>OY755236.1:41915430-42311771 GCA_963576725.1 Azorinus chamasolen | reverse complement strand
TTTCTTGTATCGCAGTCTTAAATGATGTTTCTTCTCGGTTTTGCGGCTTTGTGAATGTGGATGTTTGTAGAGCAGGTACCAAGCCCCTCAACTACCTTATACATAAGTATTAGACGAAGGCTTAGTCTCCTGTCTTCAATGGTCTCTAACCCCAGTTGTTCTCTCATTCTTGTGACTGCTCCTGTTTCTCTGTCTCTATAGTTCTTTTTTATGAATCTGACTGCACGGTTCTAAATTCTTTCCAATTTGTCTATATTCCCTTTGAGGTGAGGATTCCAGATGGTTGCGCCATACTCCATGACAGATCTTACTACTGAAATGTATGCCGTTTTCCTGCATTTTTCAGGAACGTTTCTCAGGTTCCGTCTTAAGAATCCAAGTGTGGCGTTGGCTTTTCTACATAAATTGTTTATGTGCACACTCCACTTGAGGTCTTTGGATATCTGTATGCCTAAATACGGATTATCTTGTACCTCTTGTAGGATATGGCTGTTTAGTTGGTAGAATTTGGATATCTTTTGGTTTATGGAGAGGATGTAACATTTTTTGGCGTTGAATCGCATACCCCATTTAATTGCCCATGTTTCCAGGTTTGCTAAATCTGACTGAAGTTCCTCTTGATCTTTACTACTCCTGATGGTTCGATAAAGTAGGCAGTCGTCTGCAAATAGTCGTACTGATGATCCTACACAGTCTGGAAGGTCATTTATGTGGCAGAGAAACAGGATCGGACCAAGAACAGTTCCTTGGGGCACTCCGGAGTCCACCGATGTTTCGTCTGACTGTCGACCTTCTACTATGGTTCGCATTGTGCGGGTTGTTAGGAAGTTTGCCAGCCAGGTATGGATACTCCCTTGGATTCCATAGTGGTGTAATTTGTGCAAGAGTTTGTCGTGTGGTACAGTGTCGAAGGCTTTGGAAAAATCTAGAATAGCGACATCTGTTTGGTGCCCCTGTCATGTTCTTGGAGGAGGTCGTTCAGTGTTGTCAAGAGATGTGTCTCACAGGAGTAGCCTGTTCGGAATCCATGGTTTAGACTTGTGAGGATTCCGTTGTTTTCCAAGTGTGTCATCAGGTGTCTACATATTATGTGTTCCAAGATTTTGCATACAACAGATGTTAAAGAAACTGGTCTGTAGTTTTCGGCAAGATGCTTATCTCCTTTTTAGGGTTTCGGTTTTGCCGAAATCCTTATAAAATGGATTTCGACTCAAACTTTCACGGAAAACCCTATTGCACGAGCGCTACCTTGCGGGGATCCCCAAAGAGAATACGCGCATGTGCAGTGCTTGGCTTACAATCCGGTTCCGGAATCTTACAAACTATTTATAATGAAATATGGAAGGTGGATCCATTAGCAAACAGAGCAGACCCTGATCATATGGGAGCTGTCTTATCTGGGTCTGATCTGCTTGCAGATGCATGAAAACAAGTTTATATGAGGGAAATAAGGCTTAAATAGACTTCTTCTGTTCTTCACATCATAAGTATAAAGGTTACAGCACTGATGGTCAGTAGTGCAGGGCAACTGTTACATCATGCTAAAATCTCTCGAGGTGATACGCTTAACTCTTTGCACGCTAGCGGCGAAACTGTGATTACCTATGCAAACAGTTTGGATTCAGATGAGAGGCTACATAATTCTGCGTCTCATCAGGATCCAAACTGTTTGTCATCTTGACTATATTGTTGCATAAAATGAAAGAAAGTTTATTGAAGAATTGAAACAGGCGGCAATTGTTGCAGACGGAAAATCACTCAGCATTGTAAGGATTAAGCAAGCTGCAGATATCTGTAATATCGTCTGCTTCAGGTTTGTCATCATTTGGATTTCTAAAAGATCAGTTTAAGGCATTTTGACTTAAGGCAAAATTGTCACAAGTTGCAAACAGTTTAGACTTTGGTCAGACAGTTACTTGGTATTAGATCTGAATCCAAACAGTGTGTTCCACTTTGCCAACCTCTATTGTTTAAGTAGTTTGGATGGTAGTATTTACAATTACTATTAAAAGGAAACAAGGGTTTTTGTATCCTTTATATTATTAAAAAATCAATAAAAGGAAAAAAGGAGAAAGGCAAACAAAATGAGACAAAACACGTTCTTATCTTTTAATCTATATACATTTCATCATTCATTGATTTACGTGTCAGGCTTATAGTATCTTATAGTATCTTATAGTAATGTATGTAATTTATTTCTAATTCATATCATTTATTTCTATGACGCCGGTTACTGATCAGGGTCTGTAGTGTTTACTAAAGCACTAACTGTAATTTACATGAAACTATAATTTATTTTTAATTATATAAATTATTGATATACTTGTTACATGTATGATGCTGCAAATAGCGAAGACCCTGACCAGTTGTGGTAACTGATCGGGGTCTGTATTGTTTGCAGCACAGACTCACAAATTGGCCCTGAACAGACTCACACTCGCAGTCTCCTCAGGAAAAAGTAAGAAAATACAATGCAATCACACAAAAAGACAAAGTATAGGCATGGATAAACTATTCAGAGTCTTTTTTGTTTGCAAAAGCATAGAAAGGCTTATTTTTGCTCAGACCAATTGTACCCGATATGGAACCCTGAAATAGTATTCACTATATAATATAAAGTGAAACAATATTATGTGTCTAACAACCCATATACCAATGGGAGGTTTTACTTCAAATTTTCACCCATGATAAGCTGTCAACCTTGATGTGAATATTTTCTTAAAGAATGTAATTATTGCTCTGACCATTTTACCAGAGTTATGGGAATCTGAAATGTTCTTCACTGTATATAACACATAGTCAAAAGTGCTTGATATAGAGACACTATTGTTAGGGGGGATGCATCAGTGTCTTGGAAACAATTTTCTAGTTAATTTTATTTTCCCTTTTGTATCCTGCCATGCTAAGTTGAAATATATTTGTTACTTTATAATTTGCCACATTGTTAATATCAACCCACAGTATATTTGGCAATTATTTGTAGGGTATTTAGAATCATAAGGAATATGTCTGAAATTGGTGGACGTGTATGTATGGATAAGTGAATGATGCATGCTAATTACTGTTATGATCCACCAGAAAGTAGCAGAAGTATGACCCTTACTTTCAAATAACGGAGTGATGGCTCTATACTACATTAAACTATCAATTTTGGATCTATTGGCACAAAGTGACAAGTTAAGCTATTGGAATCGCCCTGTGTGTGACATGTTCATAAAAAAATTCTTTAAATGTCTTCCAAACTACTGACATGATTTTCAGGAAAATCCACAGCAAACAATTAATATAATATATATTATGTCCGAAACCTTCAGTACTGTCAGTACTTTGATTAGGGTTTCGGCTTTGCCGAAATCCTTATAAAATGGATTGCGACTCAAACTTTCACGGAAAACCCTATTGCACGAGCTCTACCTAGCGGGAATCCCCCTAAGAGAATACGCGCATGTGCAGTGCTTGGCTTACAATCCGGTTCCGGAATCTTACAAACTATTTATAATGAAATATGGAAGGTGGATCCATTAGCAAACAGAGCAGACCCTGATCCTATGAGAGCGAGCTGTCTTATCTGGGTCGAATCTGTTTGCAGATGCATGAAAACAAGTTTATATGAGGGAAATTAAGGGTTAAATAGACTTCTTCTGTTCTTCACATCAAAAACTACAGTATAAAGGTTACAGCACTGGTGGTCAGTAGTGCAGGGCAACTGTTACATCATGCTAACATCTCTAGAGGTCATACGCTTAACTCTTTGCACGCTAGCGGCGAAACTGTGATTATCTATGCAAACAGTTTGGATCCAGATGAGAGGCCACATAATTCTGCGTCTCATCAGGATCCGAACTGTTTGTCATCTTGACTATATTTTTGCATAAAATGAGAGAAAGTTTATTGAAGAATTGAAGCAGACGGCAATTGTTGCAAACGAAAAATCTCCCAGCATTGTAAGGATTAAGCAAGCTATAGAGATTTGTAATATCGTCTGCTTCAGGTTTCTCATCATTTGAATTTCTAAAAGATCAGTTTTAGGCATTTTGACATAAGGCAAAATTGTTACAAGTTGTAAACAGTTTAGATTTTGGTCAGACAGTTACTTGGTATTAGATCTGAATCCAAACAGGGTGTCCTACTTTGCCAAAAGGAAACAAGGGGTTTTGTATCCTTTATATTATTAAAAAAAATCATTAAAAGGAAAAAAGGAGAAAGGCAAACAAAATGAGACAAAGCACTTTCTTATCTTTTAATTTATATACATTTCATCATTTATTGATTTACGTGTCAGGCTTATAGTATCTTATAGTGTCTTATAGTAATGTATGTAATTTATTTCTAATTCATATCATTTATTTCTATGACACCGGTTACTGATCAGGGTCTGTAGTGTTTACTACAGCACTAACTGTAATTTGCATGTATGGCTATAATTTATTTTTAATTATATCATTTATTGATATACTTGTTACATGTATGATGCTGCAAATGCGAAATCCCTGGCCAGTTGTGGTAACTGATTGGGGTATGTATTGTTTGCAGCACAGACTCACAAACTGGCCCTGAACAGACTCACGCTCGCAGTCTCCTCAGGAAAAAGTAAGAAAATACAATGCAATCACACAAAAAGACAAAGTATAGGCATGGATAAACTATTCTATGACCTTCAGGGTATTTTCTGTTTGCAAAAGCATAGAAAGGCTTATTTTTGCTCAGACCAATTGTACCCGATATGGAACCCTGAAATCGTATTCACTATATAATATAAAGTGAAACAATATTATGTGTCTAACAACCCATATACCAATGGGAGGTTTTACTTCAAATTTTCACTCATGATAAGCTGTCAACCTTGATGTGAAGATTTTCTTAAAAAATGTAATTATTGCTCTGACCATTTTACCAGAGTTATGGGACTCTGAAATGTTCTTCACTGTATAACACATAGTCAAAAGTGCTTGATATAGAGGCACTATTGTTAGGGGAGGGGTGCATCAGTGTCTTGGAAACAATTTTCTAGTTAATCTTATTTTCCCTGTTGTATCCTGCCATGCTAAGTTGAAATATATTTTTACTTTATAATTTGTCATATTGTTAATATCAACCCACAGTATATTTGGCAATTATTTGTAGGGTATTTAGAATCACAAGGAAATATATGTCTAAAATTGGTGGAAGTGTATATATGGATAAGTGAACGATGCATGCTAATAACTGTTATGGTCCACCAGATAGTAGCAGAAGTATGACCCTTACTTTCAAATAATGGAGTAATGGCTCTATACTACATTAAACATCAATTTTGGCTCAATTGGCACAAAGTGGCATGTTGAGCTATTGGAATCGCCCTGTGTGTGACATGTTTATAAAACAATTCTTTAAATGTCTTCCAAACTACTGACATGATTTTCAGAAAAATCCACAGCAAACAATCAATATAATATATATTATGTCCGAAACCTTCAGTACTGTCAGTACTTTGATTTGAAAATACTGGAGACATTTGCTGCTCTCCAATCGTTTGGGAGTTCACCAGTGTCTATCGAAGCCTGCAATATGATTTTCAAGATCGGAGCCAGGTGTACTGCGCATTCTTTAAGAATGCGGTTGGGTATGTTGTCAGGGCCTGATGCTTTAGATGGGTTGACCCTTTCCAATAATTTCTGCAAGCCATTTTGATCTATTTTTATCGCTTTGACTGTGTCTTCTGTTTTCATTTCCATGAAAGCGCAGTAGTTACGATGGATCACTACAGAAGTCGCCCAAAGGAAGTCTAATTCTAGGGTTTTATGGCGGATGGGAGCTAATTTCAGGACATACGTAAACACAGTCAAGTGTCAAACAGTTTGGATCCTGATGAGATGTCGAATTACTTGGCGTCTCATCTGGATCCAAACTATTTGCATAGGACAATTTTATCACAAATTCGCTGCTAACGTTCAAATAGTTGCGCGTTTAGGGAAGAGCTCTTTTTGTTCATGGTACACAGTGACACCAAAGTGAAAATGCGGCATACAGTTGAACTTCGATATCTCGAACTTCAATGGACCATACAAATCACTTCCAGATAACAGCAGTTCGAGTCATCCGATTTCTAATCTGATCACTTTCTCGCCTTCACAGCTTAATGAAGGTCTAAAGTAATGCTGAAAGCTCCTATAGGAGTTTTCAGCATTACTCTCGACCTGTAATTAGCTATCACATATGTTTCTAGATATGCGTAGTGATGCAATTCAGAACAGTTCTGTATTATAAACTTTGGAGGGACCAAACTTTTAGTTCGAGTTATCCCGAAGTTCGATTTATCCGAGTTCGAGATATCGAATTTCAACTGCAGTTTCATTTTAATCGCAAACGTGCATATCCAAGACAGATACAGTAAAACCTCCTCTATAACGGCCACTAAATTACATCAAGTATTTTGTGTAAAAGGCAGGTGTCTGCTTAAAGCAAGGTGAAAGAAAAACAGAACGCTCCTGTAGGAGCGTTTTACTTTCACCTTGCTTTAAGCAGACACCTGCCCAAAATAGCAACTAGTCATCACAATTTAGTGACCGTTATAGAAAGGTTTTACTGTAATCAGAATACTTTGTTTCATCAGTCATCAGTTAATGCACCATCGCTGCTGATAATGTATGAAATTTCACAGACCGACTAAAGGCTTAATTGGGAACATACAATATACTCAGAGTCACTAGAAAGTTACCACCAATATGTTTATCCATAATTCCTTTACTATATTACATATAGATGCAATTATTTTTTATATTGTACACGATGAAGTGTAATGAAAATGATAAACATGGTTTGGTACGCATTTTCCTAAAAAACGTGACATGTTTTGCTTTAAGAAGGTCACCTGAAAAACAAAAGTCACAAACCTCAGTAACGGGTATGGCCTCCTTGTGCACGAAGGACTGCGGTGATTCTGCGCCGCATACTCTGTATCAGACGCCGTATACGGTACTGGGGGATAGCCTCCCATTCGTCTATGAGGGCCTGAATGAGCTGCTGACGATTCCCTTTGGGCGTCCTGGGCGCGGCCTATCACCCACAGACCCTGTCTGATGGTGTCTCTGGACGAGTTTAATGATCGTTTGGTGAGAACACCCCATTCAACCTGCTATGTCTCGATACGATAATCCAGCGTCGACCATACCGACTTGCGTCCGTCAAACGTCCCATTTTGAGCAAATATTTTACGAAATTTAGCGTCTTTATGTTGGCACGAACACTGCCTTTCATAAACCACTTTGCACGAAAACGTCAATTTTCACGTGCAGTCCGTGGTCGAAAAGGAGAGCACCGTATCGGGACAATATAAGTGCCCGTTACTACACATTTAAATCAAGAACAATATCGTACTAGTATTTTGCACATGATACTACTATTTCAAAAGATATAGGGGCATAAAGGGTGGTAACTTTCTAGTGACGCGGAGTAGTTATATAGCAGCAAAGGAAAATAACTCTCGTATATGTAAAGCCTTTCAGTATAATTATAATAACCACTCTTTGAAGATATTCTTTAACATCTTACTTGTTAAAAGTTGTTTTGTCAGGTTTGGAAATGCCATTTTCACGTCCAAATATACTTCGCTTTGGGCGTGCAATCTGCTCATGGAATATGGGTTGTGACTTGGTCGCATTGAATGGGGATGGGTGGGGTGTCTGATGGCGCCCAGGTATCCGTTATCTATTTACAATAAATAAGCGACTAGTTTTCGTTCATTTCAGTTCGCTTTCCTGTCTTACTATAATATATACCCTAACTTGACAATGCGGATTATAAATATTGTAGTCGGAAATGCTTACCAGCGCCAGGGTCACATTTATCAGTATGATACACCAAGCCTATCAATACTTATAATCCAAGCCTATCTATACATGTTGGTATGTTAAACCAAGCCTATCCATACTTATAAACCAAACCTATCTATACATGTTGGTATGTTCAACCAAGCTTATCCATACTTATAAACAAAGCCTATCTATACATGTTGGTATGATAAATCAAACCAATTCATGCATATTAACCAATCATATCCATACACACAAACCAAGCCTATCTAAAATTGGTGGTATGATAAACCAAGCCTAGCAATAGAAAGACCACTCAATAGACTGGTGGGCGCTTTATGCATTACTTTTGTTCTTCATTAAAGTAAAAGCATATGTTCAATAATATTATACAACATGGTTGTTGTTATGTTCAATCATTCTTGCCAATTTGAACTTACATGTATATCGAAAAATGCTCCTATGATACAACATAAACCGTCTTCGTTGATACTTATGATATTTTGTTGTAGAACAAAATAGTATCGGCATATGACGAACAGTTGTGAAACTAAAGCACAGCCCGAATAAATACTAAAGCATCGGCGAATAACATCGGGATATTCAAAGTCAAACATATTGAAAGTTTTGTCTTGCAGCGTCTATTCGATCGGTTTTCTTGCGATCTACTTCTTTTCAGACTTGTATCAGAGTTATGTAGCTTAAAGCAGCCATGAAACAGGTCTAAATATTGGTGGTTAAGACAGATGGTAGCTTAATGTAGGTCGAAAGTTAAGCAGAAAGCTCCTATTGGAACTTCTGCCCTTCATTAAGCAATAACCTACGTTTTAAGACTCCGTTGTTTAATAAATGAATGGTCGCTTAAGAGAGGTTCTACTATATACATTTCAGTCTGAATGCATTTGTTACCTGTATTTAACCATTTAAACTAAAACAAAAAGTCGCTTTTAAAGGCTTTGCTTACAGAGCAGAACCAGACCAGACGAGCCGCTGAGGTTCGAACTCACAACCTTCTTATTTGGAAGGCAGACACTATACCATTGAGCTACTGATGCTCGCGTTAAAGTTATTTCAGTCACATTCATAACAATCTGCGGTGGATAGTTTATGCAGGTTTTGAGGATTTTAAAAAAGGGCCATGGCAGAAGTTGTTTCACTTAATGAACATCCCCGTAAATAAATACAATGTAATCAGTGTGGCACCATGAATATTTATCAGCAGAACTGTACTACAGTAAAGTTCCGCTAATGCGACCACCTAAAAGAGGTATAATTATGGGTGTTATATGCAGGTGTTAGCTTAATGCAGGACAAAAGTAATGCAGAAAGCTCCTCTAGGAGCTTTCTGCATTACTTTTGTCATGCATTAAGCAACCACCTGCTTATAAAGGCACACATGTTTATTCATTAAGTGGTCGCATTAGCGGGGTTCTACATGTACTGGTATTTGAACACAAGATGTTTTATTCATGGCAGAAACTGTAGAATCAGAACTGTATTACTTAATAAGCAAACTGTGAAGAGCCGGATCGGATTGATCCTGTAGGAGCCTTCTGATCTGGGTCTACTCTCTTTGCAAAGGCGCCAACATACATCACTGTCAACTATACTAATTTAAAGGGAAATCAATGTGAAAGCAATTGTCATTTATTAGTAAGAATAGTTACCTCCCTTATATCAAGTTGTAGACAACAAGCGCACATAACACAGTACTATTCTACACTTTATTCCTTCGTACAATGTATAAATAAATAGTTAATGAATATTCATGAAATCATGCATTTCTTGTATAAATATTTACGAGGAAAAGGGCTAACAGTCACAAGCCAGCACGCAGATTTTATTATTAAATAGCAGAGTTCTGTTTTTCATGATCATTTTCACAGAATCTGGAAACATTTTTTCTGAAATATTTCCTAGGTAATTTCTTAAATCTTTCCGGTGTAAAGAACAAGGCTGTTGTAAACTTTTATTTACACGTTGAATGCAAATAAAACTTGATCTGTACAAGCTTACTATACATGTGTTAACTAGTATAGGTCTAGCAATCTGAAAACTGGATGTACAGTAAACCCCCGCTAATGCGACCTACTAAAAGATGTATACATTTGTGTTCAAGATGCAGGTGGTAGCTTAATACAGGACAAAAGTAATACAGAAAGCTCCTCCAGGAGCTTTCTGCATTACTTTTGTCCTGCATTAAGCAACCACCTGCTTATAAAGACACCCACGTTTATTCATTAAGTGGTCACATTAGAGGGGTTCTACTGTACACAAATAGTGTAGATCCAGATCCTAAGGGAACTCTCTTATCAGGGTCTGCACTAATTGATTCACCAGTTTATTTAAATTATCAATCCAAACCAAATGTTTCTGAGAATATAGTTAAAAAAAAAAAAGATTCCATATAGATTATTGGCGATTCCACTTGTTAAAGAATATAGGCATTCATCTTGCCAGTGAATGATCTGGAACCGACCTAGACAGTGAATATGTATCTTTTCTGAATCGTATGTGTTATACTTTATAACTTCCGAAAATCCTAATCTTGCACAATCTTACTGTCAAGATATAGTGCACTGTAGTAATTGTAATATTACCATGGTTTGATATTGACATGTTTTCCGGATACTATACTTTTTTTCGATTTGGATCTAATGTTGATTTGCATCTTCTTCTTTTTTTAAATTTTAGATTCGACAATCCAAATATGAAATTTAATTTCAAACAACTGATAAATAATATTTCGAGTACGAAATGTCATTTTGATTGTAAGTAGTAATAAATCCTTCATCCAATGACTGATAGGTGCCACAGACTGGATGTCCATTACCGGTAATTGACCAATAACAGCGCCCCCTGGGGCTTCATGTCAATCACCATGTACCGGTATTGCTCCACGTGCTTACTCCAGAAATAGACTTGAATTTATCTTCCTCTATAACCCCTTGCCTTATGAATATTTATGTTCACTTCGTTATGACCTGTTCAGCCTTTGGCTCAAATCTGACCAATCAAAAGCTTGAGAACTTAAATCTGAGCTTGAGAACACACTCAGACTCAAATAAAAGGCTTTATAAGCATGGACCCTGATTTTAAAGATTTTGTGTTAGCAAAGCAGTTCCTTGAAAATTTTGCATTTTAAAAATACAGCTAATAAATATTCATAATTACTGAACATGTAAAGGGTTAACACAGATTTGAATCTTGGAGGTTCCTTGTTGTGACCTTTTCACCAACCCTTATCATGCTAACCATGACTTGACTGACATTGGCAAACAGCTGTTGTCCAGATGGACATCCGAGTATAGCTAAGCAACTCATCAGGATACAAACTGTACGGTACTCAGTTAGAACAGTAGAACAAGTCTTAACCCTTTCCCTCATATTAACGCCTTTGACGACTCTGTAAAAGTCACTTTTTGAAACCATTGTGATAAATAGAGCAATGCTCTACTTATCAAAATGGTTCCAAGAATACACAAATCTAAAATTTACCTTTTCTCCAGTAAATACTCTTTTTCGGTAGATTTATTCAAAGTGGTTGGGTCTAAAATTAGCCTATGTGGGAATGTGTTAACCCTTTCCCTGTTTGATACATGTATTAAGAAAAAGTGACACCATGAATACTCATTAGCTGACATTTTATAATGTTATATGTACACAGGATATTTTGCTCAAACTGTAGAATCAGATTTATATTACACCATAAACAATCAGAGTAGACCCTGATCAGACGGCTCCTATAGGAGTCTCAGATCTGGGTCTACTATATTTGCAAATACGTGAAAAGGTGTTTATATAAAGGAAAGGGTTAAGAGACCGTCTAAATGACGTTTAATTATGGGTATATAGGCCAGATGGTAGCTTAATGCAGGTCATTAAACACAAAAAGCTCCTATTGGAGCTTTTTGAACTAAATTTGCCCTGTTTTAAGCCACTGTCTGTTTTTTAAGATTCCTGTTGATTGGTTCATATATTGTCGCTCAAGACATGTTCTACAGTCTGCCAAGACCTTAACTCATTCTCTCCTAGGCTATTTTTAGACCCAACCTCTTTGAATGAATCTACCGAAAAGGAGCATTAACTAGAGGAAAGGAAGAAAATAGAATTTTGTAGTTTGAAACCATTGTGATAAATAGAGCAATTGTTCCTATAGGAGCAAATGCTCTATTTATCACAATGGTTTCATAAAGTGACTTTTATAGATGCGCAAAAATGCGTCACTAGGGGATAATGTGTTAATTAAACGAATTGGCGTAAGTAAAACATCATATGGATTTACAGTATAATAAAGGTTTATAATGAATGCATGTTTACGAGGAACATTACTAAACATTCTGCACTTCACCCTGATCGCACTTCGCCCTGGTTGCACTTCACCTTGATCCCACTATAAATTTGACCTGATCTCACTATCCGCGACCTGATCCTACTATCCGCGACCTGATCACTATATCCGCGACCTGATTCGCACTCGCAAACAGCTTGGATTCAGATGAGTGGTCGAGTAATTCGGTGTGTCGTCAGGTTCCACAACTCGGTTGTCAGTTTCACAAGAGCTTAATAATTCCCCTCATACAAACGCATTTTCACGCATTTGCAGAGTAGATCCAGATCAGACGGCTCTGGTAGGAGCCGTCTGAGCATGGTATGTTCTGTTTGCCAATGGAATTTGACAGATCTGTTTCTTTACTTCCATATTTTACTAAAACTAGTTTGCCCATCTTTACTTCCATATTTTACTAAAACTAGTTTGCCCATGAAAATTCAGTAGGTATTGAAATTTGAACTAATCATAGAGCAGGGAAAGGATTAATTAGTCGAATCGAAAGTACTGTAGTCAAAATTACATAGATAAAAAAATGAGAAGACATCATTTTTTGAAGGATATAAGGATGAAAACTGATTTTGACATAATTTTGATTGTGTCAGTGCGCTTATTACACTAAGAGATATAGCTTTTTAACAACAGATGAGGGTAATTAAAAAACTTACTGCTTTATTTACACAAAATCAGAAAACCCCCAGAGCACTAAACAAAGAAGATAATTACTTATGTAGCAAGAACAAAACAGTGCTACAATGATGGCAATTTAACACTCTCCACTTTTAACCCATTCCCTCATAGGTTATTTTTAGATACAACCTCTTTGAATAAATCTACCGAAAAGGAGCATAAACTAGAGAATGAATGTTTTCAGAATTTTGTATTTTGAAACCATTGTGATAAATAGAGCAAATGCTCTTTTCACAAAGTGACTTTTACAGAGTCGTCAAAAGTCGTCAATATCAGAGAATGGGTTAATACTCGATTAGTGTTCATACAACGGTGTTCCATGTGCAGGTATCTCCCCCCCCCCCCACAACACACACACACACACACACACACACACACCATTGTCTCACTCTCTGTTTGTCTGTCTGTCTTTCAATTTTCCTTTCGCCGGCTGGCCTTTCCTCTCTCTTTAATACAATGTTCTTGTCAGGTTTGATCTTCACATTACATCGTTATATGAGTGAACTAAGGTGTTGAACAATGCATAGCAATTCTATGGTGACATATTTCTGCCACCACTTCAATACTAATTATTCGTGAACAGTTTTGCTTGGATTATGATGGATATGTCAAGCAAGTGAACACTGAGTCATTTTTGTATGAAAATCTGATAAGTGTGTGTCTTCCTCGTAAGTGTTTTAACGGCTTCAATTTAACAGTTGTTGAGTTAAGCGCGTTTTGACTGGTATTTGTAAATAGCTAGGATCCAGATGAGCAGCCGAGTAACTCGGTGTCTCATCAAGATCCAAACTGCTTGATACTCGGTCAACGGTATCTTAAAAAGTTTGATCGAAGCGGAAGTCAATGAAAAATTGACTGAGCGGGCACTTTTTCAGCATGAGAAGGGTTGATACGTGAAATACCATGAAACCTGGTATGTTACCTCTTATAATGACTCTGATCTCTCTAAATCGGACGTTCAAAATACTCAAAAAACAGGTGACAGCTTAATGCAGGGTAAAACGCATGCAGAAAGCTCCTTTGGGAGTTTTCTGCATGAGTTTCACCATGCATTAAGCACCCACCTGCCTCAAGAGGTCTTAATATTTCTTGTTGATTAAAATTCCAGTTAAGAGGGTTGTTAGAACTTTCTACTGTAACTGAATATTTGATGGCGGCAATAGGCATGAACAGAATGTGTTTTCTATAAGATAAATACCTGAATTTCATGAACACTTTTGGGTATTCACTCGGAGGATACTTATGTCATATAGCCACCATTATTAACGCGAAGCTAAATGGTAACGTAATGCCAAAAAAGGGTAACATACTAACCTAGTTAAATTATGGCAGAAAAATGCCACCATGCAAACCAATTTACAACATTAACCGAAATATAACTTTTCCAAAAAAACTTCGAAACTTAAACTTTGAAAATATTTCAAGCATGTTCAGGTGAACGCAGCAGGTTTTTGTAATTACATCAAGCAACTGACCTTTACCGGTCGCTTTATAATAATGACATAATTATGTTTGTTTCATTCATAAAGTGCATACAAGCGAAGGAGCGTTTGATTGTAATTTACAAGAGGGGGACTTAAGTTACACATAACCTTCAAAATTAATTTGTTTTTAACTGTGTTAGACTTATGACGTTAGATGAACTTGTAATTCCTTCAGGGAATCATCTTTTTTGTAATACTCGGGAAAAGTAATCCTAACATTTAGAAGCCAATTTGTCAAAGGTGTTGTATTTCAGAGATAACGCGACATTTGTACGAAAATAATTTATTTTTTACAGCCATGAACAGAATAGGATGGCGATAATAATTTCATTGTTAAATTTGACTCTTCGTGAAACTTTCACACGCTGGAGTTATTGGCGTAAAAACGCCGCTATCGAAGAAAATTGAGACTTAAATGTGCCATATTTCATTTGAATAGAGTAATTGCCTACAGCAAATGTTGAACAATCTTACACCGAAAGTTGACAAGCTGGCGTTCCGTTGAGAGGTCAGAATATACTCTGAATAAAAGGGAGAGCTTGGTCCAATGTTATAAAACCCATGAGTCTGAGTCTGAGATAATTATCAAGTTTCTGATTGGTCAAGCAAGCCCAGAATCTGACCAATCAGATGATTGAGATTGATCTCATGTTCAAGCAAAGCGTTTTATAACCACGGGGCCAGGAAAAGAACAGATCATAAGGTTAGCCCTTTGAACTCTGATTTATCAAAATGGGATAGTCTGTCATTGTTTAAGTATATAGAATCCATTCAATATAAAACGGTAAACTTTTTGAGAGAAATTTAAAAGACAAATAGTGCATACCCTGATCATAGGGTTTCTCTAGAAAAAACCCTGAACCGAGTCTACATTATTTGCGAATACCAGTACACTCGTTCCGAATTCAAATGGTTAGAGCGTGCCTTTACGTCATTAACTTCTGCAAAGTTTGAGAGATATTTGTTGTTCAGAAAGACCAACCTCATACGGTTCTATCATGTTTGCCCGACACTAAACATTGACTGTACGATTGATAGGAGTTTTCTACATTACTTTCATCTTGCATTTAGCAACCACCTGTGTTTATAAACGACAATGTTTAATTAAGCGATCGCATTAGAGGAGTTTTTCAAAATACTGTATCTTAAACCTTCGTGCCCAAACTCTCAAACAGTTTGGATCCAGATGGGCCGTCAGGTAGCCCAACTGACACTATCAATATACAGAAAGGAACCTTATGTTCTATCATAGTTTAGGAAGAAAGCATAGATACAGAGCAAAATAAACGTATTAAAACTCATCCTCTGTTTTGTTTTTAATTTGCTCGAGGAAATACCGTTTTAGAGCCCTAACATTTCAATGTACAAGAATACATACAAAACTAAATTATGTTTGTCAAATATATGAAAACCGCAGGTGGCCGTTTAGAGAGTCCTTCCAGATTAGTTTCTCAAAATCTTGAACGAATCAGAAGTAGACAACATTTACCCAGATCAGACTTTTCAGATTTAACCATTTTCTTCATATAAACGCATTATTTTAACACACTTGCAAACAGGGTAGACCCAGATCAGACGGCTCCTATAGGAGCCGTCTGATCAGGGTCTGCTCTGTTTGCTAATATACTTTGATATATCTGTTTGTTAACTCTCTAAAATGGCTACAATGTTCCATCTTCCATATTTCATTATAACTATTTTGTCCATGGATATTTAGTACGTGTTGAAATTTAGAATAAACATAGAACATGGAAAGGGTTAAATTTTACCGCGATATACTGGTTAATGTATTTTCATGTCAAACGAGACAAAGGCCACGTTTTGTTTGTACATGAGTATAGATGCAATATCATGAAGTGTCCAAATTATCATTTTTCACATGTTAACACGTGTACATTTTGTTTGTTTAAATTGTTCAAATTTCGCCGACTGACCAACCATTTTGTCGCCAGTTCAGTTTGTTTTAGCCACATGTATGTCACTAACTATAAAAATATTGACAGTTGTCACAAGTTTTTCCCTTTGAAAAATGTGTTTTCATAAAAATGGCGCGTGCGTTCATTCGGACTGTCTCGGTGTTTGACACATGACGTCTGCTGCTGGACTTAAGGCCGCCAAGATGGCGACGTGTTTTGGTCAAATATACAACAACACTTAGTTCTTGTTACGTACATGTGACATAAGCTAATTTCTTAATTTCAGCTGACACTTAAATAATTATTTTTAAAAAAACATACCGCATAAAAGTCGCGTCTTTGCTTATTTCGTTGTTGTTTATGGTTGTAGTAATCAAATACAGCAGACCTCCTCTAAAGCGACCACTTTACAAGCACACTTCTAGGTCTTTAACCCATTCCCTCAAATTGACGACTTTTGAAGACTCTGTAAAATTCACTTTGTGAAACCATTGTGATAAATAGAGCATTTGCTCCTATAGGAGCAAATGCTCTATTTATCACAATGGTTTCAAACTACACAATTCTAAAATATTCCTTTTCTCTAGTTAATGCTCCTTTTCGGTATATTTATTCAAAGAGGTTGTAACTAAATTAGCCTATGAGGTAATGGATTAAGCAAGGTTGTAGCTTAATGCAAGACGAGCTTTCTGCATTACTTTCGTCCTGTATTAAGCAACCACCTGCGTGTAAGGATAACATGTTATATTCATTAATTGGTCATTTTAGAGGAGTTGTGTTATGTCAGAGTGGTCAATGCGGACGATGTTGGTTTTTAACGTAACAGTAACTCTTTTAAAAACACTTTCCATCTGTTTTAAAGTTATTGAAGCAAATATAAGAATCAGACAATATCTATGAAAATGGTGTGACTTGTCTATGAAAATGACCTTTGTTCTGCATTGATTTCGTTCTTTGTTAAAATGACCTACTTTTAAGTTACTTCTATAAGTTGTCACTAAAAAGGACTCCACAGTACCTCAATATGTAGCACTTGTTATAACATCAATTGATATAATTATAAAGGCCGAAGGGGCAACATTCCGGGATTCATAAGTATTGAATTATAAACATGTATTTGCTATTCATTTCTTACCCAAACAGTCTTAGCCCATTGAATGCGAGCAACGAGTGATCGAGCATTTGAAAACTGTGTGGAGCCAGATCATATGGCTCCAGGAGGAATCCTTTGATCAGGGTATGCACTGTTTGTCACTCAAACTCATCTAGCAAATTACACTCTTTCATACTGGATGGACTCTACAGTTAAGCGCAGGTGGTTCATTCTCCTTTGGCTTGAAGGGATTGAAGAGAAGCAGACAGTTCCCTTACATATTCTTCTGGAGATAATTTACTTGAAGCAATGTTAGGCAACAATAAGCTGGCCAATCCGTGTATAGGTTGGTTAGCCACAAATACCTGACAGGAACACCTTTTCACACATTTTGCAAACAGAGAAGACCCGGATCAGACGGCTCCTGTAGGAGACGTCTGATCAGGGTCTGCTCTGTTTGCTTATGAAATAATGTAAATTTGGGATTCTACACTTTTTGCTGCAGCCAAATATTCCCTTGTTCATATTGTTATCATTATACATGAATTAATAGTCATACAGTCAATATATCTTACATTGCATGGATATATGTCCAACATAGGTCTTTTCATGATAACCTTTGCAAAACAGATTAGATCCAGATGAGACGCCGAGGAACTGACATGTTGTTGAAAAGAAATTGGGGGAAATCCCATTTTATAACCTGAAATAATCGAAAATCTGAGATGATGAAATTTATTTGGCGGCGAAAATTTAAAAGCAATAGAAATATGCCCCCTCCCCCACAGCCAGTCACTAAACAGACCTCTTTGCTGGGGGCATTATGCACATGTAGTAAGACAATCAGTTTTTCCTCCGTTATCTATCAATTATCATTCATTGAACTTGCTATAAATCTCCTGTAGTCACAACTGTCAACAGCTGAGTACCGAACATCATAAAAACATTCAAGCTTATTTGTTCGCCTTTAAGTACCCTGTCTATTTAAATGTAATCGCGCAATGATGGATGTCAGGGGTCGTAATAAGTGCCCCAAGGGTAGGGGAGAGACAAGATCGCCGGTACGTCGTCGAGGAGAAGAGTAGAATATTATGAAATCTATACTGTTTTCTATACTGTTTTCTAAGTTTCTTCTTCTTCCTCTTCTTCTAGTAACGGCCATGTTTATATCATAGCCCTTATGGCCCTTCCAGTGAATGTTCATGGTTATATCATAGCCCTTATGGCCCTTCCAGTAATGTTCTTCAGGATCCTTCTTAAATGGGTATACATTGTGTATTGACGTCACTTAACTTGGTGAATACAGTAAAATCCCTCTAAACCGGACGATAAAGTTGGTATAAATATCGGTATTGGAGACAGGTGGCAGCTTAATGCGGGGCGAAAGTCTCCTATGAGCTTTCTGCATGACTTTCACCTTGCATCAAGCAGCCACCTGCCTAAAGGAGTCTAAATTCTTCTCTACTAGAATTCCGGCTCAGAGGGTTTTTACTGTACTCGTTAAAGAAATAATGCCATCGTGAAAATTACTTTGATTAGTTTGGCGTATACATGAAACATGATTGTTTGGCCATGGCCAAAACTGTAGTATCATGTCTGTATTATTCAATAAGCAAACAGTGCAGACCCTGATCTGACGTCTGATATAATCTACACTGTTTGCAAATTTCGTCAGGTGAAGGGTTCAGAACTCAAGACAAAAATATTTAAAGCTCTATATGGCCTGAGTAGTTAATGGCTCATAAATCACAATCATAAAAATGGTGAATTAAAGTTTTTTGTGTGTTTATTTACGCATGTCTTTAAACTCGTAATGCTGGATTATTGTGAAATGATGATTTGTTTGAATAATGCCACTGACGCCCTCAATTGGACGCAAACTTGTTAAAAACTGACTAAGATTGCACTAAGTCCGGACACTTTTCAATAATTAAGTCTCCAATCATTATGAACAAACTGGAGACAACTTTACCCCTTTCTGTAAGGGTTTACCACGTACGGGCGACATTGCTGGGATTTGCTAACCGTTTGGATCCAAGTGAGACACCGAGTAACTCGGTATTTGATCAGGACCCAAACTGTGTGACAGTCAACCAGTTCCTCATAAAAGTCAGTGAATGCTGAGTAAGTAAAATGCAATATATAGTTGTTTAAGCAGACATGGCTTTTTTCGAGCAGGAAAGGGGTTAGAAATGTTTACATCATCCAATGCTCGTTTTTGCCAAATTAAAATCATGACAACAAATAATAGATACTGATACTACAAAAACAGCACGGTGACGAAGCATTTGACCTTTTTATCGTCGTCATGATTAACTACAGCAGAACTTGTCTTAAACGATCATAAAAAGAGGTCTAATTATGGGTCTGTGAGCAGCTGCTTAATGCAGGTCAAAAGTAATGCAGAAAGCACCTACAGGAGCTTTCTGCAGTACTTTTGCCCTGCATTAAGCAAACCACTTGCTTTTCCAGACTTATATGTCCAAAACATAAATGACCGCTTAAGACAGGTTTTACTGTAATGTTAAAAGTCAATAGGAACCTATCGGCAATGTCAGACAAGCCACGCATGTTCAGCATTGTCGGAATGAGATGGACAATTCTGACTGGATAAAAACAAATGAGTATCGTCGTATCGTTGCAATAGAACCTCTTTATAGCAGCCACTTCAGGATATGAGCAGTGCTGTCTTTAAAAACAGGTTGTTGTGTTACCCTTTATCTCATGAATATTTAATCACAAATAATGAATGTATGACTATTTATTAGATAATTTTTTATCATGGCATTACGAACAAGAGAATGTTCTATCGTGGCAGAAGCTGTAGAATCATATATACATTCTTTCATAAGCAAACAGAGCAGATCTGATCAGACAGTTCCTATAGGAGCCATCTTATCTGAGTCTATTCTGTTTGAAAATGTAGTACAAGGTTAACGAAGAATGAAAGTAACGCAGAAAGCTACAAAAGGGGACCTTCTGTATAACGTTCGTCCTGAAATTACTATTTGTCTTAGCCCTATACTTCATATACAGTAAAACCTCTCTATAACGGCCACTAGATTGTGTTAATTAGTTGGTATTTAGGGCAGGTGGCTGCTTAAAGCAAGGTGAAAGTAAAACAGAACGCTCCTATAGGATCGTTCTGTTTTACTTTCACCTTGCTTTAAGCAGCGACCTGCATTTTACACAAAATACTTGATGCAATTTAGTGGTCGTTAAAGAGAGGTTTTACTGTATACACATTTTTATACTTTTGCAAACAGAGTACAATAAAACCTATCCTAGGCATTTATTGAACATAGGAGACTTAAAAACAGGTGGTTGCTATATGAATCATATATGAACTTATTTGCATTACTTCTGACCTGCGTTAAACTACCACCTGTCTTAAAGGTCCAAAATTATACATCATTTTGATGACCGCTTAAGACATTCTACTGCAGAGCAAATCAGACGGCTTCGAATATGCTCAGTTTTTATGGAATTATATAGCTCTGATTCTGCACTTTCTGCCATAATGAAAGAGCTTTTGTTTATACACCTTTATTGAAGTTCAGCTGATTAATATTCATGATGTCATATTATTTCTTACATGAATATTCATCAGGTACACGTGAAGTAGTAAACCCAGAACAATATTGTTTTGATTGATCGCAGTAAGTACAGTACACGGTACTTATTGATTGGTTCATGGTATGAGGATAAAGAGGATCTTACATGAGTGTTCATTATAAATTGTTTTTATTAAACTCGTTTACTATAATGAATATGACACGAGCTTTATAATAAACGAGTTTCATAAAAACAATCTGTAAATGGAGTGTAAGATTCCTTTTATCACATGACCCTTAAAAAGTGTCACAATAAGTGAAACCAGCTATAACTGACGGCTGTTTCGGCCATTGTTTACAAAGAGCGTACTGATACAATACAATGTATTCTCTAAGATTCATTATTCAAAATCGAGTAAAACAGAAAAGGACTGGTGACAACAAACATCCTTGTCGAACTCCTGCAGCTGTCTTGAAGAATGTTCAGAAGGGCAGCGTTGCTGAAATTTTCACAGAGAGCTTAGGTCATTTCTTTCTATCGATTCTCTATGTTTAAGCTTAGAGTTTATCCCACACCACCTCGCCGAACTCTGTTAAAGACTTCTTAAACCGTATCAAGACGTTGAAGTGATCTTGTTGATGTTAGAGGTGCTTTTCTGTGATCCTGCAATTAAAGATCTGCTTTACTGGTATTCTACCCGTTTTGAAAGTGCCTTACTTTCTCCAGTCTGAGCTTTAAATCGATTCAGAATTATTCTGTATCCCAATCCCATGGCTGTCCATATATTCGTGTTGACAAAATACAAACGATAATCGTTTACATCATGATTATTTACTCAATAAATACACCTTTCTATGCCTTCACAACAGAGAAGACTCAGATCAGACGGCTCCTATAGCAGCCGTCTGATCAGGGTCTGATATGTATGCTTATGACATTATATAGATCTGTTTCTAGTTTCTGCCAAGGTAAAACATTCATGTGTTCATGTTCCATTATAAAAAAAAATCAATTAATAAACTTGCATGATGTCATTCTTTGTAATATGTGTACAGAACAGGCAACGGGTCAAGTGGCAACTACCACAGACATGTTGAAAGAGATTTTGACCCTTTACTCAATGAGTATTCATGTAAGAAATAATGACATCGTGAATGTTAATTATTAGATTAATTGTTATAATAGCACATGGATATAGGCATATTTGGCTATGGCAGAAAATGTAGAATCATAATTATGTATATTATAGCCAAAGCAAATAGAGCAGACCCTGATCAGACGGCTCCTTTAGGAGCCGTCTGATCTGGGTCTACTCTGTTTGCAAATACATAAAGATGCGTATTTATGGAGTAAAGCGTTAAACTATCGGATCTGGGCTTTGAGTCCATATTCCGCATTGTGTCCGTTATCATTGTGTTTTTCCCCAACAAGGTTCACTTCAAGGAAATGCATTTTTTACGTCAAGCCCTCCATAAATCTGTTAGCTGTACGGTTACAAAGCGACAGTTATGACGGTAAAACAATCACTAGTTTTAGTTTGGCACGCCTGTGTTTTTGACCGACACGGATCATGCAGTAAAATCTCTTTTCACCTTTTACTTCATGAATATTCATGAAAGAAATAATGACGTCATGAATATGAATTAAATTAATTTTTTATAATGGCACTAGAACACGTTAATGTTTTGGCCATGAAAGAAATTGTAGAATCATATACATTGTATAACATTTCATAGCAAACAGAACACACCCAGATCAGACGGCTCTTACAGGAGTCGTCTGATCTTGGTCTACTCTGTTTGCAAAGACATAGAAAGGCGTATTTATGGAGTAAAGGGTTACGCGACCATTTCAAGGAAATCGAATGAATTGAAAAAAATGAAAACCTTTACTTTATGAATGTTCATGAAAGATATAATGACTGTATGGATTTTAATTAGCCGATTTTATATAATACAGTAAAACCTCTCTATAACGGCCACTAAACTGTGTTAATTAAATGTAGTTGGTATATTAGGGTAGGTGGCTGCTTAAAGCAAGGTGAAAGTAAAACAGAACGCTCCTATAGGAGGGTTCTGTTTTACTTTCACCTTGCTTTAAGCACCCACCTGCCTTTAACACAAAATACTTCATATAATTTAGTGGCCGTTATAGAGAGGTTTTACTGTAGTAATATGAACATAGTAATGAAACATTTGATCATGTCAGCCATTGTAGAGCCAGGTTTCTCAGTTTCTGGCATGATGGCTCCTGTAGTTTCTTCCATGGTTAAAAAGTCATGTGTCCATGCAATCATAAAGATCAGCTAATTATTTTTCATCAGCCATCAATTCTTACATGAATATTCATGGCCTAAAAGGTTAAGACCACTATGTTATTCACTAGGTGGTCACTACAGATTATACTTAATCTGAAAGAAACATGGCGGACTAATGGCCCTTGACATGATGCCCAATTATCGAACAGGACAGTCCACTCTCTAACAAGTCCAGTCTTTGACATACATGTATTATAATTTTCAGTATTTGTTATAAAGTCCGGAACAGCCACATGGTTCTCTCAGTCGATAGGGCGTTCGCTTTCGGTGCAAGAAATCGCGGGTTCGATCCCGGGCCGGATCGTACCAAAGGGTTTAAGACGTGTTGTTGTGGCTCCCTTGTCTAGAGTTCTCAGTACTATGTGGGTAGTGTTATAACCGGTTATCCCAGTGCCATGATAATGTGACTGTGCGTGGGCTACACCGTATATCAGTGAATCAACCATTTACTGCATAAATATGCCATTTATCGCCTTGCAAACAGAGCAAACCCATTCCACACGGCTCCTATAGAAGCCGATTGCTTATGGAATTATGTAGTCCTGATTTTACAGTTTGTGCCATTGGAAATGATCCTGTGTTCAAATGCCATTATAAAAATCTAATTGATATTCATGATGTCATTATTTCTAAAGAAGTATGAAAATCAAAAGACGAATTGGATGACATTCTTCACAAGTTTGTTAAACGTTATCTAGAAAACTAGATCCTACGCTGCCTAACCCCTTTAATGACATCATGGATATTGATTAGGTAATTTGTTATAATAACACATGCATACAAGACTGTATGGCCATGACAGAAACAGTAGAATCACACCCATATTATATCGTAAGCAAACAGAGCAGACCCTGATCAGACGCCTCCTATATGAGCCGTCTATTTTGAGTCTACTCTGTTTGCAAATGCGTAGAGAGACGTATACATGGAGTAAAGGGTTAACCCTTTCCCTGATCTAAACGTGTTTTCACGCATTTGCAAACAGAGCAGACCCAGATCAGACGGCTCCTATAGGAGCCGTCTGATCAGGGTCTCCTCTGTTTGCTAATGAAATTTGATAGATCTGCTTCTTTAGTTTCTAAAATGGCTACAATGTTCCACTTTCCATATTTCATTTTAACTAAAATGTCTATGAATTTTCAATAGGTATTCAAATTTGGACTAAATATAGAACAGGGAAAGGGTTAAACTGCTGCTTGTTGCAATTGGTAATTACTGTTTTGTTGCAGATCTTGAGAAACAATTCACTGAGTGTCAAATAACTTACATCCTCATGGGACGGTCTTTATCCGGTTCCAATCTGTGTCTAAGTTAGTGTCTCAGTCCCCGCAGGAACCGTCTGATCTGTGTATAGTCTGTTTGCAAAGGCGTTAAAAGGTGCCTCTATCATGTAAAGCAGACAAATAGATTAGACTCGTAAAATAATCCTTTCAAACTCGGACACCCCTGTACTTTCATTTGCAAACAGTGTAGACCCTGATCAGAGGACTCCTAGAATAGCCCTCTGATCAGGATCTGCACTGTTTGTCATTCAATGTCCTCTAGCAAATTTGAACCTTCCATACTCAGTGGACACCAAAGTTAAACACTGATGGACTATTACACTTTGATAATCCAGTGTTGAAAGGCTTTTTTCCATCAATCCCTATATAGTCTCTTTGAGACGATGCTAGAGAGTGGTCACACCATCGGATTTGGTAGAGAAATGGCGATTTTATTACAGTTGAAATTCGATATCTCGAACTGCATGGGACTGTATAAATTAGTTCGAGATAACGGACGTTCGAGTTATCCGATTTCTGATCTTGACAATTTCTCAAGTTCACAGCTTAATGCAGGTCTACAGTAATGCTGAAAGCTCCTATAGGAGCTTTCAGCATTACTGTAGACCTGCACAAAGCTGTGAAATGTGTTTCTAGATATGCGTAGGGATACATTTTAGAGCATTTCTGTATTTTAACAGTTTGGAAGGACCGAACTTTATGTTCGAGTTATCCCGAAGTTCGAGTAATCCGAGTTCGAGATATCGAAGTTCAACTGTATTTGAATTCGCACCTTTATCTATAGCTCTGAGGTTAAAGGTTATTTGTGACCAGCAATTAAAAGATTTGAGCGAAGTCCTAATGGTAATTCTCAATACAGAAAGGTGTCTTATATTAAAACGGCTCCAAGTTTCTGTTCAGTTGATCACAATTTGTAAAAACACATAGAGGACAACCTTTATGAATGAACTGTAACAGCAAGCTCGACTTTTAAGAGCTTGTTTGACCTTTAACCCACTCAACAAACTGTCGTCTGCAAGAATTGTCGTCTGTGGCTTTTCCTCGAAGTAGAATTTGTTGTAGTTACTTTTTATCCATCTGTGCGCAGTGACCCTTAAGAATAACATAGGTAAACAGTGTAGACCCAGATCAGAGGGCTCCTGAAGGATCCCTCTGATCAGGGTCTGCGCTGTTTGTTGAACCCGTCATTTTCAATGGGCTTATATAAGCAAATATTTTGTTTGATGGGCTCCCTCAAAATGAAAAATGGATTCGTTCCAAAATTAAGATTTGGACGGGTTCTCTTTAAATGATAGGGGAATAAATTGGTTAAAACATATCAGACTATCAAAGCATGTTAATATCCTGATGGGACGCCACGTCTTGGCACAGGATCTAAACTGTTCGCAATGGCCTCCTAACTTATGCTAAGGGCTGTTTTGCTGTTTTTGCGGTTGTGTTTTGTAAATAAGCGATTTATAGCCTATGGTTAACTCTTTCGCTGCCAATGTCGCATCTGTGATTACCTATGCAAACAGTTTTGGATCCAGATGAGACTCCGAGTAACTCGACGTCTCATCAGGGTCCAAACTGTTTGTTACTGTGACAATGCTTTTTGAAACAAAAATGAAGAAAACAAATGTAGCAGACGTAAAAGTTTGCAGACGACAAAATTTGGCAGCGAAAGAGTTAAAACCTGACTGTTTGTATAAAAAAACCCACGTCATTTGAACTCTGCTTTACTTTTTTTTATTTACTTTTAATCCTTACCATGTTGTTAAAAATAGTGTCTGATTAAATTGGGATCTGGTGCAAGTTTGACTACTTGAATAAATTGAGCTTTTGACAGACTATTGACCAAGTGTCAAACAGCTTGACAGCTGATTATACGCCGACTCATTCGGCGTCTCATCTGGATCCAAGCTGTTTGCAAAATGCTAGTCAGAGAAGCGTTATATGTCCGATGTTCGCATTATCATGCAAAACCGAATGGTTATTTGCAAACGGTGTGGATCCAGATCTGAGCCCAGTGATTCCATGTCTGGCTGAAACCATAAATGCGACAACTATTTTTAAACACATATAGAAAATAGACTCACCCTGAATCTTTAGACAATCAGAAAGTTCAAGCAGACGATATTTTAAGCAGACGAAAGCTGTTTCTTTAGGCCACCATGGAGGCCGTGTACGTGTATAACGGGTACAAAGGCCACTGTCATGGCACATGTCTACCCGGGTGGCATGCTGCACACCTAACTTGCTGGATGAATACTCGTCTGCAGAAAGAACCGCCAATTCTCAAATTAGTTTTTGTCAGTTTCTCTATTCAGATAAACGATCTGTAAGTCAATTACGTTGGGACCCAATGAAACGACTAGTTACTCCGAGTTACAAAGCAGGTGGTTGGTTAATGCATGTCAAAAGTAATGCAGAAAGCTCCTATATGAGCTTTCTGCATTACTTTTGACATGCATTAAGCTACCACCTGCCTTACAAACCCATAATCGACTTCTTTTGTAAGGCCGCTTAAGACCGGTTCTACTGTACTACAGTTTCAACTATTACCGTTTTCTCCGATTTGGTCACTTTTTTGTATTTATTTATATACAGTAAAACCTCTCTATAACGGCCACTAAATAACATCAAGTATTTTGTGTTAAAGGCAGGTGGTTACTTAAAGCAAGGTGAAAGTAAAACAGAACGCTCCTGTAGGAACGTTTTGTTTTACTTTCACCTTGCTTTAAGCAGCCACCTGTCCTAAATACAAAATAAATAACATAATTTAGTGAATGTATAAATAACTTTTGTAGTTTGATAGATATGAGTTTCAAGCATAATTCAAATGAGGTACCTAGACGATACATTTTCTCTTGGCGCCTTTAAATTATCATACAGTAAGGTCTCGCTATTTTATTAACATATGTGTCTGTTAAAGCAGGTGGTTGCTGAGCTCATTCACTGTTGGGTATCTATGTAGGAAATAATGGCGTCATGAATATTTATTAGCCAAAGTTTTATCATGGCACATGTACACAGGGTGTTTTGGTATTCGTAGAGTCAGATATGTTACTAATCCATAAGCAAACAGAGAATACTCTGATCAGGATCTTCTCTGTTTGCGAAGTCGTGAAAAGGGGTTTATATGAGGTAAAGGGTTCATGCAGGGCAAAAGTAATGCAGAAAGCTCACATTGGAGCTTTCTGTATCACTTATGTCCTGTATTAAGCTACCACACGCTTTAAAAAACAGACTTACGCTTATTTTGAGTGGTCGTATTAGCGAGATAATGTATTAACATAAGATACATGTACATGCATTGTGTAAATTTAAACTCGGTCTATAATGAAAGTCTTACGGAAAAGAGTAACCACTATTAACTAGGTATAGTTCTAATCATATTTATTTCAAGGACACAGATTTACAGATATAACAAAGAAAAAAGTATTTCACATACAATAAAAATCAATAAAGTTAATAAGAGTTTATAAACACATAACACTGGCACTATTATTATTCATACAGGTATGAAAAAAGTCAAAAACATGTACTTGAGCCGCTCTCTGTGAAAAAGAGTCTTATTACAAATACAAACAGTGTAGCTCCAGACCAGCAATCACGTTACCAACACGGTGGCTGGTCTGAATCTAAAGTGGTAGTCACCTATCATAATATGTAGTAAATTGTTCTCAATATGTCAACACAATTTGAAATTCATCATAGTTGCGACGTCTTATCCGGGTCAATTCTGTTTGAAATGTAATAAGACCCATTTTCTCATAGAGTTCCTCATACAAAATGCTACTCATATTGAGTAGCAAGTCTCACATTCATAAATATGGGACCATTAACAATTTTACATGTACACTATATCTATACACAGTAAACCCTCTCCACACCTACCACTCAACAGAAGTCGGTTTCTAGGTGTTTTAACCCTTTACTCCATGAGTATTAATGTAACAAATAACAACATCATAAATATTAATTAGATTAAATGTTACAATACCACATGGACACAGGATTTTTTTTACCATGGCAGAAACTGTAAGATCATATCTGTATTATATGATCAGCAAACAGAGCAGACCCTGATCAGAAGGTTTATAAAGGAGCCGTCTGACCAGGGTCTACACTGTTTGCAAAGGCATAGAAAAGCTTATTTATGGAGGAAAGGGTTAGCCCTTTCCTTATTGAATATTCATTTAAGAAATAATGACATCACAAAATTTAATATGTATTGTCTGAATTTGGTAATGGCATATGTATAAAGGGTGTTTTGGTATTGGTTGAAACTGTGTCAGATCTATAATAATTTCATAAGCAAGCAGAGCAGACGCTGGTCAGACGGCTGCTACAAGAACCGTCTGATCTGGATCTAATCTGTTTGCAAAGGCATATAAAGGCGTATTTAAGGAGTAAAGGGTTAAAACAGGTTTTAGCTTAATGCAGGGCGAAAGTTATGTAGAAAGTTCCAACAGGAGGTCTCTGTATTACTTTCGTCCTGCATTAAGCAGCCATTTGCTATTACAGAAATTCATATTTATCCATTGAACGGTAGTTATAAAGAGGCTCTACTGTAGTTTTAAACTTGTAAACTACTGTTTTTAAACAAAACAAAATGTCATTACTGGCTAACAGTGTGGATCCTGATCAAGTAACTCCGTCAAAATAGGTACCTTGTAACTTTGCAAACAGAGTAAACCTACACAAGTCGCTTCTTTCGGGAATGTGAGCTTTATCCTCTATTCTGTTTAACCCATTCCCTCATATGCTATTTATAGATCCAACCACTTTGAATAAATCTACCGAAAAGGAGCATTAACTAGAGAAAAGGATTTTTTTAGAGTTTTGTAGTTTGATACCATTGTGATAAATAGAGCATTTGCTTTTTTATCACAATGTTTCAATAGGTGAATTTTACAGAGGCGTAGAAAGGTGTATCTATGTAGGAAAGGGTTAACTATTTCCTGGTTAAGGCACATATTTATGCATTTGTAAACAGAGAAGACCTAGATCAGACAAGTCTTATCAGAATTGTCTGATCAGGGTTTGTTCTGTTTGCTTATCGACTAATCTAGAGATACTGCTACTCCTTTGTCTTTGTCATGGCCAGAAAGTCAATTGTCTATTATATGCAGTATAAAACTTTAGTGTAATTAATATTAATAAAGCAAATATGTCTTATATCATTGTTCATTAAGTAAAGGGTAAAACGTCGTTTGCCTAATGCGAGAGACTTGTAAGGATTTACCCTGTTTGCTTTGAGCCAAAGTGCACCAGTTACCATGGAGACGCTTAAACTAATCTTTAGTCTGTTAAGCAAACTTTCGTCAGTAAATACAGCGTCGATTTCAACTTTCATATTGTGCTTCATTTTCGATTTTGTTATAAAAAAGAGTGCTTGAGTCTTGATGAAACATAGAGTTCTTCGAAGTCCCGTCTGAATTCAAACAATTTGCCAAGGTGACCTTGTATTCGCTTCTTGCATATTGCAATATTCACTTATTGCATACTAAAGATCAGTGACGTGATAATATGAAGAAAACATATTACTATATAAAAGGTGATTTGATTGGACAACATAAAGAATATCGCTTCTATTCTAATCCCAGAATAACCATGCCAAGCTGTCACAGGTTTCCTTCACCCTTTCCCTCAGAGGTACGACTTTGTGCACATTAGCAAACAGGGTAGACCCAGATCAGACGGCCCCTGCACGATGAGTCTGATCAGAGTCTCCTCTGTTTCTTTATGGATAATAAAGAGCTGATGTTGAAGATTGTGTTACTGCTAAAACACTCTTTGATAATGTGTAATAATAAGAAACCAGTCCATGACTATTCGTACAGTAATAAATGCTTAAATTAATAGTTATGGGGGAAAGGGTTGATTTTAGGTTGATTTTACTCATTTACTTTACTTTCTTCGTGTCATATGCGCTGTTGGCTCAACTGAAGCTTTTAACCCTTCTCTTGCTGTTCACATCAATATACCTACCTGTAAATAGTGAAGACCCTGGTGAGACAGCTCCTGCAGGAGCTGTCTCATCAGGGTCTGCACTGTTTACAAGTTGATTGTGCAATCAGTGCACTCCACAGCAGTGATTGCACAGAGAATTATTTGTAGACAGTGAAGATATGTGTAATTATACAACAGGGCATGGGTAAAGGAGGAGAAATGTATTTTAAAATTCAGCAAGAGAAGGGTTAAAGGCAGACATCGTATGTTTTAATTTGTAAAATTACTCAATAAATTACATTCATGAAACATCAAGGGCAACAGATAAAGATGCCTACTCATATACTAAAATCGTCCTTTCTCCGCCAAACCCTTTATTGTGGCCACTCTTTAGAATCGTCTAGGGTTTGGTGGATAAATAAAGGAGCTATTCTAGAAAATGTTCAAATTTGCGCATTTCATCTGGATCTCGGGTATACATTGATATTTTAATCTTTCTCATGCTAAGCGTGGTCTGACTTTTATTTGCAAACAAATCACATCCAGATGGGACGCCTAGTACAGTAAAATCCCTCTGATACGACCACCAAAAATAGGCATAATTCTGGGTGGCAGAGGCAGGTGGTTGCTTAATGCAGGACGAAAGTTATGCAGAAAGCTCATGCATTAAGCAACCACCTGCTTTAAACGACGCCAGTGGCTCTTTATTAAGTGGTCGCATTAGCGGGGTTTTACTGTAATACAGGGTCTCTTCAAGATCCAAATTGTTTTGACACTCGGTCAATAGTTTCTCAAAAGCTTTAACGAAGTAAAATGACCATGGATCAGAGTTTGAACAGACAGTACAGTAAAACCTCTCTATAAAGACCACTTTATAGTCTTAAATAGTTGGTATTTAGGGCAGGTGACTGCTTTAAGCAAGGTGAAAGTAAAACAGAACGCCCCTATAGGAGCGTTCTGTTTTACTTTCACATTGCTTTAAGCGGCCACCTGCCTTTAACACAAAGTATTTGATGTAATTAAGTGGCCGTTATAGAGAGGTTTTACTGTATTTTTATCTGCATGGCACGGGGTTAATTAATTATATATGGCGGGAGTCACGGGCAAATTATATTCAGGAATTTGCAAACAGTGTAGATCCAGCTCAGTAGCAATCACATTAGACCATAGAGTCTGTCCCGTTGGTAGCTGTACTGGACAACAAATCATGCGATTCAGTTAAGTGTCTACACCAGTACAGATACACCGATCAGAAGCTATCATAAAATGCTACATTGGTATGGGTCTACATGGTTTGCAATGTCCGAAGACCCATCTCCCATCATGACGACCGAACAGTTTTCTGCTTTCTGTAATGACGGAGCAGGCTTATCCACAGAATGAAGTGTCTCTTCATGTTGGCGACAAAACGTTACTATGTCCTCCTTCTGTCATGCACTGAGGTAGTTAATAGGTTCAAATTCGCAGGTACAGATTGCTTACACACAGGTTAAATTAGTATTAATGTCTTTATGAAGCGACAAGGGGAGCTCGTATACAGTAAAACCTCTCATAAAAGTGGACATATTTCTGGGTTCTTAGCGATTTACCTGTTCAATATTCATGTAAGAAAAAATGACAACACGAATATTTATTAGCTCAATTTTTACAACGTAAATCTTTCAAGGGAATACTTTGCTTTGACAAAAACTGTAGAATTAATTAGATCTATATAATGCCATAAGCAAACAGAGCAGACCCTGATCAGACGGCTCCTACATGAGCCGTCTGATCTGGATGTATTATTTTTGCAAAGGTGTGAAATGACGTTAATGTGAAGGAAAGGATTAACCATTTCCCTTATGTAAACGTGTTTTCACGCATTTTCAAACAGAGAAGACCCAGATCAGACGGCTCCTAGAGGAGCCGTCTGATCAGGGTCTGCTCTGTTTGCTAGTAGATTTTGATAAAATATGTTTCTCTGCTTTCTAAAATGGCTACAATATTCCATCTTGCATATTTCATTATATTAGTAACTATTTTGTCAATGAATAATAAGCAGGTATTGAAATGTGGCACCACTGCATTGAAAGAGGTTCTACTTTACATTATGCCCCATACTGTGTTTGGCTTCATGTGCCAAAGTCATGTACAATTAAAACGCCATTTTGGATAAGAGGACTCGTGTGCCCTCTATGTGTAAGATAATGTAAAACTCTACAAATAAACCTTTTTCAACATAATGAGAAAACACGAATGTTTACACTGATCAAAGTACAATAGACTGCGTGCTATTTTCATACATGTCTTGCTCGACAAGCCGTGTATGAGTGCAAAACTGTTTGCCTCAGCAACCTTGCATATTAAATAACTTGGTTCCACTGTTTTCAGTTCAGCCAAACAGTGTTTTTCTATCATTTCTTCACATTCAGAAAATTGATCAGAAAAGGCTTCATGCCTTCGCATTTAGCACGCAAACATCTGCTAAGTGTAGATTCGCGTGCTGTCGTCCTTCTTTTTATATCCAGGGGAAATCACGTTTGAATTATTAACACATTTTCTCTTTGGTTCCGTGAAATCTTACGTCAGTCATAAAGAAAACGATCGAAAACTCATTCCACTTTCAGTTGAAAACAAGCAGACTCCCTGAGCCCGGTGTCGAGTGATTGTTCCATAATTAACGTCATCAACTCAACTCTAATTGGATAATTTCCGTCTTCCTGTCAAAGTTTAATGGCGTCCTTTCACTCCCTATATTGCCAGAACGGAAAGTAGCACATCCAGTGTCATAGCGCATGCGCAGACCATTTCATCCAGCTTCCAATGTAGCTGAATAACTCTCGAACTAAATATCACATAATTAGCAGATATGATCTTAATTACATCCGGGAACTATCGGCACGCGCATTTCTGAACTGTCATGTTCGGGTAATTTTTTAAGACGACGTTGCGGTTCTCGTCGAAATACAGCAAGGTTATGGAAGAGAGTTTGTCCGGGACACAACATGGCGGTGGTACATCCGGGTTGATGCCCACTGCGTTCACCAAACTCTGTATCGTGGCGTGGTTCGAAGGTCGCAGTTTCTGGAAGGAACGAGAGAAAAATAATTACAGTACGGTAACTCAAAACAAGTCACATTATGGGTTTTAACCGTAACACCATGAATATTCATGTAAAAAATAATGACATCATCAGTATTTGTTATAATGGCACATGGACACAGGGTGTTTGTCGATGGCAGAAACTGTATTATTATATCTATATTATATCATGAGCAAAAAGAGCAGACCCTGATCAGACGGTTCCTATAGAAAGGCAACGCGTATTTATTGAGTAAAAAGGGTTAAAAAAGATAAGGTCTGGTCAAATTTGGATCTAGTGCGATTTTGACTATACTTCTGATTCGATCAAGCTGTTGAGAAACTTCTGACCGAGTGTCAAGCAGGCTGGATCCTGATGAGATGCCGAGTTGCTCGATATTTTATCTGGATCCAAGTTGTTTGCAAATGCTAGTCAGCGCAGTAAAGGCAGGCGGTGGCGTAGGAGTTGTCTGCATTAAGCCTTTACCTTATAGATACGACTGTTGATGCCTCTGCAAACAGAGCTGACACAGATAATATGACTCCCGTAGGAACCGTCTGGTCAAGTCTATTCTGCTATGCTTGCTAATGAAGTACAGTAAAACCTCCCTATAACAGCCACTAAATTACATCAAATATTTGGTGTTAAAGGCAGGTGGCTGTTTAAAGCAAGGTGAAAGTAAAATCGAAAAGGCACATAGGACCGTTCTGTTTTACTTTCGCCTTGCTTTAAGCAGCCACTTACCCGAAATACCAACCAATTAACACACTTTAGTGACCGTTATAGAGAGGTTTTACTGTAATATATATCTGAGTCTACAGTTTCTGCAAATGTATTCCAATGTCCTTGTCTGGTCACGGCACCATTATGAATAATCAGCTACACGTAATTAAGATTCATCCATTCATTATTTCTTACATGAATATTCATCAAGTAAAGTGTTTATTCATTTGCAAATGGCACTGCACTCGTTTCTCACATTCAAAGGGTGAATGAAACAGTTTGAATCCAGACAGGAGACCGAGTGACAGCGAATGTGTCATCAAGGTCCAAACTATTTGACATTCGCGTCGCATGTTTGTAGACATACTGAATGCACACTGTACATGTACAGTAAACCCTCTCTGTAACGGCCACCAAATTATGTTAATTAGTTGGTATTTAGGGCAGGTGGTTGCTTAAAGCAATGTGAAAGTAAAACAGAACGCTCCTAAAGGGGCGTTCTGTTTTACTTTCACATTGCTTTAAGCAGCCACCTGCCTTTTACACAAAATACTTCATGTAATTTAGTGGCCGTCATAGGGAGATTTCACTGCAGTTTGAAAATGAGACGATTGAATCTTTTTATTTTGTGTAAATAAATTAATTAGACAGCCTGATAAAGGTTAGACAGTCCGTGTCCTGGTTTGATAAAGAGACGGGCAATGAATGTGTGGGTATTTAGGCAGATGACTCGCTCTTACGCCTACAAAATAAATACGCCACGCGAACGTGCACCCTGGCTTATGGACTCCTCGTGTCACTCATTGTGTCATCGTGAACCCTTTCCCTGTTCAATATTAATGGAAGAAATAATGACATCCTGATTATTTATTTGCTGAAATTTTGTAATAAAAACTTTTCAAAGGATTTCTTTTTTGCTTTGACAAAAACTGTAGAATCATATCTATATCGTGTCAAAAGCAAACAGAGCAGACCCTGATCAGACGGCAGTTTGATCAGGGTCTAAACTACTTGCTACTATGTCAGTCTAATTCAATGTTGTCAAAATGGTGCCATATGTACTTACAGTTGAACCTGTCTTAAACGATCATTCATTTATTGAACATAGGAGTCTAAAAAAGCAGGTGTTTGCTTAATGCACGGCAACGGGTAGAGGAGCTGTCTGCATTACTTTTGTCCCGCATTAAGCTACAATCTACCTTAGAGATCCATAATTAGACCCCTGGCCGCTTAAGACAGGTTCTACTGTATTCAGCTTTCCAAACCGGTGGAGAGGGAAGATTGGGTGAATACCTATACATGTAGTAACTAGTGTGTTTATCCCCTGTTGAGTATACGCTAAATGAGACATGACGTGCGTTTGTGAAAAGATTGGATCCAGATTAGACGCCGAGCGACTCGATGTCTCCTCAGGATTCAAGTTATTTGACACTCGGACAAAAACTTCTGAAAAGCTGAATCGAATTGGACAAGTAAATAAAAATTTACATCAGATCAGAATTTTAGCAGACATGTTTGTTTCGGCTGAATAACCCATTACCTCATAGGCTATTTTTAGACTCAACCTCTTTGAATGAATCTACCCAAAGGAGCATTTACTAGAGAAAATGAAAATTTTAGAATTGTGTAATTATGAAACCATTGTGATAAATAGAGCATTTGCTCCATATGAGCAAATGCTCTATTTTTCACATTGGTTTCAAAAAGCGACTTTTACAGAGGCGTCAAAAGGCGTCAATATGAGGGAATGGGATAATAATTAATAATGCTTGGAAACAGTCAACTGGGAACTAATATGACAACGGAATTAAACCTTAACCCGCTAAGAAAACATACATGCTCAAATTTGGATCGGGTGCAATTTGACTACTTCCGATTCGTTCAAGCTTTTGAGAAACTATTGACCGATTGTTAAACAGTTTGGATCCTGATTAACTCGGCGTCTCAACTGGATCCTTGCTGTTTACAAATGTGAGTCAGGTCGTGAATAGCGAGATAAGTGTAAATGCCATATTTTATTCTACTCTTTGTTCGACGAGAACGTCCTGCTGTCCTAGTCGGAAAGTCACGGCCTGTCCGATGAGTTGACATGGAAAAGCTATCTACCGTCACAGAGAAAAGAATCATGGACAAAGTTTCTTAGCAGGACGTCGAAACAGAATAGTTTTATATCGAATAACCCGGTTCTGAATCAGTGGGCAAAAGGCCTTTCAACAAAACAAGACAATTTGCCTTTTTTTGTTTACCTTGCATTTTATACAAAAAGTATATTCAGAGATACTTGCAGTGGTATTTATTCTTTTATCTGACGCATTTTGACGCCATTGCAAACCAAGAAGACCCAGATCAGACGACTCTTGTTGGGGCCGTCTGATCAGGGTCTGCTCTGTTTACGTATGGAAGTACATGTACATAGATCTGATTGTATAGTTTGCGTCATGGCAAAATAAGTCTATGTAAAGTGCTCGGTGTTCATATACTATTATCAAATGCAGCTAATAAATAACACGAGGTCATAATTTCTTACCTGATTATTCATAAGGTAAAGGGTTTAAAGATTAATTAAACGTACTTATACAGCAAAACGCAAACACATTAATAAACAAAGCTATCTTGAAAAGCACGTTGCTGATAAACCCTGTACCCAATGAATATTCATAAACACGTCAGAAATAATGACAGCATGAATATTTTCATAATGGCATTATGGACAGGGTTTTTTTGACCATGGACTGTAGAATCGAATTCATATTACATGTATTTCACAAGCAGACAAAATAGCAGACCTTAATCAAACATAATTATGAAATGACATACATTCCTTGAGGTTATACGGACATAAAATTTATCATTTTATCAAAAAATGTGCAAACCATTCTTTAAATCACCTTTATTTTCAGGTATGTATTAATTGTTCAAATGTATTTGTAGACTTGTCAAGCTCATGTTAACACGAATAAGTGCTATGAAAGAGAAATAGTAAACGAACCGTCTTGCAACTGTAGCCGATAGTCTGCAATGGGCGATTGTTATGACTTTGCAAACAGTTTGGACCAATATTAGAATGTGTCACGTCAAGATCCAAACTGCTATATAGCAATGTGATCATTTTTATGAAAGTAAGTTGGCAAAATATTCAAAATATAAAACAGCGAATTCTACTGACGAGAGTTGGATAAGCAACAACTTTAAAGTATGCGATATATATCACCAGTTTAAGGGTCGTTAAATGACATGGTGTTATCTGTTTTACTAATCTCATGCATGTTCATGTTAATTCTTATCTTGTTATCTGCGACTTCACTCGCATCTGCAAACAGCTTGGATCCAGATGAGACGCCGAGTAACTCGGCGTCTCATCCGGATCCAAGCTGTTTGACACTCGGTCAATAGATTATCAAAAGCTTAATCAAATGGGACGTAGTCAAAATTGAACAGATCCAACTTTGAGCAGACATTATTTTTTATAATAGCGGAGTAAGGGATAAGTGTCTATCAGAAGAAAATCTTAAACTTCATGTCACGGAAATATTTGATAATCCAAACAGATGATGTTAACATGAGCCTTGAGAACTGTGATATCAAAGCTCGTGTGTGAAAGGCCACGCGAGATTATACGAGATTTGAGAGTTGTTTCTTATTGCGATAAACACCGTTTTCGAACGTTTGTCTCTAAAATCGATTGAAAGTGCGATAAATCTGAGTACCGACACTTTCGAGCTTTTTAAAAGAGAAAAAAGTGAGTCAAAGTAGATGTTTAATGAAGGGGAAAACATACAAACAACGGTTGGTGTTATTTCATGAATGAAACTGGCATTAACCGTAGGTCAGTCGGTGCGAGGAAACCAAATTTGATCTTTAAGCGCACCAAGCCATTGTTTTTAAAAAACTATCCTGGGTATGTTTTTGTCTGTTTCTTTCTAAAACACAATCTGGATCTCAAACAGTTTGGAATCTGATGAGCCGCCGAGTTACTCGGATCCAAACTGTTTGCAATTGCTCTCAAGAGTTCACTCCGAGCGCGTCAGGGAAAAGACAAAGGTATCTCAAAATCTGTACTGTAAACGTGCTTTAAATGGTTTGACACATTACATGGTTGAAACTAGATACAAACACTAGATATAGGGAAAAAGTGTGCTTCTATGTTGCGAGCAGATGATATACACGTTTTCCCAATTGTAACAAATTACACCGTATATCTACTCAAATTTGGAGTTAGAGCAATTTTGACTAGTTCCGAAATGGAATCGATCAAGCTTTCGAGAAACTGTTGACAGCGTGTCAAACTGCGTAGATTATTGGTCTAAGCTGTTTGCAAAGTCCAATCAAGTCGCGTTTAGTGGGAGAAGGGTTGAACTGATGTTTTGTCAAAAGTTTCTGCGTCATGGACTATTAGTTGCTAGAACAGTCTCTATTTTAGCAACCTTTTTATCTAGCTCTAGGAGCTGTCTGTATTTACTATGTATTAACCCATTTCCTCATACTGACGCGTCTTTAAAAGTCACTTTTTTGAAACCATTGCAAATGCTTTATTTATCCACAATGGTTTCAAAACTACACAATTCAAAACTTCTCCTTTTCCATCGTTAATGCTCCTCTTCGGTAGATTTATTCAAAGAGGTTGGGTCTAAACATAGTCTAGGTTGAACCAATTCCCCCATAGGCTAATTTTAGATACAACCTCTTTGAATAAATGTACCGAAAAGAGCTTTTAACTAGAGAAAAGGAAAATTTAAGAATTTTGTAGTTTGAGACAATTGTGATAAATAGAGCATTTGCTTCTATGGGAGCAAATGCTCTATTTATCACAATGATTTCAATAGGTGGTTTTTACAGAGGCGTAGAAAGGCGTATTTAAAGTAAAGTACCTAGTTAAAGTCTACTTTCAGTCCGAATGACCGCTCTGCCGACTGTACATTTACTGGTTTCAATAGGTGATTTTACAGAGGCGTAGAAATGCGTATTTATGGAAGGAATGGGTTAATCAAGCTCCTGTGTTTAGAGACTCCTGTGTTGATAAAGTATATGGTCGCTTTAGCCGAGACTCTTGCGTTATAAGATATGTAACTCCCATGTGACAAGATAAAACAATCGTTAGCAACACCAATTTGACATAATCAATTCATTTTCTTGTGTCAAGAAATTTGATAGCGTAACTAGAACGCAAGATGTATCGTAATTTGAGATAAAACAACCCGAAAATAATGTAAAATTTATACTGTGAGTATTTAAAAGTAACAAGCTTAAAATTGGACAACTTAGTAAAATGAAACTTCAAACAAATAGAAAGAGTAAAAAATTTCTTTGTGATAAAATTCACCCCGCTACATAAAAGCAGGGAGTTTTATCTTACAATGCGATTGAACTTCAGTAAATAGAAAAAATGTTCCCCAAAACCTTTTTTCTGGGGACCAAAGAGGCCATTTTGCAAAATATCAATCTTTAGCTAGCTCAGCAAATTTACGTCAGCATAAAATATTTTAGAAGAATTTTTAAAAGACAATTCATTTATGTTATTTCTTTGATTAATTTCAATTCTAACTACATATATATATACCAAGTCACTAAAATGTCACAATGATGTTGGTTTTTGTTTTTGTTTTTTTTGTTGTTGTTGTGTGTTAATGTACTAGATATTGTAAATAAACTAGTCTTTTTCGATATAGTGCCAGTGGGGCAAATATCAATATCGATAACTGTTTACTTAATGAATATTCATGCAATTCCACCCGGTTATGAATATCTATTGATAAATGAATTCAATTATTTTAAAAATATACAAGGAAATGTATAACAAGGAAACACGTTGCTATTACAAACAGAACAGATCTGTAGCATATAGGCAAACAGAGAAGACCCTATTATGACAGCTGTTACAGTGGCTGTCTGATCTGGGTCTACACTGTTTGAAAAGACGTAAAAAGGCAGGACTATCATGAATACGAGGGTTGTCCCTGTAAATCGTGGACTGTGCTTATATTTTTTTTATCTGACGTTTAATCATCATAATATTCTGCAAATACCTTCAGCCGTTCTATTTCAATAAAATAGTTGCATGAATAATAAAATACAATACATAATATGATAATCATGCGTGATTAATCGAGTCGAGGTAAGTATAGCCGGCGTATGTTAATGCAGATCTAAAGTAATGGAGACATGGGCGTTTTTTTCTGCATAACGTTCATCCTGCAATGGGCTACCACAAGTCTTAAACACCCAGAATTTAGATTTAGAACCTGTTGTATACCGGGTTCATCGTATTGTAAATGCTCGTATCAATCTCACACAGATAAGACGCTCGTTTGCGGTTTTAAAATATTTGAGTTCTCTGTTAACAAATTGTATACAAATGTAAAAGTTCAAAGATTGTCTGATGCTTTAACCGCACAAAGGTTTTGAATTTGTTCTGGCGACAAAATGTGTTGTACTTTCGTGCTGCAATTAATACGCGCTTTGTAGAAACATTGTATGACCTCGTTTTGTAGGTATTAAGAGCAAAGACCGACCTCACTAAGTGCCAATCCGCGATGGCACTTTCAAACAGTTCGTATCCAGTTGATACGCCGATTCACTAAGCGTCTGTCCAAGTTCAACGTTTTTATGATAGTTGATTTTGAAAAGAAATGAATTAAACTCTTTATATAGACAGACGACCATTTTGTAGACGAAAGAATTCTTAGCAGGGGCAGAGTTAAGTGAAAGTGGACATTAAAAAGCTGCTGTGGTATAAATACGAGCCACCACGTGTGATTGGCGTTCACTCTTTCAGTGATAGAAATGAGCCACTAATGTCCTTTGCAAACAGTGTACACCCAGATAAGAGGGAACCTAGAGGAACCCTCTCATCAGGGTGTGCATTGCTTGTCATTTTATACTTTTCTTTTTAAAAACACATCCCTAAATAGTCATGGTAAGAATGCCCTGTTTGAATTTTGGAATAGCCCATTTAAAATTTCAGCACTGAAATGGTTAATTGGCCAACTACAAATGTCTAAAGACAAATGGTAGTATTAGTGTAATCGAGCGTGTTAAAAGACACAACAAACGCAAAAGACACTCAAACCTTATCACGCTATACACTATATCGGACTGGTCTTTGCGAACAGCTTGCATCCAGATGAGACATCGACTAACTCAGCCTCTTATAAGGATTCAAGCTGTTTGACACTTAGATAAAAGTTATTCAAACTCTTGCACGAATCGGAAATAAGTGAAAACAGCAACAGATCGGAGTTTGGGCAGATATTATTTGTTCTGCATGATAAGGTTTTTAGAGTACGCCGCTACGGACAAAAATAACAGTGAAAGAATACCCCGAAACATGATATGACAACTGGTAAGGGAAGATGTCCCTTCTGTGCCAGGGATAGCTCTCCTGGTCTTCAAAAACAGAGTAATTAAACACGTGTAATTGCTAAATATATTCACTAATTTACTATTAAGTCTCAGGTCAAATAAGTTTGAAGTTTTGCGTTACATTCGTTCTTAAAAACTCTTAAGAACCTAACTCTGTTCATGCTCACCGCGTCTTGACTGACATAGGCAAACATCATCCAGATGAGACGCCGAGTAACTAGGCGTCTCATCGGGGTCCTAGCTGTTTGGCTCTCAATATTCAATAGTCCCTAAAAAGGTTGATCGGAGGTCAGTGGAAATTTCAGCAAATCTGATACTGGCCTGAAATTATTTTTTGAGCACAAGAAGAGTTCATACACAGAGCCATTTGTAAAACAATACATGTACATTAGCGGGTCGGTTTTCGTACACTTGTTGTTGAGATCTGTAACAGAAAGTGGATAAGAAGAGAGTTCGGTTTTAAAGAGAAAGAAGAGACGATGATTATAGGTTATTAACAGTCAACACTATATGGGCAGGTAACTTAGATCATTGGCAAACAGTGCATATCCAGATCAGACGCGGAATAACCCAACGTCTCATTTAGATTAAACTCGTATGGCGATATGGTTGTCATTTGGGTCAGAAATGGTTAAAACTACAATTTTCTGATGCGAAACAGAAAGCATTATTTATCGATGACAATTCTTAAAGAGTTTTTAAAGGTTAAAGATAAGGGAATTTGACCGGGTATAGAAATTGGGAACGCGTGCTCATCAGGAAAGATAGTAATAGGTAGTGTCAAAGATTAAACTACTGTGAACATCAGATAAGGTCAGCAGTACAATTGGAGGTGTCAGTGACGAGGACCTGGCGGAGAGATAATGAATAGTTCTTGTTTATCACCGTGACGTTGTGGAGAAATGGACTGAAAACACGGAGAATGACAGACCAGTTGCCATTTACAATGGTGACACCCCGGACATGCGCAGACACAAGACACGTGCCAGAAAAAATAATCAATTTTCGCGGATCATCAACAAAAATCGCTTACCTTTGTTAATGGAAACGGACAGGTCCCTGAACAGTAATGGGCTTTAAATGATTTTGGTGATATTATCCATTCTCCCCATCCGATATCGTCAAAATCTATAACTAATTTCTTCCGGCTACACATATTGTCTTTATGTTCTTCTTCTGCCATGTTCTGTAGATCGTCCCATTCTTTAGGAAGTTCGAGTTTATTCTTTCTCCTTCCTTTCCTATTTTTTCTGTTCCGCGACTTCTTCCTACGCTTTTTATCGGTGTAATCACCTGGGTATGGGATAAGGCGTGAGTCGGCTATTCTGTGCCGGGATTCTTTTCGAGTCTGCAACATGCCCGGGTGCGTTTGAAAGTTGATGTTGATTGGATACGGACGGTAGTCGTCGGGATTTTCTGGAATTTCATTGGTCAAAATTGACATCGACCTTGCACGTGAGTGATACAAAGGTATATCTGCCGAATTATCCTTCAAACTTCTTTTCTCTCTTTTAGTTCTCTGAGGAATTGCAGTGTCCACTGAGGCGAGTTTGTCTGTTGTTTCTTTGTTATGTGATTTTTGTGATATTTTTTCTAGATTGTCTAAGTCAAGTGAAATAGAATCATTTGAGTAGATAATGAGATATGGTGACGAATGATGATGCATAAATCGTTTTAATTTCAGCAAGTTGGAAATTCCTCTTGATTTTGTGAGTTCGAAGTTTAATCCTAACGAATGGGGTATCACTCTTCTTTCAGATATACAACTTTTCACCTGATTTGTGACGTCATACCACTGCCAGCCATAGGCGGCCATGTTTAAATTGATCTCGCCACTGCGGATGGTGTAGTTTGGCGAGATTTCGTGCATTACGAGCTCTAAATCAGCGTCTTTGTTGTATTTAGTTTTTCTGCGTTTATACAGATGGATTTCTGCACTTATCATCTGCTCAACCGACGCCAGCGAGGACAGGTCGAAAACAAACATGGCGTCCCCGTTCACAAGCTCTGAAACGAGATAAAGAGATAGGTTTAGATTAATCACATGGTCCGCATTTGAACAATAACATTCTATTTTCTTTTTTTTCATTTGAAAATGGAGGTTGAAAGTTGAACCACGTTATCCATGCATTCAGGTATGCCTTTGTCATATGTCGGTCAAGGTTCCTTGGTGTGTTTCCATTTCATTTTCAATAAGACACACGCGCGTGCCATTCGTAGTGGAACAGTTAACCGTTTCCTTCATATCAAAACGCATTTTCATGCATTTGCAAACAGAGCAGACCCAGATTAGACGGCTCCTATATCATGGGGGTCTACACTGTTTGCTCACAACTTGATATAGATCTGATTCTACAGTTCTAAATGTCATTGAAATGTTTACATTCTAAAACTTCAGCTAATAAATATTCATGATTGTCATAATTTCTTACATAAATAGTGAACAGGAAAAGGGTTAACCCTTTATTTTATAGGGACGCATATGTTGCACATTTGCAAAGAGAGGAGGCCCAGCTCAGACAACCCCTGTAGGAGATATCTGATCAGGATCTCATCTGTTTACTTATGGAATAATTCAGATCTGATTCTACATTTTCTGACAGCATCAAATATACATGCGCTCATATGACATTATGAAAAGCCAGGTAATTAACATCCATAATGCCAACACCTCTTACATCAATATGCATGCAGGAAAGGGTCAAGACATGTGGTAGAGTAATGCAAAAAACTCCTAATGAAACTTTCTGAATTACGTTGGTCCTGTATTAAGCAACCACCTGCTTTTATAAGATTCGCGTGTCCTATCAATACAAGATCGATCAAGACAGGTTCTGTGGTATTACTGTACGGTGACAGTACCTCATAGGAATCAAGTGTCTATTACCATCCTAATAGGGCATATTAAACCTTTATGAATAAATGGGAAATGAACGTACCAGTATTTGCAAACATTGCAGACTGAGGTCAGGGTCCATGCGGTTATGCGACAATAGTTTGTGTCATGTATATGAATAAAAAACCACAACCCTCATTTTTGCACTTTAGCTACCTTAACCCTTTACTCCATGAATATTGATGTAAGAAATAATGACATCGTGAATATTAATTAGATAAATATTTATAATGACATATGCGCACCACTATATAATGTGTGCGTTGTTCATGTGTCTTGCTTCCTGTTATGGCGCTCATTTGTCGGTCGTGGTGGAGGCAGTCGCCTTCTTGTGTGAAAATAGAGGCGCTAACATTCCAGTGCTATCTGCGGGACCGACTTCGAGTCGTGTTCCTTCACTGATCCATATAATCAAACTGGCTTACTCTCAACATTTCCCATGATTTAACTTATAATCTGGACCTATAATGTGTGCGTTGGCCAAGTGTTTTCTTTCCTGTTACGAAGCTGATTTGTTGTTTGTGGTGGAGGCAGCCGCCCTCCTGTGTGAACATACAGAAGAAAATGACTGAAGCGGCCATTCATGTACTGAAGATATGAGTCTTAAAAATCAGCTGGTTGCTTGATGCAGGGCAAAAGTAATGCAGAAAGCTCCTATATGAGCTTTTTGCATTACGTTTGTCCTGCATTAAGCTACCATCTCCCTTACAGACCCATAAGTAGACGTCATTTTGATTACCGCTTAACCCATTCCCTCATATTGACGACTTTTGACGACTCTGTAAAAGTCATTATGTGAAACCATTGTGATGAATAGAGCATTTGCTCCTATAGGAGCAAATGCTCTATTTATCACAATGGTTTCAAACTACAAAATTCTAAAAATGTCCTTTTCTCTTGTTAATGCTCCTTTTATCTATTCAAAGAAGTTATATCTAAAAATAACCTATGCGGGAATGGGTTAAGACAGGCTCTACTGTAGCGGCGCTAACATTCCAGTGGTATCTGCGGGACCGACTCCGAGCCGTGTCTCTCGATAATCCGTCTAATCACTCTGGCTTACTCTCATCATAGCAACGCTAACAGTTCCCTCAATATCTGCTTGTGTATTTAACATCAGTTAATGACCAAGTATTTACAGATTTCTTTCAATGGACACAAGGCTAGTAAAATGTTCAAAAGAGTCATATCAGCGCCATTGACGGCTAAGACAGGCAAGTCAGATAAAATTCTACAAAATTGGGACTTAATTAGAAACTTCAATAAGTAATTTGCCTAGGGAAGGTATTGTCCTGCGGACAGACTGACGACACTGGGGTATAGTATCGTCACTCCACGGCCCCGTGGAGGATAAAACCACCTCCCCACTTATCTTAGCCACCGTGATTTATGACTCTCTTGGACAAAATAAAACCTGAGTTCCCACCAGCAAACTGTACTCGGTAGAATCACCATTGGTATCCCAGAATGTATTCTAAAAGCACAGTGGAACTTCGATATCTCGGATAACTCGAACTAAAATGTTGGTCCTTCCAAAATTTGCTCTAAAGGATTGTTCAAAAATGCATCACTATACATAATTAGAAACACACGTGACAGCTTAGAACTGCATTAAGTGGTGGCCTTGAAAAATTGTCCAGATTAGAAATAGGATGACTCGAACCTCTGTTATCTCGTATTGAAATATGTTCGAGATATCGAAGTTCAACTGTACTTTTATTAACCATCATTTCTAAGCCTTTGGCTCAAATCTGACCAATCAAAAGCTTGAGAACTCAAATCTGACCAATCAAAAGCCTGAGGTTTGCTAGAATAGCAATGGCCGAGGTATGTAACACTTTCCAACGTTCACTACAACTATGCCGTCAAATATCTACAAAATGAGAACAACAAGCGACGTCAATGTCTTCCTGATCGTGTTCGTGCATACTTTGTGCATGTTCATTCGCTAAAAACACTTGTTTATGGGAGCCAAGTGCACTGTACTCTAGCGCTAAAACCATTTCAATGTTTAAAGTATGTCCAAAGTGGTTTGATTTTATTTATAGCTTAACCTGGGGTGAGAGCCTGTGAAGAACCAAACTTTGATATGTTCTCAACCAATTTCCTCATAGGCTATTTTTAGATCCAACCTATTTGAATAAATCTACCGAAAAGGAGCATTTACTAGAGAAAAGTGTGTAGTTTTGAAACTATTGTGATATATAGAGCATTTGCTCCTTTTGTCATTTTAAGATAGATCTAAATAAATCACGATCACTCGTATATTGTCATAATGAAATTGAAATAAACTTTAAAAGTTAACAATAATTCCTCGATCCGCTACTTGGCTCGCTTTCGCAAACACTTTGGAGCCAGATGCAAACACCGGGTGGTAACTCAGCATTTCATCATACTCCAAGCTGTTTGACACTCGGTCAACAGTTTCTCAAAAGCTCGTTAGAATGGAAATGGTCAAAATTGCCCCAGATCAAAATATTTTCAGAAACTATTTGTTTCACAGCGGGGTAAACAGTTTATATTAAATGTCATACAGATGGTGTCTATTCATTTTAACCCTTTCCCTGTTCTATGTTTATTCCAAATTTCAATACCTACTGACTGTTCATTAACAAAATAGTTATAAAGACATATGGAAGGTGGACCATTGTAGACATTTTGGAAAGGAAAGAAACATAACTATCAAATTATATTAGCAAACAGAGCAGACCCTGATCAGACGGCTCCTCTAGGAGCCGTCTGATCTGGGTCTACTCTGTTTGCAAAATGCGCGAAAACACGTTTATATGAGGGAAAAGGATAATTATACACGTTCACGTTGATTAGTCAAGTGTATGTAATCCTCTCAGCAATTGCCCAAACAAAATTTTAATGATATTGCAGTAAAACCCCTCTAAACCTGATGGTCAAGTTAGTATAAATATCAGTCTTGGACACAGGTGGAAGCTTAATCCAGGGTGAAAGTCATTCAGAAAGCTCCCCAAGGAGCTTTCTGTATGACGTTCACCCTGCATTAAGCAGCCACCTGCCTAAAAGTATATAAATTCTTCTCTACTAGCATTAAGAGGGATTTTACTATACAGGTTTTCACATAAAGTGATCCATATTATCGATGCTCTTCAACCTTTTACAAGATCGACACGCATTTTGACGTCTTTACAAACAGAGTAGACCCAGATCAGATGGCTGCCAGGCTCCTGCAGGAGCCGCCTGATCAAGACCTGTTTTGTTTGCTTATGGAAGTATATAGATCTGAATTTACAATTTCTGTCATGGCTAAAATTCATTTGTTCGTATATTATTGTAAAACAAATCATCTAGTAATTAACCCTTTCGGTGCCAGCATTGTCGTCTGCTGGGCATAGTTTCGTTTATTTTTAGTATAAGTGTGTGCACTTCTTCCATTTTCTTTATAAAACAGTAAACATAGTGTCAAACAGTTTGGATCCTGATGAGACGCCGAGTTACTCGGCGTCTCATCTGGATCCAAACTGTTTGCATGTGATATCAGAAACCCGTCATTGTGGCACGGAGGGGGTTAATACCGTTATTTCTTATATGGATATTTATCAGGTAAGGGTTGTGTCAGTATGTCAGTAAACCATTAGAATGCAATGTCTGTTTCAAGTCTCGTTTACATTAATGAATATATTTTGATTAAGTTCTAGTTGAAGAAGAATCGAGTCAAATATAGGACCCTTAATGCTTACACGCTACCAGAGCAACAGATAAAGGTGCATAATCATATACATGTACATGTATGTATACTAAAATCCTCATTTCTCCACCAAACACTATGTTGTGACCACTCTTTAGAATTCCACCACACCCCTATTTTGTGACCAAACCCTATGTTCTGGCCATTCTTTAGAATCGTCTCAAAGAGACGATTCTAAAGAGTGGTCACAACATAGGGTTTGGTAATTTACGCATCTTATGTGGACCTCCGACAGTTTCCAAACGGTATGGCACATACTCGATACGTTACTTGAAGCACACTCCGATTTATCGTGCACGTGGCTAACAAAATTTGATCCGTGCCATTGCAATCAAGTAGGTGATTTGACAACTTCTTTTTATTATTCTGATCACATGTAGCATGGAAACCCCTTAGTCACAAATTTGTTACAGATTTGTGAAGCTTTGTGCCCGATGTGTTGCTTATAACCTTTACCACAACGTGAATACCTTGTACATAAAGCTTGCCAATGGCTAAAAATTTGATCTGCTTTAATTCTGAAATATTTAAGAGTTTTATCGACTTACACTGCAGACAGTAGTGTCAAACTGTATAACATCGTATAAGTAGAACCGGTCTTAAGCAACCATCAAAAAGAGGTCTAATTATGTGTAGGTGCATGGTAGCTTAATGCAGGTCAAAAGAAACTTTTGCCCTTCATTCAGCAACCAACTGCAGTTTTAGATTTCTGCGTCAAATCAATTCAAAGTCGCTAAAGATAGGTTCTTCTGTACATGCTAAAACGCATACTGGACCCCACAGACCCTGAAAATCCATAGAGGACATTTCTGAAGACACACATGAGGTATACCATATACATATAAAGGAAACCCCTTTTAAAGCGATCACCGAAAACATGTATAATTCTGGCTCGCACAGGCAGGTGGTAGCTTAATGCAGGACGACAGTTACGTAGAAAACTCCTATAGGGGCTTTCTGCATTACTACCTGGTTTCAAAGACATTATGGAGGATTGAACGCAAAACTTTGGATTACTGCAACCTGCGGGGTGATTAAGAATAATGAATATTCATCGAGTACGGGGTTAAACGTTTGAGTTGCAACATGAACAAACATGATACATACTGCACGTGGTGATGGTCTGAGGGGTATTCTTACAAAATATGTGGGATCAATCGATTTCAAACGTAGAAAAGGGTTCAAATATGAGATTTCAACCATTGAAATGCGGAAACTGAACATATTAGACTTTTCCAAATAAATGTAGCGTAGACCAAGATCAAGGGGCTCCTGGGGGGGATTTGACCAGGGCCTGCATTGTTTGATATATTAACCACTGATACATTTGTTTCATTCATATTCAGAAAGTGAGGAGCAAGTTTTAATAATTCGACAGGTTCAAGATTAATAACATACATGGATTACTCTTCTGGTATTCAGCGGAAATTGAATGTTTTCAAATTGAACGCAGCACAAACAAACGCGAAATGGATTCAGTTTAAAAGAGCATTCAGATTTTAACGAAGTAATCATACCTGGATTTGATGGTTTTTCACCAAGGTAGTACAATTAATACTTAATTATACAAAACGACCAATTCGCCTTCAGACATCATACAAAGCAGATCATATACGTTGGAATGATTCTCTTGTATAAAAAAATGAACTTGAGTACAGAACACAATACTACCCAAAGTTTATTCAAAAGCTATCGGGGTTTACCAATTTAATCAGAGAATGTGAGGTTTTGTTGGGTGCCAGTTTGGGCTTTAAAAACGGGCTTGATATACCCAGTGACCTCCACAACTGGTTAGATGGTATGTTTGACAGGATTTGCGGTCAAAGATGTCAAGCTGGCGTGCACGGAATTATCCCACAACACATGCTTCAAATACATAGCTAGCATGATCTGTAAATACATTCCTTTTTCTGCCTTAAGTGTAAATGTTTACTATAGAATGTGTTTATAGGAGCTTTCTGCGTTACTTTTCCCTGTATTAAGCAGCCACCTGTTTGTTATACTCCTGTGTTCAGTTAACGAATGGCCGCTTAAGACAGGTTATACTGTAGTAAGTGAGTTAACTATTATATCACTGTTAAAAAAATGTCTGCTCAATTTCGGATCTAGTGCGACTTTGACTACTTCCGATTCGACCAGTCGTTGGATAACTACTGACGGCGTGTCAAACAGCTTGGATCCAGATGAGACGCCAAGTTACTGGGCATCCCATCTAGACCCAAACTGTTTGCAAATGTGAGTAGGGTCGCGGATAGCGAGATAATGGGTCATCCTTGCTTTTAGTGCATGCTGTTGAGTGTATTATTTTTTAACCTTTAACAAGTTGATCAATAATTTGCTCAACATTTCGTCTACATAATTTCCGAAATTCAATGTCCATTCAATGTGTTGACAAAGAAAATCAGAGTTCCAAACAGTTTAGATCCTGAATACAGGCCGAGTATCTCGGCGACTCATCTGGATCCAAACAGTTTGGCAAATACGAGTTAGGTATTCCATAGCGGAAAAGGGTTAAGCTGTAATGGCTATGTAATATATATTACCGTAACGAATGTCTGTAATTTAGTGACTGACAAAGAAAACGGATCGCTGCTCCAGGTTGAGAGAAAGACATGTCTCTTCAAACAAACACGCTCATTTCCTCACATTTTGGATATGAGTGTTTAAATGTCCGACATCGTTTGACCATTTGTTGAAATATCATGGTCTAAGGGGAAATCCTACTGCACAATTCTTTAATTACCCTATGTTTTCGGACTGACAATCTTAGGCAAATACAGTGAACCCTCATTATACCGGCATTAGTTACAATGGCACCCTCGTTATACCGACAGTATGCCTTGAAACAAAATTAACGTTACGTCTTTGAAACAACCACTGAATAAATATGTACAATACCAATAAGACAGGTGATCGCTTAATGCAGAACACAAGAAGTGCCAAAAGCTCCCAAATGGAGCTTTTTGCACTTCTTGCGTTCTGCATTAAGCATTCACCTGTTGGTACTAGTTTAAAACTGAGCATATGGTTCATTTCATATTTAAACTCGTTATAACGGCAACCTCGCCATACCAGCAAAATGTCTGGAAACAAACACCTCCGTTGTAACGAGGGTTCACTGTACACCATGCAGTGCAGACCCAGAACAAACTCCGGGGCAGTTTCATAAGGGTCTTCACTATTTCAGCTTTGCAAACCAGTGGAGAGGGGGAGGTTATGTATTCGAATACTAACCATTTAAATACAAGAAACGCGTGCATTGTCATTTGCAAACAGTGTAGACCCAGATCAAAAGACGCATATAGGAGCCGTCTGATCCGAGTCTGCTCTTCTTGCTTATGAAATAGTATAGGTATGATTTTACAGTTTCTGGCATGGCCAATACTGAATTATAAAAAGAATATAATCAATATTCATAATGCCATTATTTCTTATATGGATATTCATGGAGTAAAGGGGTTAAAACAAAACTGTTTTACTAGGTATAATTATGATGTTCTATGTATGGCTCTATACCCTAATTGCCCTCACTAGTTGGACAACCAATATCCACTCTCTACAAATTGTAAAGATGTATAATTAAAGGTTGAACCATTTTTGTAATTTTAGATTAGACTGACATAGTAGCAATTAGTGTAGACCCTGAGGGGAGCCGTTTGATCTGGGTCTGCACGTGTCGCCTAAGTGGGTCTGTCTGAATACTTAATTAGAATACTCGGCGACTTTACGTTTTCCTTCAACCTCTGTTCCCGTCTTTCATATTATAGTATGTGTTGCTTTGTTTGATCTTAACAATGGACGCACTTTTGCATAACACGAAGACTGGTAACTATTTTAAATGAAAGAAATGCAACAGTAAACTTGCTCAACTATTAACTTGCCCAGTTGTTATTTCTATACGAGAAACTTTTTTCCTAGTTTCCGCTACAGTTTCACTCTTGTACCTAATGATATCGCATCCTTTTTCTAGCATTTGCAAACAGAGAAGACCCTGATGAGCCAGCTTCTGTAGACCTTTCAGACCTTTCAAAATCCATTAGCAAACATAGCAGACCCTGATCAGGCGGTTCCTATAGGAGCCGTCTGATCTGGGTCTACTATGTTTACGTGTACATGCGTAAAACACGTTTATATATATATGAGGGAAAGGGTTAAGGAACAGGTCACAACAAGGTGCAGCTAATCCTTTACGTGAGAGCGACACCTTTTAGAGCATTTTCAAACAGAGTAGACAAAGATCAGACAGCTCCTATTAGAGTTGTCTGATCAGGATCTATCTGTTTATGTAATACATGCAATATAGACCTGAATCTACAGTTTCTGACATAGCAAAACTTTCTGTTTTCAAATGCTAATAAAATTGACAGTCATAATTTCTTTTATGAATATTCATTATGTAAAGGTAAAAGTTTGTTAAAGTTATCAGGACTTGACTCGTTGATTTTCAAAGGTTAATGTTCAGTAATACAAACACAAGAGCAAGTGTCTTCTAAATGTCAAAAGATTGTTTGACAACACTCGACCATTAGCTTTAGAGCAAAGCCAGTCCATCTTCAAACTTGACTCTTAAATGGGCGACAAAAGTACATAATTATACAGTACAACCACTCTAAACCGGAATTCTATTAGAGAAGAATTTATATTCTTTTAGACAGATGGCTGCTTAATGCAGGGTGAAAATCATGCAGAAAGCTCCAAGGGGAGCTTTCTGCATGACGTTCATCCTGCATGAAGCTGCCATCTATCTCCAAGACCGATATATAATACTCAACTTAACGATTTTAGAGGGCTTTTACTGTAAAGGACAACCTGCCTGTAGCGACCACATACTAAATGAATATGGAAACCGGTAAGTGCCATGGTTGCTAAATGCAAGACGACAGTAATACAGAGGAGCTTTCTCCTAGAGGAGCATTCTGCATATAACGTTCGTCCTGCATTAAGCTACTGCCTGTCGAAACCCTTTATTCCATTAATAGGCCTTTCTACACATTTGCAAAGAGAGCAGTTCCAGATCAGACTGATCCTGTGTTGGTGCCGTCTGATCAGGGTCTGCTCTGTTTGCGTATGGGATGATATATATCTGAGTCTACAGATACTGCTTGGGCAATAATACTGTACATGTACTTCCAATTATGACGAGTTCTGCCTGGGCACCGAACTGCATGAATTCACAGCAGTTTTTTTTTATAATAAACAAACAGTTTGGATTCAGATAACACGCCCACTGTAGTAACCTGACAACTCATCGGACTCCAAACTGTCTGTCACTCTGGCTATACTTTTATGAAAGAAAAATAAATTAAAAAAATGAACACTACTTAACCCTTTCCTCCATAAATACGCCTTTCTACGTCTCTGTAAAAGTCACCTGTTGAAACCATTGTGATAAATAGAGCATTCGCTCCTAAAGGAGCAAATGCTCTATTTATCACAATGGTTTCAAATTACAAAATTCTAAAAAAAAAAATCCTTTTCTCTAGATAATGCTCCTTTTCGGTAGATTCATTCAAAAAGGTGGGTCTAAAAATAGCCTATGGAGGAAAGGGTTAATAAATATAAACCAGACGATGTTTTAGACTGTCTTAGATTAATTCATTCGCTGCCACACGTATTATCGTCTGCGCAATTTGTCGTCTGCATCAATTTTCACTCTTGAATGTTTCCCCTTTTTCTTTTCAAATATTAAGTGGCACTAGTTAACAAACAGTTTGTAGACACCGAGTTTCTTGGCATTTCAGATGGATCCAAACTGTTTGCAAAGATAATCTCAGGCACGCCTAAAGGAGACTGTTAATCACGTGGTCTTCGGTTTTTGCCATTGAGTGGCCTAATACTAAACATTTGTACAGATACGATGTGGAAAGTCAATCTTTAAGACAAACAATTCAGTTTACAAGCCTTTTCAGATGTCAGGAACTATGGCACTGGACAACTAAGACCAGGGACAAATATCTGTATATACGACACTTAACACTTTTATCGCCGAGTGTTCAAATGGAATACTCCAAAATCCAAGAAGGTCGATCTTACTGTGGATATTTAGGAAACCCGGATTTTTTTTAATTAAGGTGTAATATAACAGTGCAGACTCTGGTGAGAGGGCTCTCTCACCTGGGTCCACACTGTTTGAAAAGGGCGTTAGTGACTCGTTTCTCACACTAAAAATGCTATTATCAGTTGTCTTCCGCTTAGACCTTTTTGTCATTATTACATATTAGTGTGTATGAAACAATAAGAAACTAATCAGTTAGACATTAAAATGCTTCATGTTCAAATAGTATGGATCCAGATGAGACTCTAAACGCCTGACGTCTAACCAGTTCAGATTTGTATTAAAACTTAAAAGACTTGTAGAAATACTAACTTCTAAAAAGAACGATTCTGAAATAAAATATAAAATGAGGATATCAGCTTTATAAAAACAGACACTATAAACCCTTTACCTGATAAAATATGCATATCCATTTGCAAACAGAGTAGACCCTGATCAGACAAGGGCAATCTGGTCAGGGTCGGATCTGTCTGCTCATGGGGTATTCCAGTTCTAATTCTACAGTTATTATCATGACCAACGCACTCAGGTGTTCACATGTCACTACAGAATTCAGCTAATTAATATCCATTATCTCATTATTTAATTTATTTCGTGAATATTCATTAGGTAAAGCCTTTATTCTGCAGCTATTGATTTTTTATTTTTTTCTTGTGGTTATAAGAGTGCAAAACCTCGATAATTGGAAATTTCATTAGAGAAGAATTTAGATCCTTTCAGACAGGTGGCTGCTAAATGCAGGGTGGAAGTCATGACTTTCACCCTGCATTCAGCTGTCACCTGTCTTAAAGATCGATAATGATACAGTTAAACCTCTCTATAACGACCACTAAATTACATCAAGTAGTTTCTGTTAAAGGCAGGCGGATGCTTAAAGTAATGTGAAAGTAAAACATACTCTCCTATAGGAGCGTTCTGTTTTACTTTTACCTTGCTTAAAGCAAGCACCTGCCCAAAATACCAACTAATTAACACAATTTAGTAGTCGTTATAATGATAATAATAATAATAATAATAATAATCATAATAAAGACTTTATTTTTCTGCACTGTTTGTCTTTGTCCTATTTCTGCAAAAGGTGTGATCCTGATTAAAGGATTGCCTGCCAAATCTTTATAGTCAGGGTCTTTACTGTTTGTTGCACATCTTCTGGGGGTTTTAATAGCCTCCCTTATGTAAATTATAACAGATTGTATATAGGGAGGTTTTACTATATTTATTTGAGTGCTTGTATAATCGAGGTTTACACTGTACATGCAAGTGCCTGAACACCGAATAGAAACGCACAGATTATTTATACTCAGTTCACGCTAGCCACATTATCATAACGCTAATTTTGGATCCAGATAATACGCCATATAATATGAGAAATTGAAAAAAATATATATGTTTCTTTGGGAACTGCTGCAGACTGGACATTCACTCACGGCACGAAGAGACATACGTACATGTAACAAAAGAAAAAATATCAAAACGATACAAACTATGATCAATGGCAGCTGGGTTACGCAAATATTGTATGAGTTTAATGCTTTTTATCGTTTTGTGAGTGTCATCAGCAGGGGCAAAAAGTTGGTGACATTTATTCCGTAACAATTAGCCTGTCGCGGTCTGGAGAATAGTTTTTGCCCAATAAAAAGGCGCCCCCATAACGACTACACACGTGACCTTTAACACTCTGTTAACCCTTACTCCGTGGAAAAATGATGTCTGCTCAAATTTTGATTTAGTACAACTGTGATTGCTTTCGATTCGATCAATCTGTTGGTGAATATTTATCTAGTGTCAAACAGCCTGGGTCCTGAATGTTCGAACTATCGGGATTTAAGTGTTCGAAATATCGGGAGCTAAACGTTCGAACTATCGGGTTTTTACTGTATATGAAATAAGTATTAACTTGTGTATCCATTTACCTCACGAATATTTGCTAAGAAATGTTCAATTAGCTGATTTTTGTTATAATGGCATTATTACCAAGAGAATTACAATGAAACAAGTTGTAGAATCATATCTATATCAATTCACAAGCAAAACGAGCAGGTCATATAGGAGCCGTCTAATCAGGGTCTGCTCAGTTCGCAATGGCATGAAAAGGCATTCTATGAGGCAAAGGGTTAAAATAGTTCTTGTAAAACCACATAGCGTTGAGCCTTTGAATCACACAATCCCCAGTGACACAGTTCATTTACTTTAACCCATTCTCTCATAGGCTATTTTTAGACCCAACCTCTTTATAAACTACCGAAAAGGAGCACTAACTAGAGAAAAGGAAAATTTTAGAATTTTGTAGTTTGAAACCATTGTGATAAATAGAGCATTTGCTCCTATGGGAGCAAATGCTCTATTTATCACAATGGTTTCACAAAGTGACTTTTACAGAGTCGTCAAAAGTCGTCAATATGACGGAATGGATTAAGTGTTAGAACAGTAGAATCTCTCTATAGTGACCACTGGCCTAGTAAAGAGTTTCTTTAAAACCAGATGGCTGCTTAATGCAGCTCGAAATTCATGTAGAAAACTTATAGTGTTTTTTTCTGCATAACTTTCGTCCTGCATAAAGCTGCATTGTGCGTTCTATCTTAAACCTCCAGTGTTAGGCGTTTTAAGTCGTCGCTGTGAGGGTTTACTGTACTTCAACTAAATTACTATTGCTTGTTGGATCTAATAGCGAAGTTCCTGTGTTCAGATACAGCGGAATAGCTGTTGTTTATTACCCAGTGCGTCACGGGAAAATGTACAATCAGCTTTTTTAAACCTCTTTATTTCATGAAGATTCATGCAAGTCTCCACCCACCATGAATATCAATAAAATTAGAACTGTAAACATAAAGACAAAAATAAAGCTGACCCTCTTCAGACAGTTCATACACTACAGCATCTGGGTCTACTCTGAATACAATGTCTAAAGAGTTAGTTTGCGTATAAAGTTGTTACAGTAAAACCTCTTTATAACGGCCACCAATTTATGTTAATTAGTTGGTATTTAGGGCAGGTGACTGCTTAAAGCAAGGTGAAAGTAAAACAGAACGCTCCTATAGGAGCGTTCTGTTTTACTTTCACCTTGCTTTAAGCAACCACCTGCCTTTAACACAAAATACTTGATGTAATGTAGTGTCCGTTATAGAGAGGTATTACTGTATAACAACAATTAAGACTTTCCAACATACACACGTGTTTATATTATATATATATGCAAATATAGTAGATTCAGAGGTCTACTGACTCTACCCTGCTTACTTACGAAGTCTTAATTGATCTGGCTCTACATAATCATATAAGATCTGACTCAGTTTCTTCCGATACCAAAACATTCTGCATACATATGCCATTATAAATATTAAATTAATACATATTCATGATGTCATTATTTGTAACACGAATGCTCATAGGGTAAATGGTTAACCCTTTCGTTGCCAATGCCAGATCTGTGATTACCTATGCAAACAGTTTGGATCCAGATGAGACGTCGAGTAACTCGGCGTCTCATCAGGATCTAAACTGTTTGTTACTGTTACTACGTTTTTGAAACAAAAATGAAGAAAATCAAAAGAATGAAAATTTGTAGCAGACGACAAAGTTAGCAGACGACAGAGTTTGGCAGCGAAATGGTTAACCACCTGTAAATCGCACAGGCAGGAGTTCCCATCAGCTTCATTCTCAACCGGGAAAAGACCAAAGCACGTGTAAATTGCACAGGCAGGAGTCCTCATTCTCGAGGCTGGGCATTGTACAGTGACACGGACATACCGAAGTTGATGAACGCATCTGATTAGCAAACATATGGCCGTTCTTGAGTTCTGTTTCTTTTTTGTTGACATGTTCATGTCTCATTGATAACAAAAAACGACAGATTAATTTCCCGACTGTCATCTTAAATATCACCTATGTAAATATTATATATACACGGCATGTCCCTTCTGGTTGTATCGTAATAAATTGTTGTAAGTAAAATCGCTATTATATTTAGCTGCTATCTAGATTATAATTAAGCTCTGTTTACAAAAGTGTCCCGGTGTGCTCGTGATTTATAGTAAATCACAAGTATACAGTAGTAATGGCCGCTTTAAGACATCTTGGAGGCTGATACGATCTGTGTGAATGATAGCGCCCTGTCAATAATGGTTTATCGCTGATTATAATCTCGATAAGCGGTTAATATAAGCTGATATCGCCAGATAACATCGGACAAGTAAATAACTGTCATCAAATAACCGACATTCGGCGGTATTCTGTCTACGACTTAACTTTTTTAAAAAAGATACTCTTATAGCAGGCGGGCATTGGCAACACTGTTGCCACGACAGTATATTAAACCCTTAACCAGATGAATATTAATGCACGAAATAATGAAATCACGAATAGTACTTAGCTGATTTGTTATAAAAGCACATGAAAACAGGGATGTTTTGTCGAAGACAGAAACTGTAGCATAAAAATCTGTTATTTCATAAGCAAACAGAGCAGATCCTGATCAGACGGCTCCTGTAGCAGCCGTCTGATCTGGATCTACTATGTTTGTAAAAGCGTTAAAAGAAGAAGGTTATTCAGAAAGTTGATCTTATAACAGAGTCTATGACCTCACTTCGGTTTCTCTCAAAGCGGTGAGTTTTCACCAGATGCACTACAATAAATCACAAAATTAGACAACCCTCAAAGGTTAACCCAGTTGTTTGCCCAAAGAGGATGTATGTTTTCGCAAATAGCTGGGATTAAACCCTTCTCGAACAGAACGAAGAACAAGGGGAATTCGTAAACACAACCAGAAATCGGACAAACACGGTGCTTTTGGTTGAAATACAGAAGTGACTACGTACAGTAAAGTCTTTCTAATGAACAATCATGGAGATATTTACTCCTTTCTCTGTTCAATATTCATGTCAGAAATTATGACGTCATGAATATTTTTATGATGTAAACTTTTCAAGGATTTTTTCTTGATTTGACAAAAACTGTAGAATCAGATCTATATCATGTCAAAAGCAAACAGAACAGACTCTGATAAGTGTATGAGCCGTCTGATCTGGGTTTACTCTTTACAAATACGCGAAAATGCATTTTATGAAGGAAAGCGTTAAAATGCATGTGGTTAAATTAAGCTCTTGCTTGAGGTATATTCGTACATATTTGTATGCATTTACAAATCGAGTAGACTTAGATCAGGGTCTGTCCCGTTTATTCATGAAATAATATAGATATCATTCTACACTGTCTATCATAGCCTGAATTGTTCATAATGCCGTGAATAAAATCAACTAAAAATGTAATTAACTCTTTCGGCTCCAATGTCGCCTGTTGGCACCATTGAAAACAGTGCAGTCCCAGGTCAGATGCCGCCTTTTCAAGGCGGCATCTGACCTGGGACTTCACTGTTTGCTGTATTATTTTAGCCCAAGCATACAGGTTTTTAAAAACAAATGTTTTACTAATATACCTTTATTATTAAGTTTAGAATTATATTTAGTATGAAATTATTATTGCAGACGGTACTTTAAAATTTGGCGCCAAAAGAGTTAATGTCCATACTGTTATTATTTCATATAGGCATGTGCATTAGGTAAAAGGTTACAGCAAACCGAAAGTAATACAGAAAGCTCCTTCTACAGAGCTCTCTTCCTGTATTAAGTTCTCATCTGTTTATATACAAACGATTAGATGTGCACTGAGTAGACGTAGAGAAGTTTTTATGCAGTTTGTACAAGGAATGAAATTACAAATGAGATGCTCTCTGAGAAAAATGAGACGTTATAAGAATTACAAGGTTAGTAGCTTCGGTCTATTGGTGTTTATTGGGTGACCGTGAGGAAAAAATGAAAGCGAGCTTTTCATTATATGCCTATAGAAACTATATACTACATATAGACTGGGTCTATAAAAGCAGGTGGTAGCTTAATGCTGGACTAAAGTAGCACAGAAAGCAGCTAGAGGAGCTTTTAGTATAACTGTTGCCCTGCATTAAGCTACCACCTGTCTTAAATCCCAGAGTTGTGTTATTTTGGATCCGATGGAGCAATCCTTTTCTATGGACGAACTTGTTTCTAAGCATGCTAAATATTAAGTAAGACAATGCTCTTATACCGACAGAACGACAATACGGTTTACCACACGTGGGTAGTGTCATTTAATACAGTCTACCAACATCAGCTATAAAGTCAATATAAGTCTCCACCCCCGCAGTACTATACAACAGACCCTACTGTAAACGCTCATTCTGTTAACACACATTGTTTTGTTTTCCTTCAACAGCTGAGCCTGTTTGCATATAATTAGAGGATATGTGACACTTCACTTGAAGTTTGTGGTGTGAATTTAATTGTTTTTTACTTCATACATGCGTATTTCAACGTTTTGCAAACTGATTAGACCCATATCGGATAGATGCTGTAGAAGTTTTCATAAGAAACCATAAATAACTGATTCTAAAATTGTTCTACTACGGGCTCAGATGTTCATTTGTTTAAGTAACGTTATAAAAGCAGTCAAATAATATACATGAAGTGATAGTTTCTTTTATAATTATTCATAAATGAAAGGGTTAAATTCTATATATAATAGAATCTGTCTCGTGTGCCCGTTCATTGATTTAACACACGGATATTAGCCATTTCCTCCATAAATACGCCATTCTACGCCTCTGTACTTATCACTTCTTGAAACCATTGTGATACATAGAGCATTTGCTCCATAGGAGCAAATGCTCTATGTATCACAATGGTTTCAATACTACAAAATTCTAACATTTTCCTTTTATCTAGTAAATGATCCCTTTGAGTAGATTTATTCAAAGAGGTTGGTTCTAAAAATAGCATATGCGGGAAAGGGTTAAAGCGCAGGTGGCTGTCAATAATGCAGAAAGCTCCCGTTTGAGCTGTTTTGGCATTACTTTCGACCTGTATTTAATTACCATCTACCTGAAAGACTCAGGATAAGGCTTGTTTTCAATTGTCATTTAACCTTTTGCCTCATAGATGCGCCTTTTAATGATTTGCCAACAGAGTAGACGCAGATCAGACGACTCCTGTAGGAACCGTCTGGTCAGGATTTGTTCCATTTGCTTATGGAAGTATATACAGTAGAACTTCGGTATATCGAACTCGAATAACTCGACTTTCGGGGTAACTCGAATTCAATATTCGGTCCTTGCGAAATTTACCATACAAAATTGTTCTAAAATGTATCACTACACATTCTTTTTATCTAGAAGTACACGCGACATCTTAATGCAGGTGAGCTTTCAACATTACTTTAGACATATTAAGCTGTGAACTTGAGGTATTGGTCAGATTATAAATCGGATGACTCGAAATGTTGTTATCTCGAACTAAGTGGTATGGTCCCTTGAAGATCGAGATATCGAAGTTCAACTACAGATCTGATTCTATAATTCCTGCTTTGCCCAAAATTCATTTGTTTGTCTGTCACAATAAAAACCACGTGGATATTCATGAAGCCATGGATTCTTGTATAAATATTCACGAGGATAAGCCAAAGTTTCTGTATGGATAAGACATACGTTTTAAATTCCATATTTACAAATAACAGTAATGAATGTCCCGCCTTCATGTTAGATCAACCTGTGATATTTGCCGCCAAGGCGGTCTATTCCCAAGTAAAATGGTTGAGGAAAATATTTCAAATAGTTTAATACCGAGTTCAACATGATAATAACGTGTGTTAGAACTTAACCCCTTCAAATGCCACCATTGATTAGCGATATAATTCATTAAGAATAAAAGGGTATACGTAGCGAGGGGCATTTGAATGACAAACAGTGCAGACCCTGGTCAGAGGGATCCTCCATGAACCCTTTGATCTGGGTCTGCAGTCTAAAAACCGTTTACAGATGCCAGTTACACTTGTTTCTCGAATTCAAAGGGTTAAGCTTGTCCTAAATCTTTTCCACAACTGTAATTAACAAGAGGAAGGTTTGCAGATATTTTCGGACACCGATTCTCTTTATATATACGTCTGCGTCTGATCCGGGTCAATGGTATGTGCAGATAAATCAAATTCTGTACTGTGTATCAAAATGTGAAGTCAAAAGTAAAGTTGTAAATGCCCTTGGCAGCACTAATCAAGCAGACGACAAATGTCTAATCAGACGACATATTCAGCTGTTAGAAGGATGTTAACCAATGGTGGAGACTAAAAGACGGGCCTGGTCGGAGTTTGTTGATAGCGAAAGGCCGAACATACAGACATCCGACCGGACAACAGGCCACGAATTATCACGTTGAATACTTGATTACGAATTTACTCGGAGTTTTTCCTCACGCTGCATGTATCCGGTAAACGAAGTGAAAGCTGGAAGCATTGCGATTGGATCTTTGAATGGGCAGTTACAAAATCAAGGGCCAAATGTCTCGAATGAAATGTTTCAGTTACTAAAACAAACGTCGTGGGTCAACTTCTTGTTGAACGTACAGTAAAACTTCGCTAATTTGAACTTTTAGCAAGAAAGAGTTCAGAACTTTTAGACAGGTGGTTGCTAAATGCAGGATGAGCTTTCTGGGAGCTTTCTGTATGACTTTGCATTGAGCTGCCACATGCATTTAAGACCGATGATGGTACTCACCTATGCGTTATGGTTAGCGAAGGTTTAGTATACTCATCTAATTTATGGACAAGACGGAAAATCTCGATCAAATAAAGTAAAACATGACAGCCTATGATATTAACCCTTTCCCTCATAATTTTATATTCTTGTAAGAAATACTAATGTTGAGGTCAATATTGATGAGCTGTATGTTTTATAATGACATTATACACAAATGAAGTTTTACTATGCCAGAAACTTAACCCTTCTCTTGCTGAATTTTAAAGCACATTTCTCCTTCTTTACCCATGCCCTGTTGTATAATTACATATATCTTCACTGTGTACAAGTATTTCGCCGTGCAATCACTGCTGTGGAGTGCACTGGTTGCACAATCAACTTGTAAATAGTGCCAACCCTGATGAGACAGCTCCTGCAGGTGTTGTCTCATCTGGGTCTTCACTATTTACAGGTAGGTATATTGACGTGAATAGCAAGCGAAAGGTTAAGAACCATATCTATTTCATTTCTTAGACAAGAGCAGACCCTGCTCAAACGGCCGTCTGGTCTAAGGTGCTAAATGCGTTTCGACGAGAAAAATTGCTAACTATAAAATATATGGTTTGATCACTGGATTTATACAACTGTTTCAATTAACCTAAAAACATGCAATCCCATACAAATATAGGCAAACAGTGTAGACCAAGATTAGAGAACCCCGAACTGTTTGTCACCACGACACTGGCTGTTTCAAAGAATTGGGAGACAATGTACTATTAGAATTGAAGGGGATATACTTATATCAATGTGTTGAAAGAGTTCAAGCGAATAATTTGTTCAGACTATACAGTTAAACTCCTCTCAACCGAATAAATGTAACTTATCATTGTCGGTCTCTAAGACATGTGCTTCATGTGAAGGTCATGAAGAAAACTCCCAAAGGACTTTCACCCTATATTAAGCAGTCACCTACCGAAAGGGGTCTCAGTTCTTCTTTATCAAAAATTCGGTTTACAAAAGTATTACTGTACTCCAATTTTTCAACCAGTTCTTCACACGATTTCCCTTCTGATCAATGCCACAATAGCATGCGCAGATCTAACTCGACCATCTTAACCTTTTCAGCGCTAAGTGATTCTCGTCTGCAATAGAAATGTCGTCTTTTCAATTCTATTCTAAAACTATTTTTATCATTTTCTGTTCGAAAACTATTCGAAAACACGATCGAGATGTCAGAGATTGGACCATGAAATGCCTAATATTTGGATCCAAACTGTTTGCAGAGAGAATCACTGTTTTGTCCATTGAGTGGAAGAGGTACGCGAAGACAGTCAATGCCATATGGGGAAACAAAAGCCACAGGCCTCTCGCTGGGGGTAGATCTACCCGGAGATTACTTTAAAGAATGACAACCCGACTGTGAAATCCTACTCCACTTCATAAGACAATGAGAAATCTTAAATATCAATTACTAATTTACTGCAATCGTTTGTGACTTGGTGCAGAACTATAGGACCATAGATGAAATGACGTATTTAAAATACTAAAATCGTCATTTCCCCACCAAACCCTATATTGTGACGTCTCGTAGAGGCGATTCTTAAAGTTGGTCTCCGACATATCTTATGTTGTTGGCACTCTTATGTATCGTCCTGTCGTCTCGATGAGACGATTCTAAAGAGAAGTCATAATCTAAGGTTTGTTGGAGAAAAATGACGCTACATGTATTCTTGAAAAAGTGCTTGATTTGCATGTATTATCTATGCGCTGAGACTAAATGGGAGGCTATACACGATGATAACCACCAGCTTGACAAATATGTCGTTAGCAGAATCAGAACTATAGTTAAGGGGCATTATTTCAAATACTAAAATCGGGAGTTCTCAACCTAACTCTATGTAGCCACCTCTCTTTAGAATAGTTTTCACCAAACTCTATGCTGCGACCATTCTAAAGAGTGGTCACAACATAGGGTTTGGTGGAGAAATAAAGAAGTCTTCTTGAGGAGAAATACCACTTCTTATACATGCTACTGTATATCTTCTTGATCAGATTTCTAAACAGATTTTCTTCCGTGTAGAAGATTTTGAATTAAGTCAGAAGAATACACAATAACGTTTAATGCTACAACATGTAACACCATTGCAAGTGTTTCTTTTTATCTAACCTTTACCTCTTTAACCCATTACCTCATAGGCTATTTTTAGATACAATCTCTTTGAATAAATCTACCGAAAAGGAGCATTAACTGGAGAAAAAAGTGTATAATTTTGTAGTTTGAAACCATTGTGATAAATAGAGCATTTGCTCCTATAGGAGCAAATGCTCTGTTTATCACAATGGTTTTTCACAAAATGACTTTTACAGAGTCGTCAAAAGCCGCCAATATGAGGGAATGGGTTAATATCCATGTGAGAAATGATAACATCATGAATAGTTATTAGCCTATCTTTTATAATGACACATGAACAACTATATCTTAGGCCATAACAGAAACTGCAGTATCAGAGCTATATAATTCCATAAGCAAACAGAGCAGATCCCGATCAGACGGCTCTTACATGAATATGGATCAACTGATCTGGATCTACTCTGTTTATAAAGGCGTCAGAATGCGTTTCTTTCAGGTACAGGGTTATATGTATAATAAAAACAACACTTTCATACAGCTAAATGAACAATTGCGCATTGATGCTCGTTTGAAGTTATGTTTTGTTACGTAACCTGGTCGTGCCTCTTATTAACCATCTGGTTGGGTGTAACACAGGTCTCTGTATGGATATTAATTATATCACGTAATGAGGACAATTTATCTCAATAAGCTAACACTTCGTATTAACCTAACGTTTAATGTGAGGAGAACTGAGTATTTACATTTGCAAACAGTGTAGACCCAGATCAAAGGGCTCCTAGGGGAGCCCTTTGATCAGGATCTGCACTGTTTGTCGTAAACATCATTTTTATCGGCGATAAACGTTGAAACAATATTTTGCATTTATATTCAGAAAAGTAGGATCCAGTTTTAATTCTTTAGCGGATTGAGGGCTAAACTATTAGCATAGGTGTTGGGAAACTCTTGACAACCATTGTGTTAAATTTTGATCCAGATGAGAATGGACCTCGTCAGAATCAAAACTGTTTGACAATATGACAGTGGATTTGAATAAAAAAAATGAACGAAAATATCCATTTTTAAAAAAATAAGTAGATTACACGTTTTTACTGAGGACAGTGACTTAGGGGGTAAATAGTAAGTAACACAAGGCAATAGATTTCCTCCATCGTGATTAATGATGATAAATGCAATGCATTATCGTGTAAAACTTTACACTAAGGGGTCCGTAGACACACCCAAATAAATATTTGGATCAGCCCATTAAATATAAACAGTGTCACATGCGCGGAAAATAAGAGCCCTGGAAAGCCCCGGAGATATAATATCGTGTAATTTCGTTACATCCGGGTGACAGATTTTCCCGATTCGCATAAAAGCAATCTGAATTTGATATTCATTCGACAATTAATTCTTTCACTTTACGGCTTAATCCCTTCGTCGATTTTTGATCGTGAAGAAATATGCTAAATTGGTGTTATTTTGACGATTTAACATAAAAATTGCCTTATCAAAGATTACCAGCCAAGCGAGGTAGGAGTCAATATACCCTATACTTTGATAAACCATGTGTGACGCCCACTTATTTACATGAAGTACAACTTTGACCAACTTGAACGATCTTACTACTCCTCGAAATCTAACCTTTATAATGATAAGCGCGTCCTGGCTAGCACTGGCACACAGTTTGTATCCTGATTCGGCATCTCATCAGGATCCAAGCTGTTTGACACTCGGTCAGAAGTTTATCGAAAGCTTGAACGATTAAAATTACAACAGACCAGTGTTTGAGCTTCACCTGATTTTAATAATTTCCTCCATATAGGCTCGCCTTTTCACGCCTTTGCAAACAGAGTAAACCCAGATCAGGGGTCCCTGTAGGAACAGTATAATCAGTATCTGCTCTGTTTGGTTTCGGAATACAGTAAAACGTCTTTATAACGGCCACTAAATTACATCAAGTATTTTGTGTTAAAGGCAGGTGGCTACTTAAAGCAAGGTGAAAGTAAAACAGAACGTTCCTACAGGAGCGTTCTGTTTTACTTTCATCTTGCTTTAAGCAGCCACCTGTCATAAATAACCCAATTTAGTGGCCGTTATAGAGAGGTTTTACTGTAATATAGATTCTACCAATACAAAACAAATCACGTTCACTTACTCCATTATAAAAAAAACTTCAGCTAATAAATATTCACAATGTCATTATTTCTCACATGAATATTCAACAGCGAAAGGATTCCATCCCCTATATTTAGCCCTTTATCTCAAAGCGACCCCAGTACAAACAGAATATACCTCGATCAGGGTCTGTGCTGTTCGTTTATGGCGCTATATGGATTTGATTCTATATTTTCTGGTATGTGCTCGAATCTCACGCGCCCTATCTGGATCCCATCTGTGTGCAGAACTTATTATAATTTCACCCAGTGTAGTTTATTCGTGTTCGCCAGTTGCGCTGTTCGTATATGAAGCTGATTTTACAACAATCTTTTGCCTAAGTCGTGCAATAAAAATTGAAAGAAGAATTCAAATTAACATGAATTCGAATATCATTAACCCTTGTCACACTCAACGCGACCTGTCTGGCGTTTGAAAACAGCTTGGATCCAGATCAGACGTCGATTCAATCGACGTCTGATCTGGACCCAATCTGTTTGACATTCGGTCAATAGTTTCACAAAAACGTGACCGAATCAGAAGTAAGTCCAATTTGAAAATGTTTGGAGTTTCAGTTGATATAGTTGTTTTACAGTATGATAAAGATTGAATATTGTTTAGAGCAGTAAGTGAATCACAACATGACCTCTTTCTGAAGATCGCGACAGAGTTAACGCTTTCAACGCCGAATTGTCAACTAGAATACTCTAAAACTAAAAACGGTCAAAGTTATAATTGAATATTCAGGGATAGTTTCTAAGAAAAGTGTAATATGACAAAAAGTATAGACCCAGATAAGAGGGCCCCTCTAGTAACCCTCTCATCTGGGTCTACGCTGTTTGCAAAATGCATCAGTGACTTGTTTCCCGCAATGAAAGGGTTAATATATTACTTACTTACTTATATATAACCCGGCGTGAGATAGAATTAAGATCTTAACCATTTACTTGATAAATATTCATGTTAGAAATGTATAATTATAATGACTGCATTGATATTAATTAGTGTCATTATGAGTTTGTATTATCTGATACCAATGGCAGAATCTGTCGAATCAGGTCTGTATAGTTTCATAATTAAACAGACCCGGGTCTACTCTGTTTGCAAAGGCGTCGCTATAAGGTAAAGAGTTCACAACGTGATAGGGTGTGGGTCCACCAGTGAAGGCCTTTGTAAACAGCTTAGATCTAAATGACAAGCCATGTAATTCGGCATCTTATAAGGATCCAAACTGTTCCAAACTCTGATCGTGATTTGAGAAGATATTATGTGGTTTTATACATGTAACTATTAATAAAATATACTTGGAAAATTTAGCCAGTTGACAATTTTCATAGACTTACTTGTGAATGCTAAAGGATTAAAAATGAAAAGTGTCGCTGCAGTTTCACCATGTTCACAGCTACCCTACCATACTCTTAGCTCAAACACGTACCTCGTGCATATTTATCATTTTTTAATATTTGACACAACGTGCAATTACATTGTAATTTCAAAATCGGGGGGCATACACACGCGATCTCCGTAAGACAGAACGTGGAGTCATTTAGTATGCGTGTTGATTTTAGTTTGGTGTCTCATCTAAATACACACTGATTATAAATGTCCGAACAAAGTCACCTGCAGATCTGGATACACACAGTTTGTAAATGCCAGTACACTGGTCCCCCGCATTCAAATGGTTAATAGAACCATGCTGATACATAAATATGATTTGAGAGGGTTACCAGCAAGATACTATTACAGTTAATCTTGATTTAAGCGACCACTCACTGATTAAACTGGTTTAGTCTTAATAAGCAAATGGCTGCTTAATGCAGAGCAAAACTAATGCAGAATTTTCATTCTGTCGCTTACTACATGACCTGTGTCCAGCATAAAGTTACAACCTGCCTACAAGGTCCATATTTAACCCAGAGCTACAGATAATGATGCGTACTCAAATATTAAAATCGTCATTTCTCCACCAAACCCTATACTGTGACCACTCTTTAGAATCGTCTCTTTGAGACGATTCTAAAGAGTGGTCACAGTATAGGGTCTGGTGGAGAAATAAAGGAATTATTCTTGAAAATATTTTAATTTACGCATCTTATCTGGAGCTCTGAATTTAAAGTTTAACCCTTTCAATCCGCGAAACGCATGCACTGTCATTTGCAAACAGTGTAAAAAGAATCCAACGGTGACTGTAGATGGTTTTAACTAACGTTGAATCCATCAAAAAAAGTTAATGCACCTAGTTATAGTCTACTTTAAATAAGTCCGAATGAGCACTCGACCGACTGTGCATTTAGACGAGCCCTCTGATCAGGGTCTGTACTGTTTGTCATTCAACATTCTCTAGAAAATGTAAGCCTTTGATATTGAATGGACTCTATAGTTAAACACTGGTGAGCTATTCCACTCTAACAATTCAGGGTTGAAAGAGAAAAGCTCTTTTTAACACTCGCTTGAGAATGATCTTACTCTCCCTTTTTCTCAAAAGAAATATATACTAATTAGCTGTAAGTTTATAATGGCCACATGGACAAGGGAAATTTTTGAACATAGCAGAAACTTTAAAATCAGATCTATATTATTTCTCAAGCAAACAGAGCAGATCCTTATAAGACGGTTCCTATAGGAGCCGTCTGATCAGGGTCTACTCTGTTTGCAAATGAATTAAAAGGCGTCTCTATGAAGTGAACGTTTAGACAAAAGATGATTTGATTTTTGAAACGCAATGATATACCAGGTCAACACTGTTTGTGATGTAAAATATATGTTTTCGCTCAACTGGGCTCAATTACTGGCAAACTGTTCATGTATGTGTTCAGCGCCCTCTTGTGTGCCATCTACAAGCGATAAACGAATTATTGCGCGGTGTTGTTTTTCGGCTGGTTGTTGTAATGGCTGGTGGGTAAAACCAGGCTATATGTGTTTCATTCCCCATAAAGTGGCAACAAAAACAGGTTTCGTTCACTTCCGTTTGTTTTATCTGTCCTTTGAGGATTTGCAATCTTGTTTAGTGTTCGGACATAAGATGTAATGGTTATTAACTCATTCCCTCATATAGACACCTTTTGATGCGTCTCTAAAAGTCACTTTGTGAAACCATTGTGGTAAATAGAGCATTTGCTCCACAGGAGCAAATGCTCTATTTATCAGAATGGTTTCAAAACTACACAATTCTGAAAAATTCCTTTCCTCTAGTAAATGCTCCTTTTTGGTAGATTTAATGAAAGAGGTTGGATCTAAAAATAGCCTATGCGGTAATGGGTTAACTCATTCCCTCGTATTGACGCCTTTGGAAACCTCTGTAAAAGTCAAATGAAACCTTTGTGATAAATAGAGCATTGGCTCCAACAATGATTTCAAAAGTTTCAAAACTACATGTACACAATTTTAAAAACAACAACCATTTTATAGTTAATGCTCCTTTTCAGTAGATTGTTTTTTCAAAGAGGTTAGGTCTAAAATAACATTGGATGGAATGGTTATTAACACTTATCATCTTGTAAAAACATTGTCTGTTCAGTTTTGATTCGTTCTGATTAGTTCTATCTAGCTTTGGCCGAGTGGCAAACAGCTGAGTCACTGAGTCATTCGGCATCTCATCTGTTTGCAAATACGTGAAAACACGTTTATATGAAGGAAAGGGTTAACACCCATGATACCATTATTTCTTACTTACTCATGGACTGAAAGGTTAAGCGTTATAACATCAGAGGCTCATCAGATATACCAACTATCTGTACTAAAATTCATATATAAATTATGAATGAAACCAGATATCGGATTATGTTCAGGGAACTTAATGACCCTTCAAAAAAGGCAGCAGACAACAATTTAAACAGATGATAATTTGCCAGCAGACTCAAGATTACTTGCCAGATACTATTCGGCTCCGCTCATATTCCAATCTACCAGCATTTGGATAGTCTTGCTCATGTACTTTCATAACCATGTTGTTTTTTTCTAAGATAATCTCGCCAAACCCACGAGCAGCCCCATTATAGTTTCGTGAATAACGAAAGCGTTCGGCGTCAGGGGTTTTAAGGAGGTATATTTATAATATGCAAGTACTTAACTTCTCAAGATCCTCTGAGATAGAGCCGCAGTTTGCTGTGTATAAAAGGCACGTATTACGCTGAGCCCGGATATTCAGCTAAGACGATCGTCTGCTCACATATTTCGTCTGCGTTTTGTTTTTTAAATTTTAATTTCCGCCCTAGTTTTCCATGAAAATCATAAAAATCGCCCGTATTGGAATCGAACACGGGCTAACTCTTCGACAGATCTGGAGCCACACTGTTTATAGTTTTCGGGTAGCAATGATAGACAGTCTCATGCTTACAGAGATACCTAAAACATGGCCCACGCGCCCTGTACTAAGTCGTCTACTTCAGAGAAATACAGGTAACGATCCAAAAGTTGTAAAAATATCACAAAGACAAGAATTCTTGAAAATACATGAAAATGATTTAATAGTTAACCTTTATCAAACTAATCACGACATTAGACTCATTTACAAACAGTTTGGATCCAGTTGAGATGCCGAGACACTCGGCGTCTCTCCAGTATCCAAGCTGTTTGACACATGGACGATGGTTTCTCAAATGCTTGTGGCATGGCAATGGTTCAGTTTGATAGAATCAGAAGTCAAAATTGCACCATATCCAAATTTGAGCAGATATTTTTTATTTACAATGGAATAAGCGTTAACAATAATAATACAGTAAAACCTCTCTAAACCCGACGTTAAAGTTGGTATAAATATCGTTTGTGGAGACAGATGGCAGCTTAATGCAGGGTGAAAGTCATGCAGAAAGCTCATTTAGGAGCTTTCTGCGTGACTTTCACCCTGTATTAAGCAGCCACCTGTCTTTAAGTATCTAAATTCTTCTCTACTAGAATTCCGGTTTAGAGGGGTTTTATTGTATGTGTATTGCAAGAAAAGGCAAGTTTCGCTGTAAATAGCACTTGCGCTTTCAATCCAGCATATGATATGTAACACTTTAATTTCATCAAAACAACAGGCATTGATCCAATCCACGATAAATAACGAATGTTATAATAAATGACCTTTACCCTTTTAGCACTAAATAGTTTTCGTCTGCAAAATGTGTCTTCTGCTTCTGTTATAATAATACATTTTCTTTAATTTCGTTTCACCTAACCTTCAGTCTCAAACTGTTTGAATACGGATGGGCCGTCGAGTTATTTGGAGTCTCATCTGGATCAAAACTGCTTGAAAATTGTCCAATGGTAATGAAAGAGGTAATGCATTTGATTCTTGCATATTAAAGGCATTTTACATATAGTACCAACTCTATACAACGACCGTCCGTACGAGGAATATTTCTGGATATTTAGGGCAGATGTAAGCTTAATGCAGGACAAAAAATATGCAGAAAACATTTTAAAGAGCTTTCTGTATAGCTTTCGTTCTGCATTAAGCATTACTTCTGCATTAAGCAGCCATCTACTTCTCAAGATACACGTTAAGTGGTCGCTATAGATAGATTTCTACAGTAATTGTTTTTAACCCTTTCCGTGTTCTACGTTTATTCTAAATTTCCATACCTACTACATATTCATGGAAGGTAGAACATTGCAGCCATTTTAGAAAGTAAAGAAACAGTTCTTTCAAATTTCATTAGCAAAATGAGCAGACACTGATCCATAGGAGCAACTACTTTATTTATCACAATGGTTTCAAAACTACACTCTTGTAAAAAGGTTTTTTTCTCTAGTAAATTCTCCTCTTGAGTAGATTTATTCACAAATGTTGGATCTAAAAAAAGCCTATGAGGGAATTGGTTAAGCCATCTCCTGTCTTAGGACCTAGTTACACTTCGTTTTATTGGTCGCTTTGGAGGGGGTGTTACTGTACTTGCAAATGTGATATTATGGAGGGGTACAATATTTTCAAATGCAATATTTCGTATTTATTAAAAAATACCCTCCATATTGCGACCACTTAATGAATAAACTAAATACATCCTAAAAACAGATGAGTGTTACCCGTAAATGCAGTACGAAAGTAATGCAGAAAGCTTCTGTTGGAACTTTCTGCATAACTTTCGTCCTGTCCTAAACTGTCAATGGCCTTGCTGATCCAGGCTTAGCTTTATTTTAACCCTTTAATTTACATGGACACAAAAGTTAAGTATTTGCAAACAGTCGTTCCCGATCAGACGGCACCTATATGGTCCGTTTGATCAGAGTTTGCTGTTTGCTTATGAAACAAGATAATCTGATTCTACAGCTTGTTCAATGGCCAATATATGCCATTCCATATGCCATTATAAAAAAGGCTAATAAATAATAAGTTAAAATACTATGTTATTATTTCTTACATGAATATTCCTGAGGTGAATATGATCGACGTGTAGAGACTTTCACTGAAATAAGATGGTCACCTAAGGTGTTAGGAAAACCAAAATATTTCACCATAATAAATCGTTTGGTAGTCTTTGGTTAGATCAGGTACGTAAAATCATAACAGTTTCGCCTTTCAAGCTGGTGGCATTTTATAAGCTAACAAAGATTTGAAACGTCAAAAAATGTATTGCGTATCGTCCTTCTTGCAGTGTCATGACTGTCACATTAGCCCCACCCAGTTATTGATGGGACAGCGGAAAAGACGGTTCAAGTAAATAGGGTTCTATTTCCTCTACAGGTACATCATATCCCTCTAAAGCGACCTCTCAAAAAGAAAATGTCGATCTGTAAAACAGCTGGTAGCTAAACGTAGGATGAAAAAAGCAGCAAGTTCCCAAGGAATAATGCTGCATTACTTCCGCTTTTGAAATAAGTAAAACCTCTCTATAACGGCCACTAAATTACATCAAGTATTTTTGTTAAAAGCAGGTGGCTGCTTAAAGCAAATTGAAAGTAAAACAGAACGCTCCTATAGGAGCGTTCTGTTTTACTTTCACCTTGCTTTAAGTAGTCACCTGCCCTAAGTACCAACTAATTGACACAATTTAGTGGCCGTTATAGAGAGGTTTTACTGTAAGCAAATATTTGGTAAAGAACAGATGATTAGAGACGCAGTAAGGGTATCTGAGTAAAATATTTCTTAAATTTCTCCGCCAAACCCTATCTTGCTGCTACCCATTAGAGTCGCGCCGGAGAGGGACATAGAGAGCCTCGGAGAGGCAATTCTAATAAGTATCAGCAAGGTAGGGTTTGGCGGAGAAATAAGAGTTTTTGATAATGCAGTGCATCTCTTATCTCTTAAGTACAGTCAATACATCATTGTTGGTTATAATAACAGTAGAACTTCTCGATAACCAACAGTACATGAACAAACACGGGTGTCTTTAAAAGTAGGTGAATGCTTAATTCAGAAAGAAAGTGATATAGATAACTCTTATTGGAGTTTTCTGCATAACTTTCATCCTGTATTAAGCTACCACATGCCTTAAAGATCTAGAAAAAGCTCGTTTGGGCGCTCGTTGTAGAGATGGATGTTCAGTTCGGACAGCTTTCAAAAATGCACTATAAGTCTAATGTCAACAATTAATCCATGCGTTCCATCAGTAATTGCATGTCATTGTGACAAAGTCAAATAAATAGAGAACTATTCGTAATTGTGTGTACGCGCGTCGGCGTGCAATACCTGACTCTCAGGTATGTAACCATCACCAACACTGAATGGCTGTGGCATGTCACTACGGAAAAACATTACTGAGCCGTGCCACCAACTTGACTAGCCCCCGCACAAAATACCCTGGTAAGATCTTTACTGAGCACTGAGTCTGGGTATTTGAGTAATACATGTAATACAAGCATTTTACCAGGAACTGGGCGATGTTTTAAATAAATCTTAAAAAATACACGTTTCCACCTTTTAATTAACCCTTTATCTGATAGTGAGGCCTTTTTCACGCCTTTCCAAACAAAGTAGACCCAGATCAGATGGAGCATTTTCGATCCGTCTCATCAGGGTCTACTCTGCTTGCTTATGGCATAATAAATATGATAGTTCTGATTCTACAGTTTCTGACATGGTAAATATACCCCATGTTTAAACATCAACTAATTGATATTCACGAAATCCTTATTTCTTACCTGAATTGTCATCAGGTAAAGGATTAAAACATTCATTCATTCAAATTATCAGAATTTCTATGAATATTTAGGCACTTGGACATTTACAGACGGTGCATATCTGTAAAACGCGCCAGACTCTGCACAATCTACAACGGCCATGGTCAAAATGCAGAAGATTGTGGCGAGTGTTAGATACTGTAGACCCCGATACCACCATAAACACGCAACCACTAAACTGTGCTCGGAATCCCTCCCACTTTCCCACGGTGTTATTCAATGTTTTAGTGAACCCCTCTCTGATACATACCTGGTTTGCCCTTGATACTTCTCACTGTATTTCCACTCAAATGTCCCTTTTCGAAAGGCCCATCCTTAAACCTTTCATATAAATCCAACATGTATTTAGGCGCCTCCTCGGTCATTGTGGCCGGATGAGGCATGTTCGAGTCTTGTTTGAAGCCTAACATAGACTTCAACATTTTGTGCATACGACTGTTGTCTGCAGTTGTCCTACTCTCTGTCACCCTGGCTACAGTACACGTTATGAGCACATACAGACACACACACGTCCGAGTACCCAGCCTCATCATGACAAGACTCTTCACTTTACCATCAAAACATAAGAGGAATCCAAGATAACACAACGGAAGATAACAAACTGTATCAAAAATCACATAAATCCACACTGGAAGAAGCACTCACTGTAGACGAAAAGCAAGATATTTGGGCGTGTTGAAAACCAATACGTAGGAATTGGCCACGACCAAGTTCATAAAAAACAATTCTCTCAATTATCTTCTTTTCAGGAATCTTACGATTTAGATACCGTTTCTTTCCTTAGTAATATTTGACTTGTATTAAAATACAGAACTCTTTCAATATATATATATCCAATTTAAAGATGCCTACATGTATAAATTGCAGCTGTTGTCAATTCAATATTGCATGTATTTCGTTCAAAGCTTATGAAAATCTGCGCTTCATGTAATATCCTCAAAACAAAACATCCAACAAAAAACAACGTTTTTTTCTCACTTTCCTCTGATTCCGAAATCCTTCGATATGCCGAAATAAAACCCATAAGCTACCGACTCAAATAACCGCTCTCAATCTTAAGCGTATCTTGTTATCAGCGACATAGTTATTGGTCAATAGTTTTAGCTCCGCCCACCATTAGCGCGAGCGTTTCCCCCGCTGGTTATCTTGTTCACTCGATGTTCATTGACAAGCACAAAGTTGAACGGAAAATTGAACTTACCACAGATTTACAAAGCGATTATAATTTTAAATGTGTGTACGCATAGCTGATCCGAAACGTGAGCGATTTAACAAAATATATCTTTTTTATCTCCCTGACTCTTGAAAGCTTAATACTGCTATGACAGGCAAAATCGTTACATCAAGTGAAAACAGATACCTCCATAATTATAATTCATTCAAATCCTTTGGCGAAGAAAATCTCAAATTCACTCTACGTGAACTGCCTTCTATACCGCGGTGTGGTTTTAGGATATGTGGCGGGTTTAATTCTACTATTGTCGTGTAAGTATTACATCAAGAGTGGCGCCAAAAAACTTCAACACTTCACACCATCTTCAGGGAGAGACTGTTCGATTGGACCGCAAGAGCCAATCAATGACCTCGGGTCAATATAAACAATTAAATGTGGCCTCGGGCGTGATGTTTGTTCGGCTCCGGAAGTATGCGATCCGGTTAAAAAATCGTAAACAGTTTTAATTTAGTCGTCAAAATACTACTAAAGTAATGTGGCCAATTCAAACAATGAAAAGAAATATGTTTAACTATTTAATCCATGAATATTTATTTAAGAAATAATGTTAAAATGAATTTTTATCAGTTGGAATTTTATATTAGCCTATAAACACAGGACCAGAAACCGTATAATGCTATAAGCAAACAGAGCAAGCCCTGGCCAGACAGCTCCTACGCCAAAATATCCTGTACAGTAAAAACCCTCTAAACCGGACGTTAAATTCAGTATAGTTGTTTGTAAACATCGCTCTTGGAGACAGATGGCGGTGCTTAATGCAGGGTGAAAGATATGCAGAAAGCTCGTCTAGGAGCTTTCTGTGTGACATTCACCATGCAGTAAGCAGTCACCTGTCTAAAAGTATCTAAATTCTTCTCTACTAGAATACCAGTTTAGAGGGGTTTTATTTATAGGCTAGTATGAAATTCCAGCTTAAAATATGCATTAAACAGTAAAACCTCTCTATAACGGCCACTAAATTGTGTTAATTAGTTGTTATTTAGGGCAGGCGGCTTCTTAAAGCAAGGTGAATGTAGAACAAAACGCTCCTATAGGAGCGTTCTGTTTTACGTTCACCTTGCTTTAAGCAGCAACCTGCCTTTAACACAAAATATTTGATGTAATTTAGTGGCCGTTATAGAGAGGTTTTACTGTACCATGTCGGCTCTGTTCGCTGAAATAATCTGTTAGATCTGATGCTACACTTTTTGCCATGGCAAAATTCTCATTCTACATTGACCATAACAAATGTTGATGTAACTGATATTCATAGCTCGTTTAATAGATCTTACGTGAATATTAATGAAGTAAATGGTTAATCAAGAGTCACATCATGAAACACAACTTATGGTTTCTGACTTTTTGCAAACAGTTAAGACCTGATCCACAGACAGGCGTTTCAAGCTAAGTTTGTATTTGTACAAATATGCAGAAACTTAAGCTGGACGCGGCCTACCCATATGTCACGTGGCCAGTAGTGTTCAGAATGGGTCTCATATTTACAAACATTAATAAGTCACAACTTCATGTGACCTAAATCAGTCACCGCGTGTGGACCGTCTAGTCTGATCAGGGTCTACACTATTTGCTGCTTCTGCATATGTACGGACGCCAATCAGTTTAGACACCGAGTAGATATACTGCATCAACTTGGTGATGTTCAGACTAGTCTTTATAAAAGTGTATATACAATAAAACCCCTGTAATGCGACTACAAAAAGGGGCATAATTCACAGTTGCAAAGGCAAGTGGTAGCTTAATGCAGGACGAAAGTTATGCAAAAAGCTCCTATAAGAGCTTTCTGCATAACGTTCGTCCTGCATTAAGCAACCACCTGCTTATGAAGATGAGCATGTTTGTTCATTAAGTGGTCGCGTTTGAGGGGTTTTACTGTATATACATAAGTGCTATTTTTATTTTATATTTAGCCACATTTACGTTTACAACTTGAGTACCGGATCTCAATTTTCTTACAATGGCCATATTCTCAAAGATTACGAACTCGGGAAATGTGATTTATTATGTTCGAGATTTTGACAAGATATAAGGATTATGTTCAACAAGGAACACGATAGCTTATGAAACCATTTATAGACGGAGCAAGCATATAGAGAATTTAATGTTCCATCAAAACACCAGCCCTTGTTTATAACATGTATTAATTCCTTGTTATCATAATGAGCACGCTTCGCGTTAACCCTTTCTCTGTTCAATATTCATGTAAGAAATAATGACATCGAGAATATTTATAAGCTGAATTTTTATAATGTGAACTTTTCAAAGAAGGTTTTGCTTTGACAGAAACTGTAGAATCATATGTATATCATAGCATAAGCAAACAGAGCAGATCCTGATCAGACAGCTCCTGTGGGAGCCGTCTGATCTGGGTCTACTCTGTTTGCAAATACGTGAAAAGGCGTTTATTTGAGGGGAGAGGTTAATAGGTGTTCTCAAACCAAGATACTTGACATCTCACCAAGACACAAACTGTTTTACACTTTCTTTGTATTTAGGAATATACCTTGTATGTTTTAATAAATTTGGCGAACATTAATGCAAAACGTTGCTCAGCAATTTAAAGATTAAGCAATTAGTAAAATTGATGTTTATCCCCCACACTAAACCCCGCAGATTGTTGGATTAAGTTCTATGTTAATCTGTATAATTTTTTCATACAAGAAAATCACTGTTACATCAAATGTTCTTATCACGGTGTACTTATCAGCGAATCTTCTGTTGCTTTTATGTCGCAGTACACCAAATTAATCCTTTCAACTCGGGGCACGCAAGCACTGTTATTTGCAAACAGTGTAGGTCCAAATCAGGGGGCCCTAGAGGAAACCCTCTGATCAGGGTCTGCACTGTTTGTCATTCCAAATCATCTAGCAAGTTGGTGCCTTTCATACTGATTGGAATCTGTAGTAAAACACTGATGGACTATTCTACTCTAAACATTCAGGGTTGAAAGTGTTGATTAACTTTTTTTTATCGTTGTACTTTTCAAAGGATGCGCTAGGCTCTAACAGACCCCGAGTCTAGAGGAACAACTCAATGTGGCTTTGTTTGCATTCCCCACATCAACACTATGACGGGGAAATCCGTTTTCCCTTTGATCCATTCCCCGTTCAATATTAATGTAAGAAATAATCACACCATGAATATTTATTAGCTGCATTTTTAAAGTGCATATTTCCAAGACAAGACGCTTCAGTACATCTGCTACTCAATAGCATGCACGCTGTTTGACACTCGGTCAATAGTTTCTCAATAGCTTGATCGAATCGTCAGTAGTCAGTAGTCAACCAGATCCGACATAGAGCATTCAGTAATTATGTAACCCTTTACTCCATGAATATCCACGTAAAGAATAATGACATCATGAATATTAATTAGATTAATTGTTATAATAGCACATGGACACAGGCATGTTAGGTCATGGCAACATCTGGAGAATTAAAACCTATACTATATCATAAGCAAACAGAGCAGACCCTGATCAGACGGCTCCTGTAGGAGCCGTCTGATCTGGGTCTTCTCTGTTTGTTAAAGTGTTAAAAGACATTCCTATGGAGTAAAGGGTTAAAAATTTGCACCGATGGTAAACCCTTGTCATTATGTGAACACGGTGTCTTTACCAATCTGATATGGAACATTTTCTTACGTCAAATGCCCAAGCATTTGAAAAACATCTGACCGAGTGTCAAACAGTGTTGATCCTGATGAGACAGTGTCTTATCTGGATACAGACTATTTACAAATAATAGCCAGATCGTGCTTAACACGATAATGGGCAATTCGAATATTTATTTATTATACCTCATGAGCATTGTAACAATATATCACATGTGACATAATTTGACATCATGTTGACAATTTTCATATCAAGGACAAATCATAGATCTTTCATTTTGGATCTTTTTTCAATAGAAATACTGCACTTTTCTGTAATCGGCAAAATTACATAATGTTCCGACCTAATCATACTTGTCAGTTTTATATTCTCTCAGGCTGTTTTTCGGATCACGTTTTATACCTGATCGTAATCGTGTGAGAAACCTGTCAATACAACATTCAATATGGCCGCGCTAATTACAGGCACCACAGACTGAAGTTGTTGACACGGCCTTTTCATGGAGGACAATTTAATTTATGACGTGACATAAACACATGTATGTTTATCGATATTTGGGGAATCCAAATATTTTTATTGCGTTGTATATTTATTTATATCGCATTAATTATTCATAGACAGCGTGCTTATGACAATCTAATTGTCACATGACCTCCGTTGTCCTGCGGTCAGTAAAGTTTATGAATTATTTGTAGACAAAGCAGCAAGACCCGGAGATGCCACATCGTACATGTATGTAGCAGAAACACAAGCTGTTAAACAGAAACACTTTGGCCTGTCATAAGATTTAACCCTTTACTCCATAAATACGCTTTTCTACTCCATTGCAACCATAGTCTTAGAAGACCAGATCAGACGGCTGATGTAGGAGCCGTCTGAGTATGCTCTACTCTGTTCGCTTATGTTATAATATATTCTTGATTCTACAGTTTCTGCGATAGCCAAAATTGTCCGTGTCCATGTGCTATTATAACAATTACAATGAAACCTCTCTATAACGGCCACTAAATTGAGTTAATTAGCTGGTATTTAGGGCAGGTGGCTGCTTAAAGCAAGGTGAAAGTAAAACAGAACGCTCCTATAGGAGCGTTCTGTTTTACTTTCACCTTGCTTTAAGCAACTACCTGCTTTTAACCTGTTGCTTATGAAATGGCATAGATCTGATTCCACACTTTTTGTCAAAGCAAAACAAGCATGTGTTCGTATGCCATTATAAGAAAATGATTAAATTAATAGTCATGCAGTCATTATTTCTTACATGAATATTCTTGGAGTAAAGGTAATGAATAGCCAGATTTATTTCAGATCTTCCTGCTTTATAATAGAAATTAAGTTAAATTCTAACTTTCAATTCTACTCCATTCTTGTTAAATCACCGAATCGTTTGAGTTGTATACAAGAACAGATAACAACTAGATTTAATGTCATCGGCTGACAGTTTATTTTGCTGTTTAGTACACGGCATATTTCACCTTAATTCTAATTTGCTAAGTAATTAAAACTGTCTCATTCTTTTCTGAATATTTACCCATTTCCTCCTAGACCATTTTTAGACCCAACCTCATTGAATAAATCTACCGAAAAGGAGCATTAATTTTACTAAAAAAAATGTAAATTTTAGAATTGTGTAGTTTTGAAAGCATTGTGATAAATAGAGCATTTGCTCCTTTGGAACAAATGCTCTATTTATCACAATGGTTTTACAGGAGCAAATGCTCTATTTATCACAATGCTTTTAAAACGTGGTCTTTATATACAGCGCCGGTAGTAGGGTATGGGTTAATTGACCAAAAGGTTGTATCAAACTTTCTCACCAAAAACAAAATGATTATTATGGGAAAAAAACCAGTGCATACCCTGGTGAAATTTGTTCCCAGAGAAGCATTTTGATCTGGATCTACATTGTTTGCATATATCTTATATACTCGGTTCCCGCAAATTAACTGTTAACAATTTGCCAGATAGCGACGCCTTTTTATGACATTGCAAACAAAGTAGACCCAGTTCGGACGGCTCTCGTAAGAACTGTCTGATCAGGGCGTGCTCTGTTTGCCTATGGAATTATATAGATCTGATTCTACAGTTTCAGCTATGGCAAATCCTGTGTTCAACGTCAAATACATGTACCGTTATAGTAAATAAATTAATGATATTTATCACATGAATATTCATGAGATGAAATTATAAAGGGGGTTATATAACTTATTTTATTACATAGAAAGATATAAACAGAGATATCTCGAGAGCAGTACAATAAAACCTCTCTATAACGACCACTAAATTGTGTAAATTAATTGGCATTTTGGGCAGGTGGTTGCTTAAAGCAAGGTGAAAGTAAAACTGAACGCTCCAATAGGAGCGTTCTGTTTTTTCACCTTGCTTTAAGCATCCACATGCCTTTAACACAAAATACTTGATGTAATTTAGTGGTCGTTATACAGAGGTTTTACTGTATTTAATATCGGTCTTTAACTCTTTCGGTGCCAATGTCGCCTGTTGGCACCATATGAAAACAGTGCAGTCCCAGGTCAGATGCCGCCTTTTCAAGGCGGCATCTGACCTGGGACTTCACACTGTTTTCTGTATTATTTTAGCCCAAGCATACAAGTTTTTAAAAACAAATGTTTTACTAATATGCTTTTATTATTTAGTTTGTAATTATAGTTAATATGAAATTATTATTGCAGACGACACTTTTAAATTTGGCTCCAAAAGAGTTAAGACAGATACTTATTACTTTGGTCCTGAACTACTTTCTGTTCGTTAAACAGACTAAAGTTTTAATTAGTTTTATCATGAATATTAATTAGAGTAATTGTTATAATAGCACATGGACACAAGATGTTTTGTCCATGACAGAAACGGCAGAATCATGTCTATATTATATCATAGGCAAACAGAGCAAACCCTGAATCAACTCTGTTTGCAAAGGCATAGAAAGGTGTATTATGGAGTAAAGTGTTAATACCTATAGGAAGGATTTTTTATTCATGCACAGCGGAATCTACAGTAAAACCTCTGTATAACGGCCACTAAATTACATCAAGTATTTTGTGTTAAAGACAGGTGGCTGCTTAAAGCAAGGTGAAAGTAAAACTCTGTTTTACTTTCACCTTGCTTTAAGCAACCACCCGCCCTTACGTGTAATGTGTCACATCAGGAAATGTCTCGAAGTAATTTGTATGGTCCCTTAACCCTTTTGGCGCCAACTTTAAAAGTGTCGTCTGCAATAATAATTCCATATTAAATATAATTCTAAACTAAATAATAAAGGTATATTAGTAAAACATTTGTTTTTAAAAACCTTTATGCTTGGGCTAAAAAATACAGAAAACGGTGAATTCCCAGGTCAGATGCCGTCTTGAAAAGGCGGCATCTGACCTGGGACTGCACTGTTTTCAATGGTGCCAACAGGCGACATTGGCGCCGAAAGAGTTAAAGATCGAGATATCAAGGGTTCACTGTTTATTTTACGTTTTGTTTTTATTACAGTAGAAATCATTCTATTACGATGCAAAGTTCGATCCTATATTCAGTAATTATATTCAACCTTTAACCTGCTGCGTGCGGATCTATTACTGCGATATCGCGAACACATATGGAACCAATCGGAAACATTCGGGGAAACAACCGGAACACTACCGAGTAGTTACGACTGACGCACACGAACTATGCCTAAAACGCGGGCGAATAACAACGGCGACATCGATACTTTAACATCAAACTTTTCGTAATTTTAAAAGATTATTTTTAAGTTATATCCACATCCTACAGACTTCGAAAAGGCGTCATGTATAGATAGAATGCCTTTAAGTTTCGCATAAAACATCAGATGAGAACATCAAACACATTCAGTAATTATTCTTTTTATTTCAAATTTCTACAGGCTCCCTATAAAAATGAAATAGTGGAAGAAGTTAATAAATTGCTTTTTGATAATATATATGTAAATTGATGCTATAAAATATAGTTTCAAACTTTGTAGTGCGACTGTTTGGTACCATACGAGGGCAAGACACTACTGCAATCTTCGCATGCTGACAAAATAATCCTATTTTCACGGGAAAAAATGTCTTTTCACTGAAATTTCGAAGCTTTACAGTAAAACCTCTCTATAACGGCCACAAACTTGCGTTAATTATTGGTATTTAGGTGGCTGCTTAAAGCAAGGTGAAAGTAAAACAGAACGATCCTATAGGAGCGTTCTGTTTTACTTTCACCTTGCTTTAAGCAACCACCTGCCTTTTACACAAAATACTTGGTGTAATTTAGTGGCCGTTATAGAGAGATTTTACTGTATCTCCTTCATGTAATCAGAGTGTGAAACAGTTTGGATCTTGTGAAGACACACAGTGACTCGGCTTCTCATCTGGGTCCAATCTGTTTGCAAATGTACAGTAAAACCTCTATATATATAACGGCCACTAAATTACATTAAGTATTTTGTGTTAAATGCAGGTGGCTGCTTAAAGCAAGATGAAAGTAAAACAGAACGCACCTGCCTTAAATATCAACTAATTAACACAATTTAGTGGCCGTTATAGAGAGGTTTTACTGTAATCAAGGATTCGCCATAACACGTTTAAAAGTAACCTTAAGATAGAGACGCATTTTGGCGTATTTGCAAACAGAGAAGATCTAGACCAGACTGCTACTATACGAACCGTCTGATCAGTGTCTGCTATGTTTGCTTATATATTACAATATCGCTACTATTTGCCAGTGCAATAGATTTCAGATTTTTATATTCATAAGGACTAATAAAATCAATATTCGTGATTGATGGAATCATGCATGAATATGTATCAGATAGAATGTTATAGAAGCACGCATGAAACATCAATGGACTTTAACCCTTAGACCACTATTCTCGACCTGACCTGCATTTGCAAACCACTTGGATCCAGATGAGACGCCGAGTAGCTCGGCGTCTCACCAGGATTCAAGCTGTTTGACATTCTCAAAATTGACCCAGATCCAAAGTTCAGGAGACATTATTTTGTTCACAGTTGGACAAGGTTTAGCAATGAGTATCAGTGCAACTAGTTTAAATGTACTGTTATGAGTACTTGTGTCATATTCATAAAATCGCATAATTAGTGGACAATTTCATAGCCTAAGCAGTTACTTTTAGAGAAAAAACCCACGCATTTAGGAGAAAAACACGATGTGTCATAGCTGTCCGTGAACCGTGGCACTTTTGAATAATTCAGTGTTTTTGCCGTATTCTTAAAATATTGTAAAACGTAATTCTCCAACGTACACTTATATTTCACATTAGTTCATGTACATGCACGCCACCGTTCTCATACAGTAGGCATTTAACACTTTTCTCCATAAATACGTCTTACTACACATTTGCAAACAGAGTAGACCATGAGCAAACGGCTCCTATAGGAGTCGTCCGATCAGGGTCTACTCTGTTTGCTTATGGAATAATATAGATTTGATTCTATAGTTTCTATTTTAGCAAACAATTCATGTGTAAATATGCCATTTTCAAACATAATCTAATTAATATTCATGATGCCATTATTTCTAACATGAATATTCATGTAGTAAATGGTTAAAATAATCAATAAATAAATAAACATGGCACGTATTTAACCCTTTCCCTCATATAAACGTGTTTTCACGCATTTGCAAACAGAGTAGACCCAGATCAGACGGCTCCTAGAGGAGCCGTCTGATCAGGGTCTACTCTGTTTGCTAATAGCATTTGATAGATCTGTTTCTTTATTTTCTAAATTGGCTACAATGTACCACTTCCATATTTCATTATAACTATTTTGTCAATCAATATTCAGTAGGTATTGAGATTTGTAATAAACACAGAACAGGGAAAGGGTTAACCCTGTACCCGATGCATACATGTCTTGACAACTTTGCAATCAGAGTAGATCCAGATATGATGGTCCCTGTAGGAGATGTCTGATCAGGATCAACTCTGTTTGCATATATGGAATTGCATGGATCTGGTTCTACTCTTTCTGAAATTACCAAAATTCCCCTTTAACCCATTCCCTTATATTGACGACTTTTGACGACTCTGTAAAAGTCACTTTGTGAAACCATTTCATGATAAATAGAGCATTTGCTCCTATAGGAGCAAATGCACTATTTATCACAATGGTTTCAAACTACAAAATTCTAAAAGTTCCCTTTTCTCTTGTTAATGCTCCTTTTCGGTAGATATATTCAAAGAGGTTGTATCTTAAAATAGCCTATGATGTAATGGGTTAATCATAGACCATTATAACAAGTCATCTAATTAATATCCATGACGTCCTTACTTCTTACATGAATATTTACCAGGCAATGGGTTAGAACAACGTGATTGCCTAGCGTAGAGCGAAAGCAGTTTAAGGTACATGTACCTTATTTAGTACAACAGAACCTGTCAAAAAGATGTCTAATTGTGGGTCTGTAAGGCAGGATGTAGCTTAATGCAGGTCAAAAGTAATGCAGAAAGCTCCTATAGGAACTTTCTGCACTACTTTTGACTTGCACTAAGGAATCACTTGCTTTTTAAGACTCCTATGCTCAATAAATGAATGACTGTCTAAGACAGGTTTTACTGTATCTGCAGTGATGCCTGATATGACTTAACCCATTACCTCATAGGCTATTTTTAGATACAACCTCTTTGAAAAAATCTACCGAAAAGGAGCATTAACTAGAGAAAAGGAAAATTTTAGAATTTTGTAGTTTGAAACCATTGTAATCAATAGAGCATTTGCTCCTATAGGAGCAAATGCTCTATTTATCACAATGGTTTCATAAAGTGACTTTTACAGAGTCGCCAAAAGTCGTCAATATGAGGGAATGGGTTAACCCTTTCCCTCATATACATTACTTTTTGACACATTTGCAAATAGAGTAGACACCTATCCGGTAGGAGCTGTCTTATCAGGATCTGCTACTGTTTGCTGGTGAAATAAAATAGTTTATGTCACAGTCAAAATTGTCTGTTTAATATGCAATTGTTAAAACAAATCATAGCTATTCATGCAGTAATTAATTTTTAAATCGATATTCATGGAGGAAAGGGTTATCGAGGGATATTTACGTCTCCTATGAGTGACCGCTTTAGAGAGTGTTTATTGTACATTTCTATTAGTGCAATTCATTAGTCGTTACTCCAGTAAATCTGAAATAGACACATAACCACTCAACTGAAAATTGAAATGCAGATTTAAAAACACATTTATCTATGAATAAGTGAATGAGAAGTTGTCTCACAGCGGATGCCTGACTAGACACTATGCACGCATTGTATAAATTATGAATTTAATCCCGTGTACGGATGATCATTATTACATACAGTAGAACCTCTCTAAAGGGACCACTTAACCCTTTCCTCCATAGGCTATATTTAGATCCAACCACTTTGAATAAATCTACCGAAAAGGAGCATTAAGAGAAAAGGTTTTTATTTTTAGAATTTTGTAGTTTGAAACCATTGTGATAATAGAGCATTTGCTCCTATAGGAACAAATGCTCTATTTATCACAATGGTTTCAATGGGTGATTTTTACAGAGGTGTAGAAAGGCGTATTTATGGAGGAAAGCGTTCAATAAACATGGTGTCTTCATGTAGGACAAAAGTAAAGCAAAAAGCACATATAGGAGCTGCCTGCAAAACAATTGGTTCTGCTTTAAGATACCACCTGTCTCTACGACTCAGCATTAGACCTCTTGTTTTTGGTTGTCGCATTAGAAGGGGCGTACTGTACTTGTGTGTTCTAAGTAAGACAAAATGAACTGAGCTGCTTTTGTTGTAATGATCTAATGAGCAGATTCCTTCGAGAACATGCATTTGTAAATCTAACCCATTTGTGGTTTGACAATCTGGCCATATGCAGCTATTAAAATGAGGTAAAAAGCTGTGTCTTATAGCAGGTGTTAGCTTAAGGCAGGATGCATGTTGTGCAGACAGCTCCTATAGGAGCACAATGCATCAATTTCGCCATGCACTGAGCAGCCTGTGTGACCACTAAAAAGATGTCTTATCTGAGTCGTAGAGGCATGATTGTGGTAGCGTATAAACTTCAAAGTGTCCTGAACATTTTGGTATATAACACTGCTTGTGTCTTTTTAGGGCATTCTATGTCAAAATAAATGACAGCATGCTACTCTACTATTAACCCTTTCGCTGCCAATGCCGGGTCTGTGATTACCTATGCAAACAGTTTGGATCCAGATGAGACGCCGAGTAACTCGGCGTCTCATCAGGATCCAAACTGTTTGTTACTGTTACTAAGTTTTTGAAACAAAAATGAAAAAAATGAAATTTTGTAGCAGACGACAAAGTTAGCAGACGACAGAGTTTGGCAGCGAAAGGGTTAATGGAAGATGAAAGTTATGCAGCAAGCTCCCATATGAGCTCTCTGCGTTACTGTCCTCCTGCATTATGTAACCAACTTATTTTTAAAATCACCCCGTGTTATTTACTAAGTGGTTGCATTAGACAGGTTCTAGTGTGTTCGCATGTCACTCGTTACTGCGTTGGAGGGTTTGTTTTGATTTGTATTGATTGGCGTCCGGTTTTGCCATCTATGGGCTAACTGAGAGAGAGAGAGAGAGAGAGAGAGAAAGAGAGAGAGAGAGAGAGAGGGGAGGGGGCGGATACAGAGAAACCCGGGCGCGATGCCCTACTCTTATCATCGATATAGTGTTTCTAGTTCTATTAGATGCCCAGTGTAAAGCAGTGTTGGAGGGACATCAATTGTAACACTTTGCTTGCATACAAACTGTTCCAAAGGTCTTCCTCGGCCGTCAACGATAAGAAACAGGAGACATACCGTTGTTTTCAAACCCTTTTCCCTCTAACTGCACCTTAACTGGCATTTGCAACCAATATGGATCCAGAATAGGCACAGAGTAACACGAGGTCTGATTGTAAGCTGTTTGACACTCGGTCAATAGTTGGTTGAATCAAAGCTTGGTCGAATCGGAAATAGTCAAAATAGCACCAGATTAAAACTTGAGCAGAGATCATATTGTAATAACGAAATAAACACCACTAACTCAGCAGATGCATTGGGTTAGCGAGTTTCTAATTAAATTACATGTACTTGTGTAGATTGTTAAACTAGAACGGAAATCTTTTCAAATAACCAATGAAATATATTAAACAATAAATGGAATGAATAAAATTGAAATAAAGAACAAGAAATGAAATACGTTGAAATCGAGAGCTGAAATGTGTCAAACAAAAACCAAATACATCTAGGTTAAACAAGAAACGAAATACGTTCAAAACCAAACATACAAACGGCCAAACCAGGGAATGCTATACAGCAGGACCTGTCCTATGCGGTCATTCGTTTATTGATTATATTAGTCTTAAAAAAAGATGGTTGCCTAATGCAGAGCAAAAGTAATGCAGAAAGCTCATTCAGGAGCTTTTTACATTACTTTTATCCTACATTAAGCTTCCACCTACATTAACCCTTTCCCTCATATAAACGTGTTTTCACGCATTTGCAAACAGAGTAGACCCAGATCAGACGGCTCCTAGAGGAGCCGTCTGATAAGGGTCTGCTCTGTTTGCTAATGGAATTAGAGAGATCTGATTCTTTACCTTCTAAAATGGTTACAATGTTCTACCTTCTATATTTCAATATAACTATTTTGTCCATGAATATTCAGTAGGTATTGGAAGTTGAAATAAACAGAACAGGGAAAGGGATAAAGACCAATAATGGGGCCTCGTTCTGGTGGCCACATAAGACAGGTACAACTGCACATGAAACAAGAAATGTAATAGAAAGCAATCAATGAAATATATGTTCGTTCAAAACCTAAAAACGGGCGGACGTGGTCGAGTGGTTAACGCGTTCGACTACAATACCAGGGGTTCCTGGTTCGATCCTCCGGACCAAGTTCTTCGGATAAGACGCTTTACACTAGGCATCTAAAGGAACCAGAGAAACTCAATCGATAATAAGAGTAGGACATCGCGCCCGGGTTTCTCTGTATCCGATCCCCTCTCTCTTGGGGCGTCCAATTAGCCCACTGTTGTCAGAGTCGAGGCCGCAAGTTCCACCGCACACATTGTTACAGCCGGCTCTCTCCTGTCTATCAGTACGGCTGTAGATTACCGATATATCTGATAGCGATAACTCTGGTTACTTCCTATCTGCCAACACTTTCGCTGTTGCTGAAAAGAAGTAGCATTTTTGCTCTTAACGGCTGATACGGTAATCTTGTTTTATGGGTACTTTCTGTTTGAGGATTCGTGTAGATACATTATCTACTGTAATAAAACAAGCTCAAACGTGATGCTAAAAATGCAAAACAGAGAACTGCAGCATAGCTAAAACTAGGGAGGTATTACTGTGGGTTGTAAAGCTTTGTTTATATTTGTTTATACCGGACTTTTACGTCACTTTAACAGTATTTCAGTCATATCGCGACGTCCAGCTATTGTAGGTGGAGAAATACCCCCAGAGGGTTTTCCGTGTGTGGAACACATTGCAATATTTCATGCACAGAACAACATCCGGGTCGACCCACCGAGTTACAACAAGCCAGCTAGAAGCTTTCTTCACATGAAAAATCCAAATGTCAAGGACCAGGTTTCGAAACACAGCGGTGAGGGGACTAAGCGATTGTCAGCCGAAGACTATAACCAATCGGTCAGGGAAGCCCCTGGGGTTGTAAGCAGTGACCAATGTTAAATTAAAACCGATTTTTAGGGTTTCGGCTTTTGCCGAAATCCTTATAAAATGGATTGCGACTCAAACTATGGCGGAAAACCCTATTGCACGAGCGCTACCTAGCGGGAATCCCCCTAAGAGAATTGCGCATGTGCAGTGCTTGGCTTACAATCCGGTTCCGGAATCTTACAAAATATTTATAATGAAATATGGAAGGTGGATCCATTAGCAACAGAGCAAACCCTGAATCTATGGGAGCGAGCTGTCTGATCTGGGTCGAATCTATTTGCAGATGCATGAAAACAAGTTTATATGGGGAAATTAAGGGTTAAATAGACTTCTGTTCTGTACGTTCTTTACAGTATAAAGGTTACAGCGCACTGGTGGTCAGTAGTGCAGGGCAACTGTTACATCATGCTAAAATCTCTAGAGGTCATACGCTTAACTCTTTGCACGCTAGCGGCGAAACTGTGATTACCTATGCAAACAGTTTGGATCCAGATGAGAGGCCACATAATTCTGCGTCTCATCAGGATCCAAACTGTTTGTCATCTTGATCATATTTTTGCATAAAATGAAAGAAAGTTTATTGAAGAATTGACGCAGACGTCAATTGTTGCAAACGAAACATCACTCAGCATTGTAAGGATTAAGCAAGCTGTAATCTAAAGTTGCAAAAATGTTTCCAAGCTGACTTATTCAGCTGTACAAACTGGTAGAGATGCTAGAACACTAAACCTTTCCTTCATATAAATGTTTTTCACGCGTTTGTAAACAGAGTAGACCAAGATCTGATGACTCCTATAGGAGTCGTCTGATCAGGATATGCTCTGTTGGCTAATGGAATTTGAAAGATCTTTTTCTTTCCTTTCTTAAATGGCTACTCATTTCCACTTTTCATGTTTCATATAATGAAACATGAAAAGTGGAAATAAGTAGCCATTATTTTGTTCATGAATATTCAGTAGGTATTGAAATTGGAATAAACATAGAACAGGAATCAAGTTTCTTACATGGATCCGTTCCATTTTCGCTCTGTGTCTATATACATGTACTTTTTTAAACTATTGGTTTGTTGATTTAATTATTGTTCAAATTCTCCGGGAATTTTTTATAGTCAGTTTGAACTGTGCAGTAATTCCTTTTGAAACAAACTAAGTTTTCAAATATTATGCACGTTATCGTGACCTAATTGCCAGTTGTACATTGTGTGTGTCGGTTTGTGATCAGGATCCTAGATGTTTGACAATTTTAAAATAAAACTATGCAAATCATAGACTAATTGAATATAAATAAGTATATATGCAATACACAAAATAATGAGCAGGTGACAATTTTAAATTGAACATGGTACTTTCGAATTCATAGTTGTCCTAGCACAAAGTCTGGATCCTGCCTCTAAGTTTCATCGAAATGCATACTATTGACACCAGTACTGTATGTTAATATAGCTTGTTGCTTTAAAAAGTCCATAACAGGTTTCAAGAGGCATACTTATGTTTTGTAGTTTGTTTGCTTTAAATTTATTTAGAGAAAAGAATATAAAAAAGATAAAGAATATATTAGAATATTTTTTCCATTTGCATTTGACGGGATTCGAACCAAGGACCTAGAGATTCATAGACGCAGCTCTTTCCCCTCGGCCACCGCTTGGGTCCCAATATATAAGTGTTACATGGTTCTATTTAAACGCTACAAAGGTGTGAAAAGCAACAACGACTAGTGAACGTACATACTTAATATGCAAATTATACAGATCCATTTTTCATGAAATCTCCAAGTATAAAATTAATAGATTTTACCAATGACCTACTGTCAATCCAAACGCCTTTGTTCAAACAGCATGGTGTCTTTTTACAACAGTAGTCCGACATAAGGTCGTCGGATTCTGAAAGTCCCATACCCTTCCTGTGGTATTTACAAAAGTCCGATATATTGTTGTCGGATTCTGAGTTAAATGCCCTTTTGCCTAGTCACTTATGCCCTTTGCAAACAGAGGAGACCCAGGTAAGAAGGCTCATAGAGAAGCCCTCTAATCAGGATCTGCACGGTTTGTCGTGTTACACTATTGTTTGGAAAAGTCCCTAAATAATAACCATAAGCTCATTTTAGTTTGAATTTTGGAACAGCCCATTTCACCGTTGTAATAGTTAGGTAGACCAAAGTAACATAATTGTTAGATTTTTGCAGAACAGTATAGAATTGTTGGAGGTACATGAAATGGACACATAACCGAAAAGAATTATTTGATTATTACAGCCACGGTTGATATTTCGATACACTTTCAACATTTTGTGAACTACTATGAAATATCGAACATCAATGGTACTATTTCTAGGGTAGATCAAAATTCAAATGCAGAAATTCGATTCCATTGCGACATTACAATGTTTCCTGATGAATTTTATCAATGGTCGTGCGACGTTGTTGCTAAGATCTGGTTTGAAAGAAATAGAATTTCAAAAATACATGTACGGTAAAACCCCTCTAAACCAGACTTTAAATTCAGTATAAATATCAGTCTTGGAGACAGGTGGCAGCTTAATGCAGGATGAAAATAATGCAGAAAGCTTCTCGGCATGACTTTCACCCTGCATTAAGCAGCCACCTGCCTAAAAAGTTTCTAAATTCTTATCTACTAGAAGTCGGGTTAAGAGGGGTTTTACTGTATTGTAAAAGTTGACAAATCTATACTTTTGAATGTATTTCAGAGATTAACAAGTGATACCCTAATTACCCTAGGTATTTTGACAAACACACTTATGCAAATAGTGCAGATCCAGATCAAACACCTCCTTAATGGGCCCGTTTGAAGGGTTTTCACTATTTGCTATCATGTCTGTTTAATCTAAAGTTGCAAAAATGTTTCCAAACTGACTTATTCAGCTGCACAAACTGGTAGAGAGGAGAGACTGGGTGCTAGAACACTTAACCCTTTCCTTCATATAAATGTTTTTCACGCGTTTGTAAACAGAGTAGACCCAGATCTGATGACTCCTATAGAAGTCGTCTGATCAGGATATGCTCTGTTGGCTAATGGAATTTGAAAGATCTTTTTCTTTCCTTTCTTAAATGGCTACTCATTTCCACTTTTCATGTTTCATTATAACTACTTTGTTCATGAATATTCAGTAGGTATTGAAATTTGGAATAAACATAGAACAGGAATCAAGTTTCTTACATGGATCCGTTCCATTTGCGCTCTGTGTCTATATACATGTACTTTTTTAAACTATTGTTTTTGTTGATGTAATTATTGTTCAAATTCTCCGGGAATTTTTTATAGTCAGTTTGAACTGTGCAGTAATTCCTTTTGAAACAAACTAAGTTTTCAAATAGTATGCACGTTATCGTGACCTAATTGCCAGTTGTACATTGTGTGTGTCGGTCGGTGATCAGGATCCTAGATGTTTGACAATTTTAAAATAAAACTATGCAAAGCATAGACTAATTGAATCTAAATAATTATATATGCAATATACAAAATGATGAGCAGGTGACAATTTTAAATTGAACATGGTACTTTCGAATTCATAGTTGTCCTAGCACAAAGTCTGGATCCTGCCTCTACGTTTCATCGAAATGCATACTATTGACACCAGGACTGTATGTTAATATAGCATAATGCTTTAAAAAGTCCATAACAAGTTTCAAGAGGCATGCTTATGTTTTCTAGTTTGTTTGCTTTAAAATGTATTTAGAGAAAAGAATATCAAAAAAGATAAAGAATAAAAATATATTAGAATCTTTTTTCCATTTGCATTTGGTTGTGACGGGATTCGAACCAAGGACCTAGAGATTCATAGACGCAGCTCTTTCCCCTCGGCCACCGCTTGGGTCCCAATATATAAGTGTTACATGGTTCTATTTAAACGCCACAAAGGTGTGAAAAGCAACAACGACTAGTGAACGTACATACTTAATATGCAAATTATACAGACCCATTTTTCATGAAATCTCCAAGTATAAAATTAATAGATTTTACCATGACCTACTGTCAATCCAAACGCCTCTATTCAAACAGCATGGTGTCATTTTACAACAGAAGTCCGACATAAGGTCGTCGGATTCTGAAAGTTCCATACCCTTCCTGTGGTATTTACAAAAGTCCGATATATTGTTGTCGGATTCTGAGTTAAATGCCCCTTTTGCCTACACACTTATATATATATATATATATATATATATATATATATATATATATATATATATATATATATATATAGGCTACTCTTTCTTTCTTTTTTTTCTTTACTTTCTTAAATGGCTACTAATTGCCACTTTTCATATTTCATTGTAACTATTTTGTCCATAAATATTCAGTAGGTATTCAAATTTGGAATAAACATAGAACAGGGAAAGGGTTAAGGAAATCAGACATTTCTTGCATATATTTGGTACTGACCAAGTAATGGTCAGAATCATCCGGGGTCCAGTCTAGACCTACAGTGTTCTCATTCAACGATAATGGTGAAATCGTTAATGCTATTATGCTAAGCACGACTTGACTTGACCCTTACTTTCAAATAACGGAGTGATGGCTCTTTACTACATAAACTATCAATTTTGGCTCTATTGGCACAAAGTGGCAATATGAGCTATTGGAATCGCCCTGTATGTGACATGTTCATAAAACAATTCTTTAAATGTCTTCCAAACTACTGACATGATTTTCAGAAAAATCCACAGCAAACAATCAATATGATATATATTATGTCCGAAACCTTCAGTACTGTCAGTACTTTGATTCTTCATTGTGAAGTTGTAAAGAACCATTATCATGCTGAATAATCAAATGTAAATTCATCCACTATTAGACTATTAGTATTAATTGTGTGAATCAGTCTGAAGTTGGATCAAATGTGCGTTTGTTTGGGTTGATTAATGTCCGTTTCTGCACACTATGGGCTAATTGGAAGCACCAGAGAGAGAGGGGGGGATGCAGAGAAACCCGGGCGTGATGCCCCGTACTTATTATCGACAGAGTTTCTCTGGTTCATTTAGATTCCCAGTGTAAGGCACTAATACATCGGACCGCGGTTTAGAGTCTCTACCTAAGGACTTGGTCAATTGATCAAAGGTAGCCACTAATTTGTCATGGTATTTCTAACCGGAAACTTTTCATGCTTAATATTGACATGAGAATCTACCCACAATGAATATTAATAGTGAATCATTCTAAAGGTGTATACAGCCACTGCATTATCATCGCAAATGGTGCAGGTCCATGTATGAGTCTTCACTAGTTTCAAATGGATATAATGTACGCTAATAGCATGGGAAGGATTAACAAGATTTTAAACATGCATGTCAATTTTCATTTCTTTAAGTATCCACTTTGTCGTTATAAGGCACATCATTTATTCCGTCAGACGACAACTTAACGCAATTATTCATTGCTTTAATTAAGTTTGCAAACCTATTAACTGACAAACTATCAAGAAAAAAGTTGAAGAACTAGTGTTCTTGCCAGGTACAAACTAGCTAGAAGTTAGTGTCTGAACCAAGATCATGATGTTTTGAGACACCGTGGTGTTATGTTGCTTGCAGCCTGTTTTGTAGACTTGCAGACAGTCCCAGCACACAGCAAAAGAAGAGCACACCTTTTATAACAAATAGCATTCTTCAAGTCACATATTTTTTGTCTTGGTATAACTACAGACATGAGCCAAGCAAGCTAACGACCATGCTTTAAAAGAAAGAAAGAACCAATCTCAATGACTCTAAAACTTAAATGTAAGAATTAGGAAGCCTTTACCAATAAACATTTGGGTTGTAAGTTCTTGATGTGTGAATTATAGCAGTAAACCCGATAGAAATCTGCAGGACCATCCTCTCACGCTGACAAGCGGAAAAGTGCACACTATGATCATAGGCATCTTAAACACTGTGCTACAATACTGAAGTGGTAACCAGAGCTACAGATAAAGGTGCGTACTCAAATACTAAAATCGTCATTTCTCCACAAACCCTATGTTGAGACCACTCTTTAGAATCGTCTCTTCGAGACGATTCTAAAGAGTGGTCACAGCATAGGGTTTGGTGGAGAAATAAAGGAGTTATTCTTGAAAATGTTCTAATTTACGCTTCTTATCTGGACCTCTGTCAGGTAACATAAAAACACAAAATGTCTGCCATATTACCGCATTTGAATCACTGTTAGCTGACCTCGTTTATCTGCTGCAATAAAAGTAATGTTTTCGTACGCGATGGCCGGCCACGCCTAATGGCGAACACTTAACTAGGGCAGCTCACATCAAACAAAATCTCGCCATTGACATCTTGCCTGGTGTTTCACGTACTACAATGTACATAAGCTCCGCCATTGCGGACGTAACAGAAAACAAACGTTCAAGGAATTGTTTAGCACCGGGTTCACTAGGTGCAGTCACAGTATACACTGTTTCATGGTTGTTATACAGTGTGGCCATTTTGTGATGTTTCAGTGTTTGTGTTTAGAGTTCTACGGATGTGGAGGTTAATGAGGGCAACTTTATACATTTGATCACGGAAATATTTGAATGAAAATTACCGGTTGCACTCTAAACTGGACATCTAGATAAAACTGTTTAAAGGCGACGTACTTTTAGCTGGAATGATCCTTTAATGCAAATCAGGAATATTTTATAGAAATTATAACAAGGCTGCATAAATTATGTTCCGAAATCTATCAGAATTGAATCTTTGCTCAAATTAATATACAAGAATGTGTCGTTTTCCTTGACATTATATATAAACACTTTACTCCATTAATATTCATATAAGAAACAATGACCTCTTGAATATTAATTACATGTAGATTAATTTTTAAAATGACAACATGAACACAAAGAGTTTTGGCCATGGCAGAAACTGGATAATCATATCTATATTATATCATAAGCAACAGAGTAGACCCTGATCAGGCGGCTGATGCCATACACACACTATAGTATGCAGTCTTTATATGTAACAATTGCCATCATAAAACCAATGTATTATGCAGTATTTATATATAACATACACATGCTGTATTATGCAGCATTGATATATAACATACACACGCTGTATTATGCAGCATTGATATATACCATACACACGCTGTATTATGCAGCATTGATATATACCATACACACGCTGTATTATGCAGCATTGATATATAACATACACACGCTGTATTATGCAGCATTTATATATACCATAAACACGCTGTATTATGCAGCATTTATATATAACATACACACGCTGTATTATGCAGCATTTATATATACCATACACACGCTGTATTATGCAGCATTGATATATAACATACCACACGCTGTATTATGCAGCATTGATATATAACATACACACGCTGTATTATGCAGCATTTATATATACCATACACACGCTGTATTATGCAGCATTTATATATACCATACACACGCTGTATTATGCAGCATTGATATATAACATACACACGCTGTATTATGCAGCATTGATATATAACATACACACGCTGTATTATGCAGCATTGATATATAACATACACACGCTGTATTATGCAGCATTTATATATACCATACACACGCTGTATTATGCAGCATTGATATATAACATACACACGCTGTATTATGCAGCATTGATATATAACATACACACGCTGTATTATGCAGCATTTATATATACCATACACACGCTGTATTATGCAGCATTGATATATAACATACACACGCTGTATTATGCAGCATTGATATATAACATACACACGCTGTATTATACAGCATTTATATATACCATATACACGCTGTATTATGCAGCATTGATATATAACATACACACGCTGTATTGTGCAGCATTGATATATAACATACACACGCTGTATTATGCAGCATTGATATATAACATACACACGCTGTATTATGCAGCATTGATATATAACATACACACGCTGTATTATACAGCATTTATATATACCATACACACGCTGTATTATGCAGCATTTATATATACCATACACACGCTGTATTATGCAGCATTGATATATAACATACACACGCTGTATTATGCAGCATTTATATATACCATACACACGCTGTATTATGCAGCATTGATATATAACATACACACGCTGTATTATGCAGCATTGATATATACCATACACACGCTGTATTATACAGCATTTATATATAACATACACACGCTGTATTATGCAGCATTGATATATACCATACACACGCTGTATTATGCAGCATTGATATATAACATACACACGCTGTATTATGCAGCATTGATATATAACATACACACGCTGTATTATGCAGCATTGATATATAACATACACACGCTGTATTATACAGCATTTATATATACCATACACACGCTGTATTATGCAGCATTGATATATAACATTCACACGCTGTATTATGCAGCATTGATATATAACATACACACGCTGTATTATACAGCATTTATATGTAACATACACACGCTGTATTATGCAGCATTTATATATACCATACACACGCTGTATTATGCAGCATTGATATATAACATACACACGCTGTATTATACAGCATTTATATATACCATACACACGCTGTATTATGCAGCTTTTATATATACCATACACACGCTGTATTATGCAGCATTTATATATACCATACACACGCTGTATTATGCAGCATTGATATATAACATACACACGCTGTATTATGCAGCATTGATATATAACATACACACGCTGTATTATACAGCATTTATATATACCATACACACGCTGTATTATGCAGCATTTATATATAACATACACACGCTGTATTATGCAGCATTTATATGTAACATACACACGCTGTATTATACAGCATTTATATATACCATACACACGCTGTATTATGCAGCATTTATATATACCATACACACGCTGTATTATGCAGCATTCATATATAACATACACACACTGTATTATTCAGCATTCATATATAACATACACACGCTGTATTATACAGCATTGATATATAACATACACACGCTGTATTATACAGCATTTATATATACCATACACACGCTGTATTATGCAGCATTTATATATAACATACACACGCTGTATTATGCAGCATTTATATGTAACATACACACGCTGTATTATACAGCATTTATATATACCATACACACGCTGTATTATGCAGCATTTATATATAACATACACACGCTGTATTATACAGCATTTATATATACCATACACACGCTGTATTATGCAGCATTTATATATACCATACACACGCTGTATTATGCAGCATTCATATATAACATACACACACTGTATTATTCAGCATTCATATATAACATACACACGCTGTATTATACAGCATTCATATATAACATACACACGCTGTATTATGCAGCATTTATATATACCATACACACGCTGTATTATGCAGCATTGATATATAACATACACACGCTGTATTATGCAGCATTGATATATAACATACACACACTGTATTATGCAGCATTGATATATAACATACACACGCTGTATTATACAGCATTGATATATAACATACACACGCTGTATTATGCTGCATTTATATATAACATACACACGCTGTATTATGCAGCATTGATATATAACATACACTCGCTGTATTATGCAGCATTGATATATAACATACACACACTGTATTATGCAGCATTGATATATAACATACACACGCTGTATTATGCAGCATTCATATATAACATACACATACTGTATTATGCAGCATCTATCTACATGTATAATAATTGTAACCTGAAAACAATGTAGGCCTATTATGCAGCATTTATATGCAATATTATGTTATGCAGTATTTATATGCAAAATGCACCCCTTGCATCATGCATGATACATCATCATTGTTATATAGCATGCCTGTACTCTATTATGCAGAACGTACTTGAACACTGCAGCCACTATAATAACTAGCATTTATATATAATATGCATGCACTAACGATGCAGCATTTTAAAGTAATATTTACTTGTACGCATTGTTTGATACATACTTGATGTGTTACTTGCACGCGCGGTATTGCACAGCATTACTGTATTACATGCACACAGTGTATGACAGGAGTCATCTGATCGGAGTCTCCACTATTTGTTTAATTCATCGATGTCAATAGCTTACACCAACAAATAGTTTGTTTGCTGTGCCTCCTCACAATGAACAATTGCATTCGCTGAATTGATGTCCCTCGACAAACAAGTGATGTCCTCCGTTACTGATCAGACGAACAAAAAACAAGTTTTGGGAAATAAAGGGACATGGCTCTGGTGTTCAAAGATCAATGTAAGTGAAACTTGCAAGGACACATTTCCTTATGGTACTAAAACAGTAGCATGGGGAAACTCTGGACGGAGGTTACGTTCTTGGAAAACAAAGGCTCATAACTCCGATATTCAACGGTCAATACAAGTGATACTTGCATGGTCTCAAAACCTTATAATATTACACATTTACACAAAGTTTCATTTAAAAAAACTTCAACCGTTTCTGAGATATGACGCCGAAAATGCAGAAAGGTTAGGTTCTTCGCAAAGATAGGACCACAGTGTATGTGATACTTGTAGGCTCACGTTTTATGGCATTAAGCATTTGCACTAAGTTTCATAGAAACATTCCGACAATATCCAGGAATAGCCCCTAACCCCGGAATGAATCCGAATACTTTTGACCATGCCTCTATTGGTATTAAAGTATACACTCATTCTGATATGTTGCGGTAATACCTATGGGATATCATTCCGGGACGCACGAACGGATGAACGGACGTCCGGATGCACGTGCAGCGCAAAAACGACATCCATCCGCCTTCGGCGGGGGTTGGGTGAAAAATGGATGATTTCTAAAATAAGATTGGGACGAGTTTTCCTTCAAATTAATAATATATTTTTAATGGAACAAATAGGTTAACCCTTCTCTTGCTAAATTTTGAAATACATTTCTCCTTCTTTACCCATGCCCTGTTGTATAACTACATACATCTTCAATGTGTACAAGTATTTCGCTGTGCAATCACTGCTGTAGAGTGCACTGGTTGCACAATCAACTTGTAAATAGTGCAGATCCTGATGAGACAGCTCGTGCAGGAGCTGTCTCATCTGGGTCTTCACTATTTACAGGTAGGTATATTGACGTGAATAACAAGCGCAGGGTTAATATATATATAGTTTATAGTTATACATCTCACTAGCACCCGTAGTGGAAGCTTTCTTTTTAGGTTACTTAGGTTATACTATGGGTATTAAACTTAATTCAATGTTCTTTTCCAATATCTAAATCTGTATTTACAGAGAAAAATGTAAACTTTAAAAAGGCTGTAGCATTACAGAGTATTTCAAAGCATGTTCAAGTATACAGAATAACAATAGAGCGTAACTTATAAAAAAGTGTTAATAAATCATGAATTACGACTGCTAGCAATAGGCTGTTTGCTTCCTTCTAACATAAAAACATCTAAACGAACAAAACTCAGCACCACTACAATTAAACTGGTATACCAATTCATTTTCTGGAGCATCCGGGCCATTTGCTGTCATGATAGCCATACTAAACAAATCTCGTTTACAGAAGAGGATCTTGTGTTCCGAATTCTTCGGTCTTCATGGTGGGGAACACGGCTATCACTTTACGCCGACATATCAGGTTTTATATGTATTCCATCGTGAATGGGGGATACAGTCTTGAGTGTTTACATTTTTAACATTAGATTTACAACGACTTGTTGATTTATTTTCCAAAATGTCATTTATTCTCCCTCCTCAACAGGGTAGATATTCTAAATAATTATCGGCATCATAAACCTGTCGCTTGGAAGCATTCACTTTGTCGTTCTTCAAATTGGAAAGCCTTCAAGATCGACCCTAGAGAGAAATCAAGCGTTTTATTATCGTGAATATAGAAATCGTTTTTCCTGATTTTACACAGATACTTGCAATAACTAGGTTTGAACGAGATTTGCAAATCATTGAGAGTTATTTTACGACCATGGGTTTAGTGAACGCTAAACATTAACGAGTCTAGCGGCATTCCTTGATAACAAAAGAAGGCACTGCTTCTAGTGTTGGGACATGCTCCTGTCCTCAGAATAGGAAAAAGGGTTCTTGAAATATCTGATCGGCGTTAAACCATTTCCTCATATTGATGCATTTTGACCACTCTGTAAAAGTCACTTTTTGAAACCATTGTGATAGATAGAGCATTTGCTCCTATGGAGCAAATGCTCTATTTATCACAGTGGTTTTAATGCTACCCGATTCTAAAATTTTCCATATCTCTAGTAAATTCTTCTTTTCGGTAGATTTATTCAAATAGGTTGGGTCTAAAAATAGTCTATGATGGAATCATAACCTTTGAACAAATACTGTTTTTTTCATTTAATGACTAATTCCCTAACACGTTATATCGTAAAACACCTTTGTGAAACAATACAACGGGTTTGCACCACCACTCGTAATACTATTTTTACAAGTATTACAATATTTCTAGTTCTAGAACAAAATCCTCCGGGGAACCAATAGACAAAACGCAAAGTAGTTACGATTGATTCACGAATTGTCTAAAACGCGGGCGAATACTGGCGGCGACATCGATACTTTCACACCTTTTTTCACGATTTATTTTCCTATACTACCGTTATTGTTCTACCCTACCACTTTTCGTTGAACAAAAGTACATTTTATTCTATTTTCACATACTTCTAAAACGCATTATAAATAGACACATTGACACATTCACCCTTTCTTCCACATTAACCGATCCCGAAGCCTAGTTGATAAGGCATCCGCTTCGGGACCAGGAGGTCGAAGGTTCGATCCCCGACAAGGGATTCTTTCTGATATGTTCGGTTGGTAAGCGGCCAGCTAGTTAAAGAATGGTTATTGATTATCTATCAGCCTGGTGCCTGACATTATGGTGGGGAATCGGTAGATACTGTAAGACAATAAGATGTCTTACAAACCAACTTGACTGACCCTTACAGTAGGGCTAACGCTATAATGAACACCATGATACTTTCTCACACCTTTGTAAACAGGGTAGAGCCAGATCAGACGAATCCTGTACGAGCTATCTGATCAGGGCCTGCTCCGTTTCCTTATGGATACAATAGATACTGTACAAGTTTTGTCAAAGAAAAATCCTGCCTTTTGAATTTGAAAGAATAAGTCAATGAATATTCATGAAATGACATATTCACGCATAAATATTTATTATTACATTCACTCCTAGTGACGCATTTTGGCACCTATGTAAAAGTCGCATTTTGAAACCATTGTGATAAATAGAGCATTTGCTCCTATGGAGCAAATGCTCTATTTATCACAATGGTTTCCAAACTACACAATTCTAGAATTCTCCTTTTCTATAGTTAATGCTCCTTTTCGGTAGATTTATTCAAAGAGGTTAGGTCTAAAATAATCTAGGAGGGAATGGGTTAAGTAAAGGGTACTGGGACATTTGTGAATCATGTAGATTCGTGTCTGCTGTAGAACAGTGATAAGTGTGCGTCTGACAGGAATTGCTCTGTTTATCATTAATAGAAAAGGACAGGAGTTTGTCAAACACCGCTGCAAACAGTGCAGACACTGGTCAGATGCCATTTTCTACTGCTACAAATCTTTGCACACCCTTTCTGCAAAAGTTGTTAACATATGAGTGTCCCAGAGTGATGGAATGATATGCCTTAAGGTCAAGGTCAAAAGCACAAATAATCAGTAAGTCCCGAGTCATGGTACTTGAAACAAACAACAAATAACGACACACATCTCAAGAGTGCACTTGTAAACTAGTATTTTTTGTTTTATTGTTGTATAATCCTCCAAGTAGAAAGGAATACACGAAGAGACCAATTGTATGGATTAACATTTAAAGGTAAAGTAGCCTATAAATTGTCTGTTAATCCTTATATCGCTAATCCAGACCTAACTCGCATTTCCAAACAGCTTGGAGCCAGATGAGACGCTGAGTAACTCGGCGTCTCATCAGGATCCAATCTGTTTGACACTCGCTCAATACTTTCTCAAAAGCTGGTTCGATTCGGAAGTAGTCAAAATTGCACCAGATCCAAATTTGAGCAGACATTATTTTTTCATAGCGGAGTAAGAGCTAAAAAAGAAGTGAAGAGAATTTCTTATTCCGGAATCCCCTCGTCAACCTTACTGTACGAGTAACTTACATATGTAGGCCTCGGTCAAGTAGTTCAATTTGTTTACAGTAAGATCATGGTTCTTTGTAACTTGCATTATGAAGTTTTTCATGCTTAACCATTTAAATGCAGAAAACGAATGTACAGGTATTTGCAAAAGAGTGTAGATACTGTCTTTCGTTCACCCCACCCCATTCCAACCATTTTTAGACATGACTCCTTAGATTCGCCTTTTTCCGCCGTTACAAACAGAGTAAACCCAGATCAAGATCTACTCTGTTTGCTTATGATATAATATAGTTCTGATTCTGATTCTATTTTTTATTTTTTTATTTTTTGCTCATAGTTCAATTGTTAGATTTTGTTTATTGATATTGACCATGTCGTTATTTCTTGCCTGAACATTCATAAAGTAAAGGGGTAAGGCTTTCATACTGAATAGACTCTTTAATTAGAAATTGGCGGACCACTCCACTTTTAATATTCAGCATTCAACTGTTTAATGTGTTTACTTACAGATAAATTATGCTGGCATCTGGCATTTGCAAACAGTGTAGATCCAGACCAGAGGATTCATTGAGGAACCCTCTAACCAAGGTCTATACAGTTTGTTGTTGAAAATCACCTAGCATTCATACTAAATGAGCTTTGTAGTTAACCACAGTTAACCATTTACTCCACGAATGTTCATGTTGGAAATAACCACGTCATGAATTATTAATTATATTCACTTTTATAATTGCATATGAATATAGGAAATGTTTGACCATGGCAGAAACTGTAGAGTCATAGTTATATAATTTCATAAGCAACAGAACAGAGCCTGATCAGATGGCCCCTACAGGAATCTGCTCTGTTTGCAAAGGCATAGAAATGTGTTTTTATGGAGTAAAGGGTTAAAATGTTAATGTCTGTAATTCATTATTTCAGAAAAAAAGCTTGTTCACCCGTATTCATCGATCAATCGGAATGATAATGCATATTGGTGGAAGTCAGGTAAATGCACACTACACTTCGTATCTTCTCTATGTCGTATGTGGTGTAACGATTCCTATAATCACTTACAAAATATTTTCAGAGGCATGTCTTAAGGGGGATATTTCAATTTACAACAAAAAAATCACTTCTCCACCAAACCCTTTCTTGTGACCACTCATTATAAATCGTCTCTCCACCAAACCCTATGTTGTGACCACTCATTATAATAGTCTCTCCACCAAACCCTGTCTTGCGACCACTCATTATTTCATCTCTCCACTAAACCCTGTCTTGCGACCACTCATTATAATCGTCTCTCCACCAAACCCTGTCTTGCAACCACTCATTATAATAGTTTCTCCACCAAACCCTGTCTTGTGACCACTCATTATAATCGTCTCTCCACCAAACCCTGTCTTGTGACCACACATTATAATCGTTTCTCCACCAAACCCTTTCGCGTTACAACTCTATAGAAGCGTCTCTTCAAGACGATTCTATAGAGTGGTCACAATATAAAGTTTGGTGGAGAAATAACGAAGTCATTCTAAAAAAGGTTGATTTTACGTAATGTACCTGTGCTTTCGCTGAATTCTCTTTTGGTTGCTATTTTCAGAGTGCCACTTCCGAGGTATGAAAAAATGAGACAAGTTACTCAGCATCTTATCTGGATCCAAGCTGTTTGCAAAAGCGAGTCAGGTCGTGAATAGAGGAATGGGGGTTAACCCTTTCCCTCATATAAACGCCTTTTCAAGGATTTGCAAACAGAGTTGGACCCAGCTCTGTTTGCTAATGCAATTTAATAGATCTGTTTCTTTAGTTCCTAAAATGGCTAAAACGTTCCACCTTCCATTTGGCCTTATAACTACATGTATTGTGTTCTTGAATATTCAGTAGGTATTGAAACTGGATTAAATATAGAGCAGGGAAATGATCATTATGAGTAAGTATAGTCGGGTAAGTTTCATGTAAACAAATTTCTTCAAAGTTCAAACAGATGAAACACCTTATTGACTCTACTTTAAACACAGACCACTAAATTGACTGTTTCCGCATATTGTTTCAATACACCGGCCTTGTGTACAGTTTTTGAAATAAATTTGCAGAACACCTATTAATGAACAAATTAAGTATTAATGATTTAAAGGTCTGTTGACTATTAAGTAAGGTCTGTTGTAACGGAAATTACGTCAAACTGTAATCTGTGTGATACAGTATAATACCGATGTAATTAAGCTACAGTAAAACCTCTCTATAACGGCCACTAAATTACATCAAGTATTTTGTGTTAAAGGTAATTGGCTGTTTAATGCAAGGTGAAAGTAAAGCAGAACGCTCCTATAGGAGCGTTCTGTTTTACTTTCACCTTGCTTTAAGAAGCCATCTGCCTTAAATACCAACTAATTAACACAATTTAGTGGTCGTTATAGAAATGGTTTACTGTATATACAGCAAAGTCTCTCTAAACCGGACGTTAAATTGGGTATAAATATCGGCATTGGAGATAGGTGGCAGCTTAATGTAGGGCGAAAGGCATGCAAAAGCTCATCTTGGAGCTTTCTGCATGACTTTCAATCCTCCATTAAGCAGCCAACTACCTAAAAGTATCTAAATTCTTCTCCCTCTTTGGAGTGGTTTTATTGTACTTATCATGTTTATTCCACATTTCATTACCTACCGAATATCCATGGACAAAACAGTTATAATAAAGTATGGAAGCTGGAACATTTTAGCCACATAACTGTTGGATTTCATTAGCAAACAGAGCAGACCCTGATCAGACGGATCCATTTCCTTCATATGAGCGCTTTTTCACGCATTTGCAAACAGAGTATATCCAGATCAGGTGGCTCATGCAGGAGCAGTCTGATCAGGGTCTGCTGTTTTTCTAATGGAATTTGATAGATCTGAGTTTTTAGGTTCTAAAATGGCTACAATGTTCCATCTTCCATATTTACTTACTATATTGTCCATGAATATTCAGTAGATATTGAAATTTGTAATACATATAGAATAGTGGCTTAACCCAAACTGCTCAAGGCACTATGGTCGTATTTTTGACAAGTAGCGAAGCAAAATGAGCTGTGTTCAGTTTACATAGTGTCTGCTTGCTAATTAATGCTTTACCATGATACATATAAATTCGTGATTACATTTATAAACAGTTTGGATCCAGATAAGGCACCAAGTAACTTAATGTCTCATCGGGGTGCAAACTGTTTGACACTCTGGATGAGTAAATAATTGGAATATATGTAAATTAACCCTTTCCTTCATATAAACGTGTTTGCAAACAGATTAGACCCAGATCAGACGGCTCCTTTAGGAGCCGTCTGAACAGGGTCTGCTCGGTTTGCCAATGTAATTTGATAAATCTGTTTCTTTACTTTCTAAAATGGCTACAATGTTCCATCTTTCATTACAAATATTTTGTCAATGACTATTCAATAGGTATTGGAATTTAGAATAAACGTAGAACAGGGACAGGGTTAACTAGATCTTTAAAATGTACGCAGATGATATTTTCTACCTACGAACTGTTCCCCTGCAGGTCAAAGGTTAACGAAGTTCCAGTTCATTTGGTAACCATTATAACGTTAAGGGCGTCCTGATTGGCATTTAAAAACACCCCGAAACCAGATGAGATGTCAAATAACTCAACGTCTCACCAGGATCTAAACCATTTGACTCTCGGTCAGTAGTGTCCCAAAGGCTTAATCAAATCGGAAGTGAGTTATAAAAAAACCAATAGATCAGAGATTGAGCAGATTATTTTTTTTCATCATGAGAAGGGTTAACTTGCTATTTTATTGCCAGACCACACACGTTGGTCGCATCCCTCAAGTATCTTCTGTATCAGGTGTAGGTAAAACAATAGGACTGGCGCCATAGGCCCAATACAGTCTCCAGTCTTCATTGATAAAAACGACGCGATGCTAATCCATATAGCTCATAACATATGTGGATGAATTGTAAACAAACCGTCAGCAAAATACTGGTTGATAACTAGATGTTTTGGTTTAAAGTTTACAATCCGGCACACGTACACCAGAAATGGTCCAGATAATTACCATGACAGAATACTGGATTTGTTTTGAGCAAATGCTGGTCGGACTGATGTTTGTTTCTAGGTTTCGGAACTGAGAGCGAATCTGTCTTAATTTCTTGGTGTAAGCATACATACAGGCATATTCAGCAATTACGGTCAGAGTTTTTAAATTTTCTAAGTCTAAAATTCATTCTCAAGTATTTGATTGGTCAGATTTTGAGATGGCTCAAAATCTGACCAATCAGATGCTTGGGAATGCACACAGACTGGAGCAAATAAAATTTCAAAACATCGGAAAAAACAAACGAACAGTCATATTGGTCGTTCTCATATTGGTCATTCTGCTTCATGTGAATATTTCAGTTTGGTATTAGACTATGTCGAATTAGTGTGAATGTTTGTTAAAATGGGAAACATCTCTTTCGGCAATTTCCATCTCCGAACATTATGTTTGTGTATATATGTGTTACATATCCAATACAAAAAAGTATGTACATGTAGTTTAAATCATCTCCACATGCTTTCTACTCAAAAGAGTAAAAGTGAACAAAAGGAAGGCAGGGTTGTCAGAAGGCCAATGTCACACAGGCAAACCAACGGAAGCGTTAAACCCATAGTCTGTTGAGTAAATGTTTCCCTGCTCAAAACTGGCCTTCTTGAAATAGAATATTTGGTTTTGTAGCAATCAGTGCAGACCCAAATCGGAGGGCACCGAGAGCTTTCTGATCTGGATCTATGTTGTTCCACGCCCATTATCCGAGTACCCCATAACTGGTTAGATACATCATACCCGGACACTCGAAAATGGAAGTTAGATATGAAAGGTGTATGTTTGAAGATAACCATTTGCGCATAATTCATTCAGATCTAGTGTTTGATCTTGACGGTTCGTTGTGGATGTTCTTTTCGGGAGCAGATGGTTCAGTAAGAATTTTTATTTAGAAATCAGCTTTTGTTTGTGGTGGTTCGTTGGGAATGTTTATTTAGGAACCAGCTTTTGACCATGGTGGTTCAATGTCAATGTTCAGTTAGGAATGTTGGCTGTAGAATGCTGGTTCGATGTGAATGCTCGTTCAGAAATCACGTTGTTTTGTCATAGTTAAATGTGAATGCTCATTTAGGAATCAGTGTTTTTGCCATGATAGCTAAATGTGAATGTTCGGTGAGACATAAATATAAATGGTGTTGCCTTGATTGTGAATGTTGAGTTAACAAGCAAAAAAAATGCGTAAACCGCATTAAAGCCGGGGTTTTTTTTGTGTTGACCTTGATCCCATGTTATAACAGCATTTTAATGACAGCAAAGGTATCTTAATGTCATCCGTAAGGTCCTTACCAAAGCTATATGAATACCAAAGGTCAATTGCCTAGCACCCGTGTATCAGAAGTTTGTTAAAAACAGTCAAGTATTTTCAAAATAGTGACCTTGACCTTGACCCAATTTCACGTATCCTTGTATCAACTGAAAGGCCTTCACTAAAGCTACATCCATACCATATATGAATTGTCTAACATATGAGATTCAGCAGTTAAGAAAACATGTTGAAGTTTTTCAATGATGGCAAACTTGTCAAAATAGTGACCTTGACCTTGACCTAATTGCAAATATCTTTATATCAAGTGAAAGGCCTTCACCCAAGCTATCTGTATACCAGATATGATGTGCCTAGCATTTGTAGTTCAGAAGTTAGGGCAATGTTAAAGTTTGTTAAAAACGGCAAAGTTTTGGAAATCTTGACCTTGACCTGATTTCATGTATCCTTATATCATGTGAAAGGCCTTTGCCCAAGCTATCTGCATACCAAATACGAATGGTCTAGCTTAATTAAATCAGAAGTTATAAGCAATGTTAAAGTTTTGTAAACGACGGCAAAATGTTTGAAATAGTGACCTTGACCTGATTTCATGTCACGCTATCTGCTTACCAAAAACGAATGGTCTAGCTTAAGTAAATCAGAAGTTATAAGCAATGTTAAAGTTTTGTTAACGACGGCACGCCGCCCGCCCGCCCGTTTTGGCCATAATGGTTCAATGTGAATGTTCAGTCAGACATAAATGGTCTGGCCATAATGGTTCAATGTGAATGTTCAGTGAGACATACATGTTTTGGCCATAATGGTTCAATGTGAATGTTCAGTCAGACATACATGGTTTGGCTATAATGGTTCAATGTGAATGTTCAGTGAGACATACATGTTTTGGCGATAATGGTTCAATTAGAATGTACAGTTAGGAATCAGTTTGTTTTGTCAGGATGGTTCAATGTGAATGTTCAGTCAGGCATAACCGGTTTGGCCATAATGGTTCAATGTGAATGTCCAGCTAGGAATCAGTTTTGTCAGGATGGTTTAATTTGAATATTCAGTAAGGAATCAGGTTTCTGTCATGACATTGAATCTTAGTGCATTTAGGAATCTACCTTTGGTCATAACAGTTCGGTGTTGTGTGTGAATGTTAGTTCTTATGGGCACCAGCTTTTAGCCATGATGGTTCAATATGGATGTTCATTTAGGAACCAATTTTTAGCCATAATAGTTCGACATGAATATTCATTTGGGAACCCATTTTTGATCACGAATGTTCATTTGAGAACACGTTTTTGGCTATGATGGTTTATTTAGGAATCAGTTTGTGGCCAATGTTCATTTGATGTAAATGTTAGTTCGTTTAGTTATCAGCTTGGTCATGATGATTTGAGGGGAACAGTAGCTTGCTTTAGCTTTTGGTTGTCACGTGGTTGTTCAATTTGAACGTTCATTCAGGAATTAGCTCTTCGCTTGCTATTCACGTCAATATACCTACCTGTAAATAGTGAAGACCCAGATGAGACAGCTCCTGCAGGAGCTGTCTCATCAGGGTCTGCACTATTTACAAGTTGATTGTGCAACCAGTGCACTCCACAGCAGTGATTGCATTGCACAGCGAAATAATTGTACACAGTGAAGATATATGTAATTATACAACAGGGCATGGGTAAAGAAGGAGAAATGTATTTTAAAATTCAGCAAGAGAAGTATTAACTATTTACTGCTTTGCTGCAATATGAATTTTGAGTAATCAGTAGTGATCATGATGGATGCACTTGAATATTCATTTACGAATCAGCTTTTGGCCAAGATGGACGGATAATAATGTTTATTAACTCATTCTCTTCTAGACTATTTTTAGACCCAACCTCTGAATAAATCTACCGAAAAGGAGCATTAACTATAGAAAAGGAGAGTTATAGAATTGTGTAGTTTGGAATCCATTGTGATAAACAGAGCATTTGCTCCATAGGAGCAAATGCTCTCTTTATCACAATGGTTTCAAAATGTGAATTTTATACAGGCGCAAAATTGCCTCACCAGGGGGTAATGTGTTAATATAGGAACCTACTTTTGGCCAGGATGATAATTTGTGAATGCTAGTTTATTTAGGAATTAGCTTTAAATGGCCATAATAGTTCGATGTTAGAAATCATTATTTGGCCATGATGGTTCTTTGTGAATGTTTCTTCATTTAGAAATTAGCTTTTTGCAATGATGGTTTCATGATATATGGATATGAATGTTAATTTTGTGAGGATGGTTAGGTGGGAATGTTCCTTTAGAAATCAGCCTCTTTGGCCATGACGCTTTCATGTAATTGGATCAGTCTTTTAGGCTATTTGGTAATGTTATATGGATGGGAATAGTCATTTAGGGGCCAGCTTTTGGCCACAGTAGTTCAGATCTGGTTCATTTTGGGAATCAGCTTTTGCCATGATTCTTTGATGTGAATGTTAATTTATGAACAAACTTTTGGTCGCGATTGTTGAATGTGAATATTTCTTTATGAATCTGTGTCGGCCATGTGTCGATGTGGATGTTATAAGCTTTTATTCATGACAATTCGATATGAACGTTCATTCAGAGATTTGTTTTGACTGGTGTCATGTGGACGTTAGTTAATTAGTTAATTAAACAATCATCGATGAATGTTCATTTGTAAACAAGCTTTTAGACATGACAGTTCGATGTGAATGTCATTTCCTTTAGGAATTAGCGATTGTCCATTAAAGATTTATCCAATTAAAGTATATATTGGGATAATTGCATATTTATAAATTGCAAAATACGCAGGATGCATTGTGAGGGTACATCTGTGGCAGATAAATGTTAATGTTTAAAATTGTGTTTGTTTATAAACACAGTCGTGCGTTTATCCCATCCAAGTCATATTTGCATTTAGGGGATGTCCAACTTCTCGATGGGTCCTTACCTTGAAACATTTTACTGATACAATGCCAACAATCTTTCACCTTTCAAATACTGTCAGATACAGGATTTCGAAACATCTTGGCATTTTGAGGCTGTACAACTCCGACTAAGTACAGTAACATCTATTAACAGAGGCCATTAGAATTTGGTCTAAATCTGGGTTTTCAAGGCAGGTGGTAGTTCAATGCAGGATGAAAGTTATGCAGAAAGCTCCTCTAACTTTCTGCATTACTTCCGTCCTGCATTAAGCAACCACCTGTTCTATCGACCTCCACATGTGATAATCATATGGTCGCTTTAGATAGGTTCTTTTGTTTGCAAATTATGTTGTTACAACAAATAATTGACCGGATAAATACTGGCCAACATTGTAGATCCAGATCAAACTGATCCTTCATGAGTATGTTGATCAGGATCTACACTATTTTTAATTCCATTACATGTAGTTATTAAATCAGTTACGAACTGACTTATTTAGCTTCATAAACTAGTGGAGGAGGGGGAGGGTGACCTAATGTTCAAGGTAAACCCAGATTTGGAAGGGGTTCCATAAATTAGATTAGTGTTACAGTTAAGCCTCGGTAACACGAACATATAATTTATTAACTTAGGAATCTGTAAAAGCAGGTGGTTGCTTAACCCATTCCCTCATAGGCTATTTTTAGATCCAGCCTCTTTGAATAAATCTACCGAAAAGGAGCATTAACTAGAGAAAGGGAAATATCTTAGAGTTTTGTAGTTTGAAACCATTGTGATAAATAGAGCATTTGCTCCTATAGGAGCAAATGCTCTATTTATCACAATGGTTTCACAAAGTGACTTTTACAGAGTCGTCAAAAGTCGTCAATATGAGGGAATGGGTTAATATAAGGGCAAAAGTAACGGAGAAAGTTCCTATAGGCGCTTGCTGCATTAAGTTACCACCTGTTTTAAAACTCCAGAATTATACAGTACATGCACTTCTTTTGAGTGGTAGTATTGAGGAGACTGCACTCACAGATATATCAACCAAAGTGAAATCGGTTTTTTTATTGTTATAGTATAACTGATAGGGCAACAAGGCATTTGATTACACACCCTCCAACATGCACTCTGAATGCAAAAGCATCCACAATAATAATAATAAATCAATGTTATATCAAAACAATATCACCCACATATATAAATCGACACAACCTTTAGCATGTTACTGGTGAATTTGTGATTTTTTTAAAGAAAAGTATAACATGAAAAACAGTGCAGACCTTGATGAGAGGGCTCCTCTGGGAGCCCTATCATCTGGGTCTACACTGTTTGTAAAGGACATTAGTGACTTGTGTACTGCAGTGTAAGGGTTAAACATTTGCAAAGAGTTCAGATCCTTATAAGATATCAAATGTCTTTGTGACTCATCAGGTTCCAAACTGTTTCAAAGGCAATCTTTATTCAAAGAATTTAAGAATTTTAAAAAAGTAATTCTAGAATTTATAAAGATGGCTTTTTTAGGTCAACAATAATTTCTTTAGCAAGGTAAAGATCAATGGCTACAATAAAATGTTCAGCAATGTAAAGGTGACACTAGCTAGAAGGTGTACTCTCCAGTTTAACCTTCAGTATCACAGTAGAACCTATCTTAAATGGTCATCAAAAATAGGTCTACTTATGGGTCTGTATGACAGGTGGTAGCTTAATGCAGGTCCCGTAAGAGCTTTGATCATTGCTTTAGCCCTGCATTAAGCAATCATCTGCTTTTTAAGACTCATGTGTTCAATAAATGAATGGATTCTTAAGACGGGTACTACTGTACAACAAATACTGAGTACTCACTGGGTGTTGAACATGATTACATATATCTTTAATATCACTAGTACTTAATGTACTTCACCTTCAACAATTAGTCTATGTCAGTGAGAAATGCTATTCTCCCCTCAATACATGTATCATAAACAATTATACAGCAGAACCTCTCTCAACCATTTACCCCATAGATATTCATGTAAGAAATAATGACATCATGAATTAGATTAATTTGTTATAATAGCAAATTGACAAAGGAATTGTTTGCCATGGCAGAAACTGTAGAATACTGTCTATATTATATCATAAGCAAACAGGGGAGACCCTGTTTTGGGTCTACTCTGTTTGCAAAGGTGTAGAAATGCATATTTATGGAATAAAGAGTTAATATACTTCACCTTCAACAGTTAGTCCATGTCAGTGAGAAATATTATTGTCCCCTCAATACATGCATCATAAACAATTATACAGCAGAACCTCTCATAAGCGAAAACTGAAGAAAAATGTCTTAAGCAGGTTAGAAGGAGCAGTGGTAGCTTAATGCAAGACAATAGTAATGTGTTTTGCATTGTCTTGCAGTAAGTCCTGTGTTAACCCTTATGGTGTTGAATACTCATGTCAGAAATAATAACATCACAAGTATTTAATTGCTGGATCTTTATAATGACATGTGTACACAGGATATTTTTGTGTTGGTAAAATCTGTAGTCATATATGTTATAATTCCACAAGCAAACCAAGCAGACACTGATCAGACAGCTCCTAAAAGAGTCATCTGATATGGTTCTACTCTGTTTGCAAAAACATGAAAAAAAGCATCGGTATGAGGGAAATCCTTAACTACAGGTATGTAGGACAAATTGTAACTTAATGCAAGACAAAATTAATGAACAAAGCTCCTAAAGGAGCTTTCAGTAAGCTGTCTTGCATTGTCTTTTGTCAAGCAACCACCTGCTTTTTTAAACAATATTGCTATTCAGTGAATGGTTGCTTAAGACTGTTTTTTCTGTACTCCATGCACTTGCATTAGACAACAGTGCAGATCCTGAACAAAATATTTCCAGGATCTGCACTGCACATTCCTTTTTATTGTCTTTTTTATAATGACCAGACTCTCCACAAAGGTAGATGAGCCTGCACCTATAAGATTGAATTAATTATTAATCCTTTCCTTGTTCAGTATTCATTTAAGAAATAATGACATCATGAATACCAATTCGCTGAATTTTTATAATGTAAACTTTCCAATTTTTTTTTTTTTACTTTGACAAAAATGTAGAATCAGATCTATATCATGTCGAAAGCAAACAGAGCAGACCCTGATCAGATGGCTCCTATAGGAGCCATCTGATCTTGGTCTATTCTGTTTGCAAATGTGTGAAAAAGCGTTTTTATATGAAGGAAAGGGTTAAATGCATTTTGTTTTCAAAGAACGTAGAGACAAAATGAAGAAAACAGATCAATCACCTTTATGGCCAGCATGGAATGTTATTACTAAATAAATAATGATGGAAAATACAGTTTCAAAACAGCTGACACAAGTAAACTTAACCCTTTACTCTTTACATGAATATTCATGTACAAAATAATGACATCATGAATATTAATTAGATTAAATTTTCTAATAGCATGTGAAAAAGAAATTTTTACCATGGCAGAAATTATAGAATCTGACCTATATTATTCCATAAACAAACAGAGCAGACCCTGATCAGATAGCTCCTTCAGGAGCTGTCTAATCTGGGTCTTCTCAGTTCGCAAGGATATGAAAAGGTAGATCTATGAAGTAAAAGGCTAAATCAATTGGACCAAACATTTGACCTGCAGTTACAGTAATTTAGTCTCACAAATATCACCACACAAATGAAGTCTAATTCTGGATTTTTAAAACATGTGGTTGCTTAATGCAGGGCAAGGATACAGCAAGCTCCTATAAAAGCTTATTTTCTCTTTCTTTTACAAGTCTCCTATGTTAATAAAGTATGTGGTCACTTTAGCAAGAATTTACTGTAAAGTCAAGATCTGAACTCTGTGTTTCTTTGTTGCATAAAATGTGTTTCTTTGTTGCATAAAATTGAAATTGTGTTTCTTTGTTCCATAAAATTGTGTTTCTGTGTTGCATAAAATTGTGTTTCTTTGTTGCATAAAATTGTGTTTCTGTGTTGCATAAAATTGTAAAATCCTAAACATTTGCAAACAGAGTAGACCAAGATCAGACAGCTCCTGTAGGAGATGTCTGATCAGGGTCTACTCTGTTTGCTTATGATATAATATAGATATGATTATATAAGTTCTGCCATGGCCACACATTTCTGTGTTCATGATCTATTATAGCAATCAATCTAATCAATATTCATGATGTCATTATTTCTAACATGAATGTTCATGTAGTAAAGGGTTAAAACTTGTTACACTATGGGTCTCTCTCTCTCTCTCTCTCTCTCTCAACTGTTCACAACCAAGTTTTATCAAGGAGACTGCTTATTTAGGTCAAAAGCTTAGGGCCAAACATATCAAAACCTAAAACACATAAAACATCCATCAACTCATGTATAACAAGGCATAGAGACTATGTGTATATATATAAACTCTATTAAAACAATATAAACTCAACAGTCAGTAGTGTTTATACCATGAGCATTGAAGTGGAAATGAATAGTAACAATTAAACATGATGGATGATACATATGATGTCATGGAGAATTCTAATGATGTACGCTTGTTACTATTTGGATGGATAACCCACATGTATTAACCCTTTCCATGCCTGGAACAAATGGCATTTGCAAACAGTGTAGACCCAGATCAGAGGGTTCCAATGGTGGAGCCCTCTGTTGAAGGTCTACACTGTTTCGATTTCAACATCCTATTTCAAACTCAATATTTTCATTTTGAATGGGCTTACCATTTAACAAAAAAGATCATTCCACCTAGATAATTTATCATTCAAAGGGTTAAACACTTTCTGAGCCCTGTCCCTCATATAAAAGCTTTTCATGCCAATTGCAAACAGAGAAGACCCAGATCAGACAGCTCCTCTAGGAGCTGTCTGATCAGGGTCTGCTCTGTTTGATAATGGAATTATATAGATGTGATTTTACAGTTTCTACCAAAGTAAAGAATTCAGCTAATAAATATTCATGATGGCATTATTTATTACATGAATATTGAACAGGTAAGGGAGTAAACCTTCAGTATGCTGAGTCATTCTTCATACAGTGATACTGAAAAGGTTTTTAACCCTGCACTTGGTGTGTATTCATGCAAGACTCCACCAAACATGAATATTAATGAATGTAATTTTTGAATAAAAAATAGAATAACGAATAATGAATAATGGACCCTGATTAGACAGTTCCTATAGGAGCTTGTTTGATCTGGGTCAACTCTGTTTATAAAAATCTGTTTCTGCCATGGCTAAAATTTTCTGTGTTCATATGCCATTATAAAAATGCATCTTATACACTCATGACATGATTATTTCTGACATGAATATTCATGTTGCAAAGGGTTAACCCTTTACTCTGTGAATATTCATGTAAGAAGTAATGACATAATGCATATTAATCAGCTGCATTTTAAAAATAACACATGATTATTTAACCAAGACAGAAAGTGTAGAATCATATCTATATCATAAACAAACGGTGCAGACCCTGATCAGATGGCTCCTACAGGGGCTGTCTGATCAGGGTCTACTCTGTTTCCAAAGACCCAGAAAAGCGTATTTATTTGGTAAAGAGTTAAAATATATTATCACATAGACTGTAGAGAACAAAGTGACTAAATGAATTAAACTAATTAGCAATAACAAGTGAAAAATAAACATTTAAAAAATAACTAAAAAACATAACCCTGTGAAAACCATGTCCTTCACATAATACTGGAACAAATGAAACCTGCAGACAGTGCAAAACCAGCCCTCATGTAATCAACAGGTATATTTCTCATCTTTCAATGCTGCTTTATCAATTTTCTTTTACCTATTAACAATGGAGTCCATTTAGTATGAGAGAGGATTTTATGCAAGATCATTCTGAATGACAAACAGTGCAGACCCTAATCAGAATGCTCCTCAATGAGCCCTCTAATCTGGGTCTACACTTTTTGCAAATGCCAGTACACTTGTTTCCCACATTCAAAGGGTTAATTCTCTCAATGCTGAATTTTCAAAATGGAATGTTCCATCATTATTTAACGATAGAGTCCATTCAATTTGAAAGATTAAATTTGCTCGAGGATTTTTGTATGACAAACAGTGCAGATCCAATTTAAAGAGTTCCTGCAGGAACCATATGATCTGGATCTACACTGTTTAAAATGCAGTGCATATGTTTTATGCATTCACAGAGTTAGGGTATGGCTAGAAATTAACACCAAATACGCTTCACTATGGAAGAAATTAATGTTCCCCTTTGATATTTTAACTTTTAGTAAATCACTGATTGATCCTACAACCAAAATAATTCATACTAGCAAGAAGACAACCATCAGGAGATGTATGGTCTGAACTGGGTGTGCACTGCTTGTCTTTACTATTCATCATAATGCACCCTGAAAAAGAAATTACAACCAAACATACTCCTGTACTAAGTATTACCACAAGAGAGTCCAGTTTCAAGCCTTTGCCATTAGCTATTATTGTCAATCCACGTAACAATGTGAACTCTACGAATACTGGAAACCAGTTAAGTAGCATTTGCAAACAGTCTAGACCAGGATTAGAGGGATCCTAGTAGAGCACTTTGACCAGGGTCTGCACTGTATGCAATTCAATATCAAATACCCAATTCAATTCTTTCACATAAAATGGATTCTACTATTTAACAATAATGAACCATTCTACTTGTTAAATTCAACATTTAAAGGGTTAACCCTTACAGAGCGGGACACGAGTCACTTAAATGTCCTTTTGCAAACAGTGTAGACCCAGATGAGAGGGCTCCTCTAGGAGCCCTCTCATCAGGGTCTGCACTGTTTGTCCTGTTACACTTTTCTTTAGAAAAAATCCCTTCATATTGTACCGTAATACCGTAAGCTTGACCTGTTTGAATTTTGGAATAGTCCATTTGGAAATTCAGCATTCTAAGGGTTAAGCTGACAAAATACCTTGTCGCTGGTGAAAGGTTTCCAACAACAGTGGTGAACCATAAGGAGCCAGCTACCTAGCCTGATAGTCATCTGCACTGATAGGATTTACTGATAGCCATCTAAATCTGGCCACACAATCAAACAGTTACGACAAAGTCGCCAACCTGTTGTCAACTGTAACAGAAGGTGTGACAAATACCCATACTATGACTACACAGGCACAGCAAAAACTCTTTAAAGCAGCCACTCAAAAGAAGTCTAAAGTTTTTGAAAGCTTAACCCTTCACCTGATAGAAATGCCTGTTCATTCTTTTGCAAAAAGACTAGAACCAGATCAGATATCCTTCTGTGTGTGTTTATATAGATCTGATTCTATACTTCTGCCAAAATCTCCTACACTATTAGATCAGTATAAAAATTCAGCTACTATAAACCATTGTCTGAAGTTTTAGAAAGTTTCAGACATGTGGCAGCTTTAAGTAGGGCAAATGTAATACTGAAAGCACGGCTAAAGGAGATTCATTTTGCATTAACCATTTACATCATGAATATTCATGAAAGAAATAATGACATCTTGACAAATACCTGCAAACCTGTTCTTACCAGGCAACATATTACATGCTGTCTGATCATGAGGGTCTGCTGTTTGCTTATGAAATAACATAAAATGATTCTACAGTTTTTACTATGGCCAAAAATTCCTGTGTCCATGAGCCATTATAAAAATGAACCTAATTAATATTCATAATTCTATTATTTCTTATATGAATATTCATAGTGTAAATGGTTGTTAGTGCACCATAAGAAACAGTGTGGACACTGTATGGCATCATGTTGTACCTGCTACAACTGTAAACCCTCATCACATGCAGTTTCTAAGAAACAATGAATGATCTGGATCTTCACTGTTGGCAAAGTCCTGAAGACTGAAGAGTGGTTGCTTAATACAAGTTAAAATGTGTTAGTACATTATGATTGGTAATACTATACAAAACTTGTACAGAGCTGTGTATAAGAAATAAAATTCTAATAAAAAACTAAATCTCTGAATGGGACAAAAAACTATATACAGCAGTAAAATAATGAAAATCTACTCTAGTGAGTGTATTAACCCTTCTCTTGCTAATTTTAAAATACATTTCTCCTTCTTTACCCATGTCTGTCCTGTTGTATTATTACATATATCTTCCCTGTCAACAAATATTTCTCTGTGCAATCACAGCTGTGGAGTGCACTAGTTTCACGATCAACTTGTAAATAGTGCAGACCCTGATGAGACAGCTCCTGCAGGAGCTGTCTCATCAGGGTCTTCAATATTTACAGGTAGGTATATTGACTTGAACAGCAAGAGAAGGGTTGAAAACAAAACTATTCTTTTTCTATTATAGATGAAAAATGAAAGAATGTGATTTACAAACATTACATGTGATAGTTACAACATGCATTTGTTTTGATTTTGTTTGTAAAATATTTACATAAACAAAGGCACCATGCATGTCCATAAGGCACACAATATCAAGGCAGTCATAATATTTTAACTTATAACACACTTAAGGCAAATCCTATGGTAAACCCATTTATACCCGTGGTCGTATAAACCAATTCCCTCATATTAACCCATTCCCTGATATTGTCTTTTGACGCCTCAGTAAAAGGAACTGTTTTAAACCATTGTGATAAATAGAGCATTTGCTCCAATTTTAAAATTTTCCTTTTCTCTAGTGAATGCTCCTTTTCGTAAGATTTATTCAAAGAAGTTGTATCTAAAAATAGCATATGAGGGAATGGGTTAATGAAGTGAGGTAAATTGTGCAGACTCAGATCAGATGGTTATCAGTGCCTATTCTGTTTGCTCTACCAGTTACCATGAAAAGGTCAACAAGTTATAAAATTGAATCCTCCGAAATGATGAATATTTTTGTTTCAAAAATCACTTTGGTTGGGCTTATATTTTAACGCTTTCCCTGTTGAATATTCATGTCAGAAATAATGACATCATGAATATTCATTAGCTGTTTTGTTTAATTGCATACTTATGTACACAATAATTCTTTTTTGTATTGGTAGAAACAGTAGAGTCAGATCTATTATAATTTCAAAAGGAAACAGACTCTTGCTGAACAGCTCCTACACAAATCTGATCTGGGTTTACTCTGTTTGCGAATTCATGAAAAAGTGTGCGCACAAGGGAAAGGGTAACTCAATACACTCCATAACACACCTTTCTATGCCTTTGCAGACAGAGAAGACCCAGACCAGACAGCTACTATAGAAATATTAATGAAAGAGAAAACTAATCAATATTCATGATGTCATTATTTCTTACATTAATATTCATGGAGTAAAGGGTAATACAGGCAGGCACATAGAAATATGAGTGAATGATAATAAGGAACATTAATATACATTTATAAATGGAGATTCATCTATCATAACTTCAAATAGTCTGTATTCACTATTTGGCATTTACTAGTAAAATACTTTGAGAAATACATAATATATTTTTTTATATTTAAACTATTAATTCAAAGATACACTTTGAAAACAGAGAAGAACCAGATCAGAAGGCTCCTGTAGGAAATAAATGTTTATGAAGTAATATAGATATGGTTCTACATTTTCTTCAAATGCTAACCAATCTCTTGCTAGTAAAAACATTTTAAAAATTTCAGCCAATTCATATTCATACTGTATTTGTTACATGAATATTCAAAAAGAAAATGCTTGGTACAGGGTGAAAGTCACACAGGAGCTTTCTGCATGACTTACATCCTGCATTAAGCTGCTACCTGTCTTATGGACCAATAACGGTACTTATTTAACTCTTTCCCTGTTAATATTCACATTATAAATAATGACATTATGAATATTTATTAGCTGAAATTTTATAATGGCATAATTATGTACATACAATGTGTTGGTATTGGTAGAAACTGTTGAGTTGGATCTGTTATAATTTCAAAAGCAAACAGAGCAGACCCTGATCAGACAGCTCCTATAGGAGTTGTCTGATCTGGGTCTACTCTGTTTGCAAAGGTGTGAAAAGCGTTTGTATGAAGGAAAGGGTTAAATGTTTGGATCTGCTCTGCTTGCTTATGAAATTATTATACAGTAAAACCTCTCTATAACGACCACTAAATTGTGTTAATTAGTTGGTATTTTTGGCAGGTGGTTGCTTAAAGCAAGGTGAAAGTAAACCAGAACGCTCCTATAGGAGTGTTCTGTTTTACTTTCACCTTGCTTTAAGCATCCAACTGCCTTTAACACAAAATACTTGATGTAATTTAGTGGTCGTTATTGAGAGGTTTTACTGTAGATCAGTTTCTACCATTAACTATAGATCCTATGTACATAAAAATTATGCCATTACCAAAATTCAGGTAATAAAAATTTATGATATTGAACAGGGAATTTTGAGCTACGGATGAAGACGTAGATGTCATCTTTTGAGGAGAGAAATTCCTGAGCAGGTTAAAGATGAAGCAGGACTGGTACATTTCAAAGGCTAGCACTGATTTCTCTCAGTGTTGTTTGTGGTATGACAAGGCACAATCTGGCAATGGTAATAAATCTGTGACTCCTGTTGACTAAGTAAACAGTAATTGTCCCTAATAATCCCACCTGACAGATATACGAGAGCCAGACGTAATCATCATGGCTGCCACTAACACAACAATAGTATCCATAAACAAGCTGCGTTCTCCGAAAGAAACTAAGAATGCCAACGAAAGTATTGCTTCTAATACCATATTAGTGTTTCCAGTCTTATCCGGATTTTCTCATGTTCAGTCCAGATATAAAGTTAACACTCTACCTCATATATACACCTTTTAACGCCTTTGCAAAACTGAGTAGACCCAGATCATAATTATCAGGTTCTTCTTTGTTTGCTTATGAAATAACATAGCAATGGTTCTAGTATTTCTGTCACAGTAAACAGGGTAAACAATATCTTTTTCCATTAATATGCCACAGTAAAACCTCTCTATAACGGTCACAATTTTGCGTTAATTAGTTGGTATTTAGGGCAGGTGGTTGCTTAAAGCAAGGTGAAAGTAAACCGGAACGCTCCTATAGGAGCGTTCTGTTTTACTTTCACCTTGCTTTAAACAGCCACCTGCCTTGTATACAAAATACTTGATGTAATTGAGTGGCTGTTATAGAGAGGTTTTAAAAAGTAAAAATAAATTAAAGTTCGTAGTTATAGTCTACTTTCAGTCCAAATGACCGCTCAGCCAACTGTGCATTTACTCCCCTGGTCATCGAGTCATTGGCTTACAATATTGAGCACTGTTAACATATGGTGCAATCATGCAGCCGCAGTACCGGCCAGTGACCCTCACAGGTACCCATTTTAACCCCTGGGTGGAGAGGATGTGCGGGTGGGAGACATGGAAAAGCGTCTCTGAAATTTCCGGGAGGGACCGGGTTTACTGCATTATCAAAATCTAGCTACTATTCTGACACGTCGTACATTCATTATTTTCTATACGATTATTCATCTGGTAAAGGGTTATGCAGCTCTTACAATATTTTTATGGAACACCAATTTTCTGTTACATCAAAACTGAATTCTACAAATTTAACAACAGCTTTACATTTCAACCCTCTGAATGTGGTGGAAGCATGCACTGTCATTTGCACAGTGTAGACCCAGATCAGAGGGCTCCTAAAATAGGACTTTAAAGTCAAATACTGATGGGCTATTCCACTCCGAAAATTCAGTTTTGAAAGGGTTAATATTCATTAATTTTGCTTGCCTTTGAATCTGATCATGACTGGAACAGGACAAAAACTTGTAAAACATGAACAATTAGTGTTCCATCATTTTTTATGTTTCAAAATAAAGGGTTATTCCAATATGCTGCTTTAACCCTTTCCCTGTTCTGTGTTTATTACAACTTTCAATACCTATTGAATACTCACAGACAAAGCAGTTATAATGAAATATAAAAGGTGGAACATTTTAGCCATTTCAGAAACTAAAGAAACAGATCTATCAAATTCCATTAGCAAACAGAGTAGACCCTGATCAGACAGCTCCTATAGGAGCCGTCTGATCTGGGTCTACTCTGTTTGCAGATGCGTGAAAACAATATACTTCAATATGCTACTAAAACCCTTTCATAGAAATGCTTTTTCATGCCTTTGCAAACAGAGTGAACACAAATCAGATGGTTCCTCTTTGAGCCGTCTGATCTGGGTCTGCTCGGATTGCTTATGAAATTATAATAGATATGACTCTACTGCTTCTACCAATACAAAAACATTGTGAAAGGATATTTCTACTAGATTAAATATCTCGTTTTTATTTATTAATCTAATTCCCATTTCGGAATCTTTTCATTTCAATTAATGATAATTATTTTTATCAATTTCTGAAGTACAAAAATAAAAATGTAATCAATCAGGCTTGGCTTTGAAACCAGTTTGCAATGGTAATTTGTAATCAAAGTACTGACAGTACTGAAGGTTTCGGACATAATATATATTTATTATATTGATTGTTTGCTGTGGATTTTTCTGAAAATCATGTCAGTAGTTTGGAAGACATTTAAAGAATTTTTTTATGAACATGTCACACACAGTGCGATTCCAATAGCTGAACTTGCCACTTTGTGCCAATAGAGCCAAAATTGATGTTTAATGTAGTATAGAGCCATCACTGCATTATTTGAAAGTAAGGGTCATACTTCTGCTACTATCTGGTGGACCATAACAGTAATTAGCAAGCATCATTCACTTATTCATATATACACTTCCACCAATTTTAGACATATTCCTTATGATTCTAAATACCCTACACAATAATTGCCAAATATACTGTGGGGTGATATTAACAATATGACAAATTATAAAGTAACAAATATATTTCAACTTAGCATGGCAGGATACAACAGGGAAAATAAAATTAACTAGAAAATTGTTTCTGATGCACTACTCCCCCTAACAATAGTGTCTCTATATCAAGCACTTTTGACTATGTGTTATACAGTGAAGAAAATTTCAGAGTCCCATAACTCTGGTAAAATGGTCAGAGCAATAATTACATTCTTTAAGAAAATCTTCACATTAAGGTTGACAGCTTATCATGGGTGAAAATTTGAAGTAAAACCTCCCATTGGTATATGGGTTGTTAGACACATAATATTGTTTCACTTTATATTATATAGTGAAGACGATTTCAGGGTTCCATATCGGGTACAATTTGTCTGAGCAAAATAAGCCTTTCTGTGCTTTTGCAAACAGAAAAGACCCTTAATAGTTTATCCATGCCTTTACCTTGTCTTTTTTTGTGATTGTGTTGTAATGTCTTACTTCTTCCTGAGGAGACTGCGAGTGTGAGTCTGTTCAGGGTCAATTTGTGAGTCTGTGCTGCAAACAATACATACCCCGATCAGTTACCACAACTGGCCAGGGTCTTTGCTATTTGCAGCATCATACATGTAACAAGTATATCAATAAATGATATAATTAAAATTAAATTATAGTCATATATGCAAATTACAGTTAGTGCTGTAGTAAACACTACAGACCCTGATCAGTAACCGGCGTCATAGAAATAAATGATATGAATTAGAAATAAATTACATACATTACTATAAGATACTATAAGACACTATAAGATACTATAAGCCTGACACGTAAATCAATAAATGATGAAATGTATATAAATTAAAAGATAAGAAAGTGCTTTGTCTCATTTTGTTTGCCTTTCTCCTTTTTTTTTTCATTTTAATGAATTTTTATAATATAAAGGATACAAAAACCCTTGTTTCCTTTTAATAGTAATTGTTAATACTACCATCCAAGCTACTTAAACAATAAAGGCTGGCAGAGTGGGACACCCTGTTTGGATTCAGATCTAATACCAAGTAACTGTCTGACCAAAATCTAAACTGTTTACAACTTGTGACAATTTTGCCTTAGGTCAAAATGCCTAAAACTGATCTTTTAGAAATTCAAATGATGACAAACCTGAAGCAGACGATATTACAGTCTCTACAGCTTGCTTAATCCTTATAATGCTGAGTGATGTTTCGTTTGCAACAATTGACGTCTGCTTCAATTCTTCAATAAACTTTCTTTCATTTTATGCAAAAATATGATCAAGATGACAAACAGTTTGGATCCTGATGAGACGCAGAATTATGTGGCCTCTCAGCTGGATCCAAACTGTTTGCATAGGTAATCACAGTTTCGCCGCTAGCAGGCAAAGAGTTAAGCGTATGACCTCTAGAGATTTTAGCATGATGTAACAGTTGCCCTGCACTACTGACCACCAGTGCGCTGTAACCTTTATACTGTAAAGGACGTAAAGAACAGAAGAAGTCTATTTAACCCTTAATTTCCCCATATAAACTTGTTTTCATGCATCTGCAAATAGATTCGACCCAGATCAGACAGCTCGCTCCCATAGATTCAGGGTCTGCTCTGTTTGCTAATGGATCCACCTTCCATATTTCATTATAAATATTTTGTAAGATTCCGGAACCGGATTGTAAGCCAAGCACTGCACATGCGCGTATTCTCTTAGGGGGATTCCCGCTAGGTAGCGCTCGTGCAATAGGGTTTTCCGCCATAGTTTGAGTCGCAATCCATTTTATAAGGATTTCGGCAAAAGCCGAAACCCTAAAAACAGGTTAAGTACTCAGACAAAGTATCTGATGTTCAAATTGTTTGCCTTTGTGATAGGCTCATCAGTAAATCATTTGTTTACCATTGAATATGGGAAACAAGTATTGTGGCATCAGCATCCACAACTGAATTTGAGAATCTGTATACAGTTTGATGAGTATACTCACAAAGATGACTTGGACTATATGAGTATATGAACCATTCAACATACTTATGGGAAACCTATCACCCCGGAGAAATTGGATATATTAAGGAAATTTGATACAATTTGATATATTTCCACTCAGTTTGTTCTTATATTATCAAATATTATGGAAATACAAAATCATGTCTCGGTTAACTGCTAAAGTTGTCTCAGTCCCACTTACTCTTGTATACCATATATTATAAAAACACCAACAAACATATTTACAGAAAAAAATCTCTTTAATCCAGTCCCTATCACAGAGGGGGATGATAGCCATTCATTTGAAAACTTCAAGATCAAAGCAAACAGATTTAGCAGACAGTGATCCTTTAGGTCCCCTTGTCCTCACATGAAATAAAACCGTGACTATATCAGCATTACTGCCAACCTGTTTTCTTTTCAGCCAAGACTGTTTGCTTAGCAAGACTTACAACCCAACTTATGCAACAATTTAAGGGCTTTTCAATATAATCTTCAGGTTTGTTTGCCCAGCAATGTAAGGGAGGTCTTATTATACTCTTGAATTGCATAATCCTGTTAGGAGGATTCACTATTGTTGTTCAAACAAAATGGCTTCACTTGACTGTACACAGATTGTCATTACAAGTTTATTATCATAACAATTCTCATTTTAACCCTTTACTCCATGAATATTCATGTAAAAATGACTGTATGAATATTAATTAGCCATTTTTCAATAGCATTTTCAAAAAGGAAATCTTTTAACCCTTTACTACAGAGATAAGCCTTTCAATGCCTTTGCAAACAGAGTAGATCCAGATTAGATGGCTCCTAAAGGAGCCATCTGATCAGGGTCTGCTCTGTTTGCTTATGAAATAATATAGATAATTTCTAATTAAACAGCTTTGTCTGTCTTTATTTGAAAGTCATAGCAAAATGAAATAGCAGCATGGAAGATTTGAAGATGTTTGCATAAATTTTTCCGACAAAAATTTAGTACAAATGTACTGCCCGACTTTCTGAGATAACTAAGTATTTTGACAAAGTATCTGATGTTCAAATTGTTTGCCTTTGTGATAAGCTCATCATTAAATCATTTGTTTACCCTCGAATATCAGAAGACAAGTGTTGTTGCATTTGCAAAGCAATGTAGACCCAGGTCAGAGGGCTCCTAGAGGAACCCTCTGATTAGGGTCTGGCAAAATCCTGTAACAAATTTAATCCATTCATATTTCCTGTACTCTATTATTGAAACACTGAAATTTGGAAAACTAATCACTCAAAGTGTTAATCTTTATCCCACTTACCGTGGCCAGACTTGCAAATGCAAACAGCTTGGATTCAGATGAGATGCCGAGTAACTCAGCTTCTCATCAGGATCCAAGCTGTTTGACACTTATAGGTCAAAATGTTTCGAAAATGCTTGTTTAAATTTGAAGTAGTCAAAATTGCACCAGATCAAAATTTGAGTAGACATTTTTTTTTTTCAAGCAGCGTAAGGGTAAAGGGTTATACATGTATAACATACATCAATCTTAACCCTAAATGTGTGGGAACTGAGTACAATGTATATATAAGACTTTTATGCAAACAGTGCAGACCCAGATCTAAAGGGATTCTGTGTGAACCCTCTAATCAGGGTCTGCACTGTTTTATACAATTTTATTGTTTAATTAATATTCAGAAAAGGAGGAGCAAGTTTTACTTATTCAGCAGATCGATTAACGGTTATTTTTTTTGACCAAATATCCCAAAAATAGGTCAACGAGTATGTAAAGTTGAAATTTACTCTTTTATTAAACATTACTAAACAATCCTACATACCAGAAATAGACTGAATTCACATTATAACTCTGGGATTATCATATAAATATTTTGTGAGACAGGGGGCTAAGCCGGGGACTGTTGTAGTAAGATGTTTGTAAATATTTTGGCGAATTTGTTAGTGCTGTGTTCTGTAGGACGTCCCTGTAGGCTATCAACACAATGCCAGACTGTGCACTTTCCACATTTCACCTTTCCCTTGATAAAGACAAATATTCACCCATTTGTAAACAGAGTAGACCAAAATCAGACAGTTCCTGTAGGATAAGCTCTAATTGCTTATAGAACAAAATAAATATGGTTCTACAAATATGCAGCTCTTTAATTCTGGGTCTTCTTTGATTGCAAAGGTGTCAATGGGTGCCTCTATCAGGTAAAGGGTTAAGTCTGTTGATACTCTGCAGAGAATATGGAGCTAACAACCACTCACAGACCCATGCTGTTTGATTAATAACATCATGGAATTATAAAATATAGATAGATCTGTATGGTATCATATCCAAGTAATCCTTCAATGTCTGAAAATCCCGAAAGCTTTCTTATCTAATGTAAATACAAATAACCCTTCCTCTCATGAATATTCATGTAAGAAATAATGACATCATGAATATTTTGGTTTTGGCAGAAACTGTAGGATCACAAAGTCATATTCTATTTGCAAAGGCGTGAAAAGACGTTTATATGATGGAAAGGGATAAATCTCTCTCTAGCAACCACTTACAGAACAAACATGCGAGTCTTTAAATTTATGAGCAGGCGGATGCTTAATCCTTTCCTTCATGAATATTCATGTGAGAAATAATGAATGTATGAATATTAATTAGCTGAATGCTAAAAGTATAGCAACATCAAGAACAAGGGTATCTTTGAGTTAATATAGGATGAAAGCTTTCTGCCTTACTTTCAGTCTGTTACCACTATATACTTCATATTTCAATATAAATTAACAAAATTCTATAGTGGCATATGAAAACAGCAATTTTGAGTTTTGAAATTTTAAGCATTGAAAAGAAATTTAACTCTTTACTTCATGAATACTTATTCGAGACTCCGACCACCTGGAACATACATTTGTATCAAAAATATAGAATCAGGAAATTCATTGTCATGGCAGAAGACAGTCAGATCAGATCTGTATCATATAAGCAACAGAGCAAACCCTGATCAGAAGTCCTACAGAAGCTGCAGGACCTGGGTTTACTGTGCTTGCAAAGGTGTAAAAAAGCAGGACCATGGAATAAAGGCTTAAGAACAAAATGCACAGCAAGCAAATGCCAACGCTTGTCTGCTATGCCAAAAATCAATACTCTAAGGGACCATTACTCTTTAGATATCATAATAAAGAGTAATGACCCCTTACCAGATTGTAGTCATTGTGATAGTGAACAAGAGTGTGAAGTTTGATAGGGATAGTTATACTGATGTTAACCCTAATTCTCTGTTCAATATTCATGCAAAAAACTAATGACATCATGAATACTTATATATTACGGTAACTGAATTTGCATAATGGCATGATGTACAAAGGACGTTTTGGTATTGGTAGAAACTGTAGACTCAGATCTATTATAATTTCATAAGCAATCAGAGTAGACTCTGATCAGAGTCTACTCTGTTTGCAAAGGTTATATGAAAGAAAGGGTTAAAACTGTTACAAAATGTCAAAGTATTTGCACAAACAACAATGCCCATGATGATGACGACAACACCAAGGCTATGACAAAACCTTGACTTTTTTCTCTGAAAACAGACAAGATGAATAAATCATTTGAGAATTGACGCATAAAACATTTTTGCAAACAGAAGTGTTAGTGAATTGTCCCTGCTGTTAACCCATTCCCTCATATTGAAGCCTTTTGACGCCTCTGCAAAAGTCAAGTGCCAAAACCATTGTGATAAATAGAGCATTTGCTCCTATAGGAGCAAATGCTCTATTTATCACATTGGTTTCAAACTACAAAATTCTAAAATTTTCCTTTTCTCTAGATAATTCTCCTTTTCGGTAGATTTATTCAAAGAGGTTTGATCTAAAAATAGCCTATGAGGTAATGGGTTAATAGATGGTTATCTCCTGGCTGTACAGACTATAATTCTCTCCTGTTGGTAGATGAGTTCTTCTAAATGCAAGATGGCAATTTAGCTTTTCCCAATCCTGTAGATTGGTAAAGTTGGATATTGTTCAAAATATTTATACCCTAATTTTCCCCTAATTATAATCCAGAAATGAGTCACTTTTGGTTACTATGCGTTGAAGTCTCTGATTTTCTCGCTCATGTTCAGTCAGTATGTATTTATCTTCATTTAATCTTTTCCTGTGATTCTGCAGCTTTATGTAGCTTTCCTCCCTCTGGGCATGCACCTGAAAAAGACAAGCAAAAATTACAAGCTATTTTATTACTGTTACAATTGAAGCATTGATATTGCTTTGTAGGCTCGTCTTTTCATCCCGGAGTTCTAGTGTCTTGCTCTTCTTCTTTCACCTAAAAACTACCATGTTTCACTTTGATAAAGACACATTCATAATACATACATATCTGTAAAAACAGTAGACTTAGTTCAGAATGTCCTGCAGGAGCTTTCTGATCAGCAACATTCTGCTCTGTTGGCTTATGGAATATACTTCTAAATTTTTGTCAGAGTCTGCTCTGTTTGCTTATGACATGGTAGAGATCTGGTTCTACAGTTCTTGTCAAAGCAAAAACGTCAGCTCATAAATACCGGTATTCATAGTGTCATTATTTTCTAACATGAATATTAAACAGCTAATGTGTTAAATGCTAAAATATTTCTGCTTTAACACTAATATCCTGTTGAATATTAATGTAAGAAATAATGACATCATGAACATTTGTTATATATTAATAATTTCTATAATAGCATAATTATGACCACAGGCCATTTGGGCTCAGCAGAAACTGTAGTGTCCGATCAATATCACACAATTATAGGCAAACAGAGCAGACCCTGATAAGATTACTCTTGCATCTGCAAAATTTACAATACAACATTATGGTTAACATATCTTGTTGTTGCTGCTTTGTTATTGTTGTAGTGTTGTGTATTTTTTAATGGGGGGGGGGGGGGGGGGAGGGGGGTTGAAAGGGAGGGGGCATTAATATTCTAAGATTTCCTAATGTGTAGAGACAACAAGAGGGCCATGATGGCCCTGTATCGCTAACCTGGTTTGCTATGTTTATTATATCAAAGCTCTGACCATATTAATTTCAGAGAAGATGTTTGTAGATTTCAATATGTAAACTGACAACCCAAAGGGCAGGGGCACTTTTATCCCGGGGCAAACTTTGATTAGTCTTTGAAGAGGTCTATTAGATAATATTACAAAACAAATATCACAGATCTAAGCCTTTGGGTTTCAGACAAGAGGGTTTGTTTTTTCTATATAATCCTCTGTAAATAAAGTTTTTACTATATAGTCCAATGTAAAACTTGTGACCCCGGGGTTTGGCCAATTTTGACCCCAGGGACAAAATTTGAACAATCTAAGTAGACGTCTACTAGATGATTCTACACACTAAATTTGGAAGCCCTAGGCCTTACAGTTTTTGACAAGAAGATTTTTATTATTTTTTTTTCTTTTTGGACATTGGTTGCCATGGCAAACAGAGTTCTACATGGAACCGAATCCTTTGAAAAACTTTAGGAGAGGTTGACCCAAGGAACATTCCTGCCAAGTTTGGTAAAAATCCAGCAAGAAGTTTAGGAGGAGATATCATTTGAAGAAAAAAGTTGATGACGCATGACGATGGACACAGTGTGATCACAGTAGCTTACCTTGGCACTTCGTGCCAGGTGAGCTAAAACCCCCAGAGTTACAATGCTTTAATAATACACAAGAAGAAAATGTTAGATCAGAAGCAGGTACCATTATAACGCTACAAAGCGCTGGAAGTTAAGACACATATATGATGGCTAGACCCTTTACTCCATATAATATGCCTCTGCAAAAAGAGCAGACCCAGATCAGACAGCTCCTCTAGCCGTCTGATCTGGGTCAGCTCTGTTAGCTTATGATACTTATTTATTATAAAGAAACGATTCTACAGTTTCTGCCGTGGCCAAATATTCCTGTGTCCATGTTCTATTATATCAATTAATCTAATTAATATTCATGATACCATTATTACTTTATATAAATATACATGGAGGCAAGGGTTAATATTCATACATATATGATGGTTAAATTATATTATGATACATTCAATTATTCTTACAATACAGTAAAACATCTCATATAAACATGATTTCTTACATGCATATTCATGGAGTAAAGGGTTGACTAGTCACAATAGAGAGGTTTTACTGTATCATACATTCTTATAAATTAGTCTGGTGGTTACAGTATTTGTTACTAATACACATACAGTAAAACCTCTCTATAACGGCCACTAAATTTCATCAAGTATTTTGTGTCAAAGGCAGGTGGCTGCTTAAAGCAAGGTGAAAGTAAAACAGATCGCTCCTACAGGAGCGATCTGTTTTACTTTCACCTTGCTTTTAAGCAGCCACCTGCCCTAAATACCAACTAATTAACATAATTTAGTGGCCATTATAGAGAGGTTTTACTGTATACATACTCTTACATTTAGCATGTTAAGCAAATTTTTGTCAATCAGAAATGTCTTCGAATTTAGATTTTGAAAGTCTTTCCTTTTATTTCCTTTCAAAGACATACGGTAATCAGAGTATGAAACATTTTAGATCATGATGAGATGTTGAGTTACTCCAGGTCACATCTGAATCCAAACTGTTTTTCAACTGATGTTATGTATTTGTTCATAGCCTGCAAAAGGTTTATACCACTGTTGCATATCAAATTGATCTACTGTGTTTCCTGTATTAAGTTGTTAACTGTTTCTCATATGTGACCTATGTACCCTAGAAATAACTGGTTGAACCAGTATCGGAGTCAATGCATGAAACAATTCAGCAATAATGAGCAAAAAATAAGTATCCCATTGTATAAATAAATATATCTACTGGTATTTAACTCATTCTCTCCTAGGCTATTTTTAGACCCAGCTTTTTTAATTAATCTACAGAAAAGGAGCATTAACTAGAGAAAAGGATTTTTTTTAGAATTTTGTAGTTTGAAACCATTGTGATAAATAGAGCATTTGCTCCTATAGGAGCAAATGCTCTATTTATCACAATGGTTTCACAATGTGGAGGCGCACATACGCATCACTAGCTAGGGCACAATGTGTTAAGTAACAGTCTAATATTTGTTTACAAAAGTTAATCATTTACCTTTATCCAACTGAATGGACTCTGATGAGCAATTCCGCTAAATTGAATATTCAGCGTTAAAAAGGTTAAGATATTAAAAAAGCATTTCATGTTATACATAGACAAAGCATACACATGTCATACAGCTACTGAAAAAGGAACAGAGAGGCATGCAGTTATTGTATAATTGTTCTGACCATGGACTTGTGCATACGTTTTCATCTACCTCTGCGTGCTGAAATAGGTCAATGCTTTATTGTTGTCAGATATGGTTTTGCATTTCGAACTTATAAACCCTTTCCTCCATAAATACGCCTTTTTACACCTCTGTAAAAGTCACTTTATGAAACCATTGTGATAAATAGAGCATTTGCTCCTATAGGAGCAAATGCTCTATTTATCACAATGGTTTCAAAGTACAAAATTCTAAAAAAAATCCTTTTCTCAAGTTAATGCTCCTTTTCGGTAGATTTATTCAAAGTGGTTGAATCTAAAAATAGCCTATGAGGGAATGGGTTAAAGACATTACCTGATATAAAAGCCTTTTCATATCTTCACAAACAAAGTAGACCCAGATCAGACAGCTCCTGCTGGAGCCTTCTGATCAGGGTCTGCTCTGTTTGCTTGTGGAATTACATATACACAATGCAGATGTGACTCTACAGTTTCTGCCAATGGGCCAAGAAAATCCTGTGTTCATGTACCATTATAAAAATTCAGCTGATAAATATTCAAAATGTTATTATTTCTTACATGAAACAAAATATTCATCAGGTAATGCGATTATAAGTCAGTATGTGGTTAAAAACATGTTCCTCCTATTTCTGAACGCAGAGGGCCATTCAAAAAGTATGCATGAGTGCATGGTCAGGAGAATGATACAATAATTAATCTGGGGGATGAGAACAATAGATCATAATTACATTTCAAGAATAGGCATCAATGGCTTCAGTTTGGCGAGCAATCATTTGCAGCCTCATATGTTCCTTTTCGTGTCCCCCAAGGTTATGTTTGTCTATATTTAGAAAGTGTCTGTGGTGTTGTAGAGTCAAATACGTTTCTTCCCTTTGCGCGTGGACCTGAAGAGTACAAAGCAACATGGTTAGCAAAGCATAAAGTACCCCAGCACCCCGTGCTAATAGTGCGGACCTAACATCACAGACCACAGGATGAATCACGATAGGCTGAGTTTCAACATGTAAGTGTTAACAGTTATATCATTAGCAGTAAGTCACAATACAACAACATGAACCCTTTACTCCATGAATATTCATTAAGAAATAATTAATGTATGAATATTAAGTACATGTAGCAGCATTAACCCTTACAGTGTGGTACACACGTGATTTATGTCCTTTGTAAACAGTGTAGACCCAGTTGAGAGGGCTCCTAGAGGAGCCAAGCCCTCTCATCAGGGTCTGCACTGTTTGTCATGTTACAATTTTCTTTACAAAATTCCCTAAATATTCACCACAAACTTCGCCTGTTTGAAATTTGGAATAGTCCATAAATTTTTGAAAATTCAGTACAGTAAGGGATAAGAACAAGGGATTTTTGTATCATGGAAGGAACTGTAGGAAACAGCTATATGTTAATTCTTATGCAAACAGAGCAGACACTGATCAGACGGCTCCTACAGAAGCCATCTGATCTGTGTCTACTCTGTTTGCAAATGTGTTAAAATGCATATCTATGGAGTAAATGGTGACAATATACTGAGGCAACAGATATTACCAAGGGCATGTAACTTCCAAACTCCCATTTTGCTCTCCGACACCCCCCATGATTATTATAGTCAAACTATTTCATGGTTAGTTTCATTCACATTTGCAGAATATTTACTTTTTAATGTTAAATCTATATTCATATCTATATCTAAATCTCTATTATATTCAACTTACCAGTTTTGAATGATTCGTTTTTAACAACATATGTGAGATTTAACCCTTTAAATGTAGAATTTTCAAAGTGGAATGGCCAATCACTGTGTAACAATTGAGTCAATCCAGTATGAATGGGGGGTAATTTGCTAGAGGAATCCGAATGACAAACAGTGCAGTCCTTGATCACAGGGATCCTCAATGAACCCTCTGATCTGGGTCTACACTATATGTAAATGCCAGTACACTGGTTTCCTGCTTTTTAAGGATTAAAAGACACAGATGTTTCCCATCCTAATCATACTTTTATATCACAATAAGATATGATCGAGCAACAGTTTTTATATTTAACCCTTAAAATGTGGGAAGCGAGTCACTGATTTCCTTTGCAAATAGTGTAGAGCAAGATGAGAGGGCTCCTAGAGGAGTCCTCTCATCAGGGTCTGCACTGTTTGTCATGGTACACTTCTCTTTAGAAAAATCCCTAAATATTTGCTGTAAGCTTGACCTTTTTGAAGTTTGGAATAGTCCATTTGAAACTTTGTAAGGGTTAATACATATATACTTACATATATTATATACTCTTTTACAGGCATCACCTGGCTACTCTATCATGCCACATGTCACCTATGCAGCACCTGCGACTGCACATATTCAACACCTTGAATGGTGAATTTTCAATATGAAATGGCCCTATGGTATCAGTGTTTAATGATAGAATCCATTCTGTACAAGAGGTTTAAATTTGCTAGAGGATTTATTGAATGGCAAAAGTGCAGACCCTGCTCAGAGGGCTTCTCTTAAAGTTAAAGGAGCCCTATGATCTGGGTCTACACTGTTTGCAGATAACAATACACTCGTTTCCCACATTCAAAGAGTTTAAAGGGACCACAATAGTGCGAACGCTCTCAATGCTGAATTTTGAAAGCATATTATAAGTCAATCCTTATTTAACCGTATAGTATATTTGGTGATTAAGGGGACATTTTGGTAAAAAAATAAGAGGGCCAGAATGGCCCTGACATCGCTCACCAGGCAATCAGAGGAGAAGCTGTTCAAAGTTTTCACTATATGTTTCTAGAGAAAACTAGCCACCCCTGGGGCGGGCCAATTTTGATCCCGGGGGCATAATTTATACAACTTTTGTAGAGGACCTGAACATGATGCTATGTGCCAAATATGAAAGCTGAGAACCTTCCAGTTTCTGCGGGAAATATTTTCAAATTTGACACTATATGTTTCTATTGCGAACTGGCTACCCCTGGGGCGGGGCCAATTTTGACCCCGGGGGCATAATTTATATAATTCTTGTAGAGGACCTGAACATGATGTTATGTGTCAAATATGAAAGCTGAGAACCTTCCAGTTTCTGAGGAGAAGATTTTCAAAGTTGTCACTATATGTTTCTATTGAGACATGGCTACCCCTGGGGCGGGGCCAATTTTGACCCCTGGAGCATAATTTATATAACTTTTGTAGAGAACCTGAATATGATCCTATGTGCCAAATATGAAAGCTAAGAACCCTGTAGATTTAGAGGAGAAGATTTTCAAAGTTTTCACTATATGTTTCTATTGAAAACTGACCACCCCTGGGGCGGGGTCAATTTTGACCCCAGGGGCATAATGTATATAACTTTTGTAGAGGACCTGAACATGATGCTATGTGCCAAATATGAAAGCTGAGAACCATTCAGTTTCAGAGAAGAATATATTCAAAGTTTTACCATATATTTCTATTGAAAACTGGCTACCCCTGGGGCGGGGCCAATTTTGACCCCAGGGGCATAATTTATTCAAATTTTGTAGAGGACCTGAACATGATGCTATGTGCCAAATATGAAAGCTGAGAACCTTCCAGTTTCTGAGGAAAATATTTTCAAATTTGACACTGTATGTTTCTATTCAAAACTGACCATCCCTGGGGCGGGGCCAATTTTGACCCCAGGGGCATAATTTATACAGATTTTGCAGAGGACCTGAACATGATGCTATGTGCCAAATATGAAAGCTGAGAACCCTGTAGATTCAGAAGAAAAGATTTTCAAAGTTGTCACTATATGTTTCTATTCAAAACTGGCTACCCCTGGGGCGGGGCAAATTTTGACCCCAGGGGCATAATTTATAAAACTTTTGTAGAGGACCTGAACATGATGCTATGTGCCAAATATGAAAGCTGAGAACCCTGTAGATTCAGAGGAGAAGATTTTCAAAGTTGTCACTATATGTTTCTAATGAAATCTGGCTACCCCTGGGGCGGGGCCAATTTTGACCCCAGGGCCATAATTTATATAACTTTTGTAGAGGACCTGAACATGATGCTATGTGCCAAATATGAAAGCTGAGAACCCTGTAGATTCAGAGGAGAAGATTTTCAAAGTTGTCACTATATGTTTCTATTCAAAACTGGCTACCCCTGGGGCGGGGCCAATTTTGACCCCAGGGCCATAATTTATATAACTTTTGTAGAGGACCTGAACATGATGCTATGTGCCAAATATGAAAGCTGAGAACCCTGTAGATTCAGAGGAGAAGATTTTCAAAGTTTTACTATATATTTCAAAAGAAAACATAGCACCCCTGGGGCGGGGCCAATTTTGACCCCAGGGGCAAAATTTATATAACTTTTGTAGAGGACCTAAAGACGATGCTATGTACCAAAGATGAAAGCTGAGAACCCTGTAGATTCAGAGGAGAAGATTTTTAAAGGTTCAAATTGTTGACGCCCGACGATGGACAACGCACGACGCACGACGGACATCAAGTGATCACAAAAGCTCACCCTGAGCACAAAAGTGCTCTGGTGAGCTAAAAAAAAAGAGCAAATAAGGCATAAGCTGATAGGAGGGCTCCTGGGAAAGTCCTCTGATTTGGGTTTACACAGTTTGCAAATGCCAGTTAATTCATTTCCCGTATTCAAAGGATTCATCTTATAGTTCACTGATTATGAAATTTTTGTAAGTTTTATTTAAACTCTCATTAATCCACATTTTTTATGCTTATGCCAATGGAGTACAGGCCCAGATCAGACAGCAGCTCCTGTAAATACCTTAGTTTCTCTAACAGGGCATTACATCTTTTTAAATGGAGCGTCTTGCATTTTGTACACAGGTGGTTGCTAAATGTAGTATGAAAGCAATGTAGAAAGCTCTTAGGGGGAACTTTCTGCATTGCTTCTAGTGTGTATAAGCTATAGCTAGAACCTGTATTTGAAAACCAATTTTCTTTATTTAATGGTTATTATATAGGGTTTTAGTGACTTTTTATTGATTCAGCAGTCCCACTGCTCCAGAAGGACGGACAGAATGACATACAGACAGATGGATGAACAATGCCAAAAACAATATCTCTCCACTTGAAGTTTGGTGGGTGATTTATAACTACGAGGGGTATTTGAAAAGTTTCGGAACAAGTGCTGTATTTTTTTTTATTTGTTGATATTTTTCTATGAAATTTTCATAAATGATAGCTGCAACTGTATCCTATTGAATAATTGCCATAATTAAATGTAGGTACAAGCAACAAGCGATATATTGTCACCATAGCAACGTCACGTCGAAGTGAGCGGGGCACCTTGACATCACAATGCAAAGACAGTGACGGCTCAGTATTACTCAAAGGTAGGGTGTCTGTCTTTTTAATGATTTGAATTTAAATATTTCTTTCTGTAACATGGAATAAAGAAATGTTTGATAAATATAATGAAAATATTTCATTGTTGCAAAGATATGGATGCATATATGCACCCATTATTACGTATCAGGTGCTGTGACATGCTTTGACCTGGGCTGTGAGGAAGAAGTGACCAGAAAATGATGGCAAATTCTACCTGCATCATGACAATGCAACACCACATATCGTATCTGCAACAAAGGAAGTACTTGCTGAGAGAGGAATTGACATAATTGCGTACCTGCCATACTCCCCAGACCATGCACTGTGCGATTTTTGGTTATTCCTGACAATCAAGTGTGACTTGCGAGGCTGACATCTCGACGACGTCGATGACCGGCCAATTTTTGTCAGAGAGTGCATTCGAAACAATCCATCAGAAGACTTCAAAAATTGTTTCGTTTCTTGGGTAAATAGGCACCGGAAGTGTATAAAGTATGCTGGGGAATATTTCGAGAAATTTTGAATGTTTCAGACCTATATAAAGACAAACCTTTATTGAGTATACCAAGGTGCCCCGCTCACGTCGATGTGACGTTGCTATGGTGACAATATATCGCGTCTTGCAAGTACCTAAGTTTAATTATGGCAATAAATCAATAGGATACAGTGACAGCTATCATTTATGAAAATTTCATAGAAACATATTAACAAATAAAACAAGAGTGCCAGTGGGCACAATATACGCCCGTCGAGGTTTTGTTCAACATAAACTGGGGTTAACGTATTTGCTAAATTCAAATTCTAAGTCCAATTTTGCGACCAAGTTTCAAGGTTGTAAATAGGCATACTTTAACAAAAAACCATAACCGAAAATTCTAAATTAAAAAGTGCCATAATTGTGTCTAAATGCTTGAGATGAAGATGAAGCTTGTGATGGTGAACAAATGTTTCAATTTAAAAAGCTTTATCTGAAAGGATTATGTAAATAAGTGGACTTTAACCAAAAATTCCAAGCCAAAAGGCGTCATAATTATGTCAAAATGTTAGACAGCGTTATGTACTCTTGCCTACAGGTAAAGCTTGTGATGGTGAGCAAGTGTTCCAAGTTTAAAAGCTTAATCTAAAAGGGTTATGTAAATAAGTGGACTTTAACCAAAACTTTAACCAAAATTTCTAAGTTAAAAGGGGGCATAATTCTGTCAAAATGTTGGACAGAGTTATGTACTCTTGCCTACAGGTAAAGCTTGTGATGGTGAACAAGTGTTCCAAGGTTAAAAGCTTTATCTCAAAGGGTTATGTAAATAAATGGACTTTAACAAAGCCTTAACCATAAATTCTAAGTTAAAAAGGGGAATGATTCTGTCAAAATGCTTGAAAGAGTTATGTACTCTTGTCTACAGGTTAAGATTGTGATGGTGAACAAGTGTTCCAAGTTTAAAAGCTTTATCTCAAAGGGTTATGTAAATAAATGGACTTTAACAAAGCCTTAACCAAAAATTCTAAGTTAAAAAGGGGCATAATTCGGTCAAAATGCTTGACAGAGTTATTTTCTCTTGCCTACAGGTGAAGGTTGTGACGGTGTTCACGTGTTCTAAGTTTAAAAGCTTTATCTCAAAGGGTTATGCAAATAAATGGACTTTAACAAAGCCTTAACCACAAATTCTAAGTTAAAAAGGGGCATAATTCAGTCAAAATGCTTGACAGAGTTATTTACTCTTGCCTACAGGTGAAGGTTGTGACGGTGAACAAGTGTTCCAAGTTTCAAAGCTTTATCACAAAGTGTTATGTAAATAAGTGGACTTGTTCCACATAAATTGAGGTTAACATTTTTGCTTAAGGCAAATGCTAAACGCAAATTCTAAGTCCAATTGTGTGACCTTGACCTTGGATAAATGAGCCGGGACTTGGCAGGCTACTGTAGTATGTCTAGATAAACATTTTGGTTAAATTTGGGAAGGATCCACCAAGCGGAACTTGAGTAAGAGATGTTACAGACAGACAGACCGGTTAACATTTTTGCTAAACGCAAATTCTAAGTCCAATTGTGTGACCTTGACCTTGGATAAACAAACCGGGACTTGGCAGGCTACTGTAGCATGTCTAGATAAACATTGTGGCTAAATTTGAGAAGGATCCCCAAGCGGAACTTGAGTTAGAGATGTTACAGACGGACAGACAGACAGACAACCAGACAACCAGACGGACAGACGGACAGACAGCGCCATTCCATAATACGTCCCGTTTTTTCAAACGGGCGTATAAAAATTACAGCACTTGTCCCGAAACTTTTCGAACAACCCTCGTATAATAATCATCAATTTGCCAGTAGTATTGTAAAAGTTAAAACAACAACAACTGCATATCAGAGTATCATACTACAGCAGGCTTCTCATTTATCTTGGAGGGATTAACATGTCTGCCGTTAATCCAAGGTCAACAGCGCTATCTGCTTTGTCAACAATCAAATCACCACTTACATGACATATCAGTACCTAATCTGCATACAAGTGATACAAATAAGCCACAGAAACCCCAGGTACACAGACTCAACATGAAATCAACATGACCACTGTCAACTACAACATTTTAATGTCAATCCCATGATTTTTTACTCAAGCAGAAAAACACAAAATGCATGTTCATGTACTTTTAGATTGTGAAAGTATTTGGTGATGCAGTTAAAATGGCATTTTATTTTCCTGTTGCACACAACATGCCATTATTAAAGACATTCTTATAGAGTTTTCTCTATTAACCCTTCTCTTGCTGAATTTTAAAATACATTTCTCCTTCTTTACCCATGCCCTGTTGTATATTTACATATATCTTCACTGTGTACAAGTATTTTGCTGTGAAATCACTGCTGTGGAGTGCACTGGTTGCACAATCAACTTGTAAATAGTGCAGACCCTGATGAGACAGCTCCTGCAGGAGCTGTCTCATCTGGGTCTTCACTATTTACAGGTAGGTATATTGACCTGAATAGCAAGCGAAGGATTAATGAAACATTTGCATGTCAAACATTCAAAAGGGAATATTGGCCCATTTGAATGTTTAATGATAGAATCCATCCTATGAAAGGTGTATTTTTCCTAAGTTTTGAATGACAAACAGTGCAGACCTAAATTAGAGGGCTCCTGTAGGTCAGCCCTTATTATTATGATCTGAGTCTACAATGTTTGTAAATGCAAATGTACAATATACTTGTTTCTGCATTTAACCCATTCCCACATAAGCTATTTTTAGATGCAAGACCTCTTTGAATAAATCTACTCAAAAGGAGCATTTACTAGGAACATTTTAGAACTGTGTAGTTTTCAAACCATTGTTATTATTATTATACCACATTTATATAGCGCTCTTTTCACACAGAATATGTGCATTCAAAAGCGCTTGTGATAAATTTACCACAGTGGTTTCACAAAGTGACTTTTATAGAGGCGTCAATACGCAGGAATGGGTTAAAGGGTAAATCATCTGGAATGCCATCTCACCAGTGACAAAACAACTTTTTGAATGCTAAGATTTAAAGTGGAATGCTTAATCATTATCTAGAGGTAGAATCCTGTCTGAGGATGAAGGGATTACATTTGTTAGAGAATTTCAAATGACAAACAGTGTAGAACCTGGTCTGGTGGTTCCTCCAAGTCTAGAAACTCTCTGATCTTGGTCATCACTGCTTGCAAATGCAATTTAACTTGATTCCTGCATTCAAAGAGTTATCCCTTTTGCTGCCAAATAAATTTATCCGCTAACATTATTGTTTACTCCAGGTTTCAAAATGGAGCCTTCATCATTATCTTTGCAAAATAATTCACAGAGCTTCAACCAATATTAAGTAAAGAAAATTTGAAATATAGGTTTTTCAAAATACAGCTGGTAGCTTAATGCAGACTGGAAGTAATGCAGAAGGCTGCTATGGAGTATTTCCTATTAAGCTATCATCTGTCCTAAAGACCTACAATATCAATTAGCCCTTTCCCTCATATAAACGTGTTTTCAGGCATTTGCAAACAGAGTAGACCCAGATCAGACGGTTCCTAGAGGAGCCGTCTGATCAGGGTCTGCTCTGTTTGCTGATAAAATTTGATAGATATGTTTCTTTACTTTCTAAAATGTCTACAATGTTCCACCTTCCATATTTCTTTATAACAGTTATTTTATTAATGAATATTCAGTAGGTATTGAAACTTGGCCTAAATACAGAACAGGCCTATATGGAGTGGTTGCTGATGAAGGTTCACTTTATGTGGCAGGAGTGTAGATGATATGTGTCCTCATATATTAGACGTAGAGCAGAATTGAACTATGATATACATACCATAAATTAGACACCCTGGGAGAGTTTTACAAACTACAGTTAAACTCCTCTAGAGCTGTAAAACCTCTCTATAACGGCTACTAAATTGTGTTATTTAGTTGGTATTTAGGGCAGGTGGCTGCTTAAAGCAAGGTGAAAGTAAAACAGAACGCTCCTAAAAGAGTGTTCTGTTTTACTTCCACCTTGCTTTAAGCAGTCACCTGCCTTTAACACAAAATACTTGACGTAACTTAGTGGTCATTATAGAGAGGTTTTACTGTATAATGTCTTTAGAAAGCATGTGGTTGCTTAATGCAATACAAAAGTGTTGTAGATAGCTCCTGCAGGAGCTTTCTGCATAACTTGTCCTGCATTAAGCTACAGCCTGCCTTTATGACACAGAATAAGACCTCTTTGTGGTGGTCGCTTTAGAGGGGTTTCAATGTATATATGTACAAGAAGAATCACTCAACAGATATTTTTGAAGGACTTTACAAATAGTCCAACTGCAGCAGTGGATAGTGTGGGTCTGTACTGTTAGCATAATGAGTGCCTCAGACTAATCCATGTGTACATTGCTTTTCATAAACATTTCTGAACTGGCTGTATTTTATCATACAAAGCAGATTGACTCTTAAAGTGCTAAATTTCAAAGTGGAATGGCCCATCACTGTTTAATGGTAGATTCCATTCAGTATGAAAGGGTTAAATCTGCCATAGAATTCTGAATGGCAAATAGTGCTGATGATGAACACGAACATCATGTATACGAACACAGAAATTTTAGCCATGTCAGAAACTGTAACCTGCAGGTCAGTATAATTTCATAAGCAAATAGAGTAGATCCTAATCAGAATGCTCAAACATGAGCTATCTGATCTGGATCTATCCTATTTGCAGTGTATCTATGAAGTAAAGGGTTAAGTCAGTTTCTGATGAGGGGCTGTAAATATCCATAAAAGGAATCTAACAAATTGTTTACAGATGTATTCTGCTCATATTTTCAGAGTATTTGCATAACACAATGACCTCTGGGTCCTAGCTTATAAAGCTTTTTAGTTGAGTCTGAGTCTCAAGTGTTTGATTGGTCAGATTCGAGCCTTTGGTTCAAATCTGACCAATCAAAAACTTGAGAACGAACTCAGACTCAACTATAAAGTTTTATAAGCATGGATACAGTATCTGTATCTTTGGATTATAAGATAAATGGTGCTTACAAATGACACTGTGACAAGGTGGCCATGTGGTGCAAGTATGGCAAACAAATGATTCCTCATGGATGCAGTTGGATTGAAACAAAAACCATTGTGGTAACTGCTGACATCTGCATGGCGACTGTATGGCGCTTATACAGCTACCACATGACCATAAGAACTGTCATACATTTTGCTTGTGGTCCCCAAAACCTTGCAGCAACCCGAGTTCTGTGGTGATTGACTTCAGTGGCATGGCCGTTTGGGCAAAAATTGAGATTCTGGCTTTTCAACTGAGAACCGAGGTTCTCAGGTGAGGTCCTAGGTTCATTTTTTACGCTAAATGAATAATTAATCTGAAAGCCTAGGATCTCTGTCAAAATCACAGGTTTCTGTTGAGATCCTAGTTGCTTCTTGCTATTTATCAGTCAGATGAGTTGCCAGGTTATCAATATGATTGCAAACCAGATCATTCATGTTCTTAGGTTTTGGTGTGTACTTCAATACATGTCTTAATTCACAGATTTTTATATCAGATTACCTTGGTTCTTGGAATTTTGTACAAATTACCATCATCAAAGACCTAGATAGAGATCCTAGGTTTCCCCAGGTTATTGTGCAAATGGTGTGTCAAACAGTGGGATGTGACTGGTGACAAAAATATTCAAAAGGTAAAGAGTTGAAGTGCTAATACAATGTTTCACTAAGATTATCATTTAACCCTTTCTCTGTTCAATATTCATGTAGGATACAATAAAATCATGAATACATGTATATAATTAGAAGAGTTTACATAATGTACACACGAAATTTTGATATTGGTAGAAACTATTATAATTTCATTAGTAAACAGAGCAGACCCTGATCCTAAGGGAGCCATCCGATCTGGCTCTACTCTGTTTGCAAAGGTGTGAAAGGGCACTTGTATGAAGGAAAGGGTTAACCCTTTACCTGATGAGTATTTGTGCCAAACTTACCCTGCCCATAATTATTAATTCATTTAATTATTGTATTAAAATATAAAATAAAGCAATTTATTATCATTGCAGTAGATTATCAGATATTAGAATATATAAGCAACAGAGCAGATACAATGCAGACAGCTCCTTCATGAGTCTTCTACTCTGGGTCATCTCAGTCTGCAAAGGCATTAAGAGGCAGATTTATTAAGTAATGAGATATTTTATCAGGTTCATCAAGGAACCTGATATTTCACTGTCATTTTGTGATTTTAATTTTCGCCTGTCTGTTAAAGTGATGACATGAATACTTGGGTAACAAAGAAATAACCCAATGAGTCCTTTATGTCCTTTGCAAACAGTGTAGACCCAGATAACTGTTTGTCTAGTTGCGTTACATTTTTCATAAAAACAACCCCTGAATATTCATGGTAAGCTTGACCTGTTTGAATTTTGGAATAGTCCATTTGACAATAAAGTGCTTAAAGAGTTAACAGCAATAATATGTAACACCTACATGATAAAGTTCACAGGGCCTAGATGATATCACAGATAAACATCTACTGTACAGTAGAAACTGTCCTAAGCGCCCATTCATTTATTGAGCATAGGAGTCTTAAAAAGCAGGTGGTTGCTTAATGCAGGGCAGAAGTAATGCAGAAAACTCTCATAGGAACTTTCTGCATTATGTCTGACCTGCATTAAGCTACTACCTGCCTTATAGACCCATAATTAGACTTCTTTTTGATGGCCACTTAACCCTTTCCTCCATAAATACACCTTACTTTTTGAAACCATTGTGATAGAGCATTTGCTCCTATTAGGAGCAAATGCTCTATTTATCACAACGGTTTCAGAGCTACAAAATTCTAAAAAACATTCCTTTTCTCTAGTTAATGTTCCTTTTTGGTAGATTTATTCAAGAGGTCTAAAAATAGCCTATGAGGGAATGGGTTATTAAGACAGGTTCTACAGTTTTAACCCTTAATAATGTCATCCTTTGAAGATTTGTCAAGCTGAATTAGTTAATTTGGCACTGTTTTGGTAACTTAAAATGAAACTAAATAATGGAATAACAAATATTCTTGCACAAAATGTGCTGTTTTAGTCCTGCTAGACCATGTATTAACAAGGCGATTCTCGTGCCCACGCGCTGTTGTTGACCGGTTTTAATTATACCTATTCGGGGCCTAAGGTAAACAATGGACGCGAATGCTATAGCCTTTTGGCCTAAGCTAGGTGAACGCTGGATGCGAGTATTTCAGGGGCACCGACAATGAACTGTTTTTAGTGATAATTTTATTATACATATTGAATGAAATTCCGTGTAAACTGTATTTGATACAATCATGAATTGACGTCAGAAAAAAACAGTGGCCCAGAAACAGCATAAATCGAACGAAGTGTCAAAGAAGTGTATAGTTTTGCTGCTGTAGTTTTGCTTGTATTTGGAAGAATTAAATTGATGCAGGAAAGCAGAAAATTGGTTTTATGCAAGAATAGCGTTAATACACGTTTGTTTTCAGGCAATAACATCTGCAGTGTCCCGAGGGACTGTTGTTGCCCTCGCCCTTCGGGCTCGGGCCAACAACAGTCCCTCGGGACACTGCAGATGTTATTGCCCGAAAAAACGTGTATTAACCCTCTAGTGTAGACCCAGTCACCTGATCAAACAGCCTCTGAAAAAGCTGTCTAAAGTATTTGCTCACTGAATATTTCTGATAATTATGGTACTGATCTCTTACTACAAGGACACAGAAACCCATCATTTTACTTATTTTATTTTGTAAGATTCCGAGCTGAGTCTCATTCCTTTGGATGCTAAATATTCAAAGTGGAAAGGCAGGGCATAAGTGAATAACGATAGAGTCCATTCAGTATAAAAGGCTTAATTTGCTAGTGAATGACAAAGTACAGTGCATCACGGCAGAAACTGTAAAACAAGAGCACCACATGCAGGCGCCAATGCTCATCTGGTCGATTGTTGCCCTTGTGATGGTGAACATCATTTAAGTTTCTTAACCCATTACCTCATAGGCTATTTTTAGATACAACCTCTTTGAATAAAACTACCGAAATGGAGCATAACTAGAGACAAGGAAAATTTTAGAATTTGTAGTTTGAAACCATTGTGATAAATAGAGCATTTGCTCCTATAGGAGCAAATGCTCTATTTATCACAATGGTTTCTTAAACTGACTTTTACAGAGTCGTCAAAAGTCGTCAATATGAGGGAATGGGTTAAGATTTGCAAGAATATTAGTAAAGAAGTATTCAAGTTTCCAGATAACAACGACAACATGGATATGACAGTAGCTTGTATCTTTTCTTTTTTTTTTAAAAAAAAAACAGGCGAGCTAAAAACCAGGTCTATATATATCATTGCATAACCCTTTTCGTTATAGATATGCATTTTAATACCTTCGCAAACACACTTGATCCTGATCAGATAATTTCATGGCCATTGCAAAAATTCAGTCAGAAATTTTTGTATAAATAATGGAAAGAGATGAGCAAACAGAGCAGACCCTGGCTCTGTTTGCAATTGCATCTTGTCATATAAAGGGTCAATCCTGGGCTTACTTGATAACCATATTTATGTATTGATTTAACAAGGCAGACCTAGATCAGACATATTCTATGTCAGAGGGGAGGGGGCAGTATACACTGTTTGCTTGTGGAATAATTATAATTATTTGATTACAGTTTCTGTCATGACAAAAACTTCCAATGTTAAAAAGTCATTATACAAAGTATTGAGCTAATTAAAGACATGTATATTCATAAAGTCATTATTTCTTACATAAAGGTCCAGATAAATTATGCATAAATTAAAACTGTTTCAGGAATTACTTCTTTATTTCTCCTTCAAACGCTATGTTGCAATCACTTTTCAGAAACATGAGGTTTGAGTTTCAAGAATAACTTTATTCCTCCACCATATCTGTTGCACTGTGAATATTCATCAATTGAAGGGTTAATGAAAATATAAGATCACACAATGATGCAATTCTGTAGGTACTACACCTTCTATAATGAAGACACTCAAGCTGTGACTGCCGCCACGATGACTGTCACTCGGTAAATAATGTCAAATGAAAAAGTACAAACACATTGTCAAAATGACCACAATTTGTACATCCCACATGAAAGAAAAAATTAACCACAAGTCACACAAATCAAACGCCTATTTGACAAACTTTCAACCCTTTTAACACTATGTTACTTTCTTTCGCTGAAATTGTTGTCTGCTTTGACTCTAAAATGATATTTTTCTATTCAAAGCTGCAAGCAGAGAATCAAACAGTTTAGATCCTGATGAGACTGCTAGAACACTCTAGTTTTCTTATTTGTATCAAAACTGTTTGAAAGGATCAACCAAATTGATTCATTATATAAGTGTTGAAAGAGTTAAATCATAATTATTATTATCTGTGAATGTTAATTGTATTGGGAATACCTCTTAACCCTTTCCCTGTTCTATCTTTATTTCAAATTTCAATACCTGCTGAATATTCATGAACAAAATAGTTACAATATAATATGGAAGGTGGATCATTGTAGACATTTTAGAAACTAAAGAAACATCTCTGTCAAATTCCATTAGCAAACAGAGCAGAGCAAACAGGGTCTACTCTGTTTGCAAATGCGTGAAAACACGTTTATATGAGGGAAAGGGTTAACCCTTTACTTCATAAATACGCCTTTCTATGCCTTTGCAAACAAAGTAAACCCAGATCAGACGGCTCTTGTTACTGGAGCCGTCTGGTCAGAGTCTGCTATGTTTGCTTATGATATCATATAGATACGTTTCTTCAATTTTTGCCATGTCCAAAAATTCCTATGTCCATAAAACTTAATCATGATGCCAATATTTTTTTCATGAATATTCATGGAGTAAAGGGTTAAATCAGATTTGTAAAACATGTGTCACAGTAGGTGACAAATGCCCCCAAAGCAAAGCTATGACATTGAAATCTATGTTGCACAGTGTGACCTGAATTCCCAAGATGCTGCCAGTGACTCACACACCAAATTTGGCATTCCTACCTCAAGTAATATAGGATCCCTGAAGATGAACTCACACACCAAATTTGGTATTCCTACAGATCTCAAGTAATATAGGAGATACTCTCCGGACAAGGTGTACAAAAGTTTTTTAAACTAGGTCAAGGTCACAGAGACCTGAAAATGGTATGCCACAATACGTCATCCCAAGATGTAATCACACACCAAACTTGGCATTCCTTTCTCAAGGAAATATGGGAGATATGCTCTGGACAAGGTTTGTATATACCTGAGGCAGCTGTCCAGGTCAAGGTCACAGAGACCTGAAAGTGGTATGTGACACTTTGCCATCCCAAGATGTACTCACAAACCAAATTTGACATTCCTACTTCAAGTATAATAGGAGATATGCTCTGGACAAGGATTTGAGGTCAGAGGTCAAGGTCACAGAGACCCAAAAATGGTAAGGGACACTCCGCCAATCCCAAGATGTACTCTCACACCAAATTTGACATTCAGGAGATATACTCTGGATAATTTGTAAGCTGTACATGGATACATGGACACACACACACGGACAGTTTGATTACTATATGCTTCCAAAGCAAGCTTTGGTGGGCATAAAAATGATCTTTTAGATTTTAAGCAGACAACAATATATGCAGAGGACAATTGCTCAAAGTGCAGAAGGTTAAAAACTCCGCATTCAAAGGGATAAAGATTAGATTGCTTTAAGAACTAAACTACTGTTAACATCCATGATATATGAGCCTTTATTAACACTTATCCTGCGATGAAAATTATTCCCAGTTCAAACTGTCAATCAGCTGCTGCTTTCAAACAATTAGCCAATTGGCAAGTGGCTTGAATCCTGAAGAGAATTATTAAGCCTCTAATCCATGAATATTCAAGTAAGACATTATGACATCATGAATATTTATTAGCTGATTTTTTTATAATGGCATAATTATGAACACTAAGATGTTTCATTATTGGCACAAATTGAAGAAATGACTCCCAACAAGAGAAATCTGATCTGGGTCTACTCTGTTCGCAAAGGTGTTAAAAGGCATGTTAATGGAATATATGGTTAATGCAACCTTTGACTCTTTATTCCATGAATAGTCATGTAAGAAATAATGACATCATGAATATTAATTAGTTAATTAGTTGTAACAGCACATAGACACAGGAATGTTTGGTCATAGGCGTACCAAAGGATGTGTATTTATGGAGTACAGGGTTAAGAAAATTACAAGCAAAGGCAAATAGTTCAGATACAAATGAGATGCATGATAAAATAGAATCACATCAGGATCTAAACTGTTTGACAATTTGATCACATGTATTTTAATTAGAAAGTGAGAATAAACTTAATGACTTAGAATTGACGTAGGTGGCATTTTATGCCAAAGAAATTTCCTAAACAAGCAAACAGTTATGGCCATTCATACCTGGACTTCAAAACTTCTGTTTACTGAAGTATCTTTTCACAAAATATAATAACCCTGCACAGAAGTTGTAATTTTGTCGACTTGATAAATGTAATTTTCTGTTCAAAGGCTTTCCCTAAAACCTAAATTTTCAAATTCCTATTTATCTTTTTACCAAAGGGACCAGTGAACAAAATCCTTTTACCATTCCTTAATTGTACAATAAACTTGTCCCCTTTTCAGAACATGATAAGTCTATTCACTGTTCAAAGAGATCGAAGTTGTAAATTTCATAAATTAACCCTTTCAATGCTGAATTTTCAAATGGACTATTCAAAAATTAAAAAAGCTCCAGCTTTCAGTGAAATTTTCACAAAAGTGTAACATTGCAAACAGTGCAGACCCAGATGAGTGGGCTTCTCCAGGAAACCTCTCATCTGGATCTTCACTGTTTGTGAAGGAAATTAGTGACTCGCTTCTTGTATTGAAAAGGTTAATCTACTGCCTTTGTATACCTTGGACAAATTTGTTCCATTCAAATCAATTTAGATGTTTTGACACAACAATCTACCAGCACACCAGTGACCACAAAATATCAAAGGAAAAGTTAGACTCTTCTCTTTGATTTGATACTTTCATTACTTGTTTCATCCAAATTTATTTTATTTTTAGGTACACCAAATATTCAGACAGATAAACTTATGCAAATACTGCAGACCCTAGCATATGGACACAGAAATCTTTTGCTATGGCAGAAATTGTAGAATCATATCTACATTATATCATAAGCAAACAGAGCAGACCCTGATAAGATGCTGTCGGATCTATCTTTCTATCATATAAACGCATTTTCATGCATTTGCAAATAGAGAAGACCCGGCAGATCAGATGGCTTCTAGAGGAGCGGTCTGATAAGGGTCTGCTCTGTTTGCTATTGGAAATTGATAGAGCTGTTTCTTTACTTTGTAAAATGGCTACAAAGTACCACCTTCTATATTTCATTATAACTGTTTTGTACATGAATATTCTGTAGGTATTGTAATTTGGAATAAACATAGAACAGGGAAAGGGTTAACATGACAAGGGTAAAATGGTAAGGTGAGGAAGCATAAATCAGCATGTGTCAGTGGCAGTAACCCAAGACCCTGTCAGCTGTAACATCAGCCAGTATTGTGAGGACGATGATGAACAGGGCACATTTTAGACCTCACAGAGGGCATGTCCTACTGGTCCAGTCATCACTTAACCCTTTCCTTCAGATAAATGCTTTTTCATGCCAGTGTTGCAAACAGGAAACCTAGATCAGACGGCTCCTGCAGGAGTCGTCTGATCAGGGTCTGCTCTGTTTGCTTATGACATGATATAGATCTGATTCTACAGTTTTTGTCAAAGTAAACATTTCTCTTGAAAAAATTATCATCTTTATAATTCTTATAACAATTAAGCTAATAATTATTCATTATGTCATTATTTATAACATGAATATTAAACAGGTAAAAGGTTAACAGATCACAAGAGTCTTCAAAGGCAAAGACAGTGCAATCTCATCCCACTTTGTCTTTAATATGTGATTTCGGCCTTTGAGCTATATACATGTAAATGAGCATATGTGCAGACAGATGAACAGAAGAAAAGATGGATGGATGGATGGACTGCAAACCTATAGGCCGCCTCCAGTGGCCTGTGGGGGACTAATAAACCTGGGTTAACCTTCAGTATTCTACTGGCGAGTTTGTGATAATCTTTGCAAATAGTTTGGATTCAAATGAGATGCCAAGTAACCAGTGGCGTCTACTTGTTTAGAGTACACAGCATTAAAAGGGACATATTACTGCATCAAAAATTAATCCACAGTTATGGAACTACATGTATGGAACTAGTAATACAGGGTTCCTTGATCACCAAAAAGAGTTCTTTCTACAATTTCTGAAAGAAGCTCCTTCATGAAAAACTAACCTCTAAAAGTGAATAAATGGGAATGAATCTGCCATAATTCAATCAAACACTTTGTGATGTTTCAAAGTCAAAGCATTTATTGTTTTTGAGAAAAGCTTTAACCTAAATGCTACATCCACACCAATGGCAATGGCGAGGCCAAGGTGAGTAAAAGTTTGAATAGTCAAGCTATTGCCAGTCTTCTAGCTACAACACATTTTAAACTCTTCAAAACTGCATTAAATACAAATATACAATAAAATAATGTAAAACTGCTTCATAAATTTAATACCACATTTTAGTTAAGATTTTTAAAAAAAAAAACCCATTAAACTTATCACTTCCAAATTAGCCTGGAATGGTGTTTTTTACCTATCTCCGCCTGTAACACCTGTGCAGCGTCAATCAGTACTTTATTGCCCAATTTGCCATCAGTTACAGGAATGATGCATTGACTAGATACAACCCCTCATATATAACTGCTTAAAGTGCCACCAGGTCATCATCACACACATCCAAGCTGTACATTATAACCTTTCAAATTACAGTAAACCCTGGCTATACTGACCACCAAAATCAGTCTAATTTTAGTGTTTTAAGACTGGTGGTAGCTTAATGCAGGATGGAAGTTATGCAGAAAGTTCCTTTTGGAGCTTTCTGTATTATTTTCATCCTGTATTAAGCACTCACCTACTTTTACTGACTCCGTGTTTATGTGGTCGCTATATGTAGGTTCAACTACTGTAGAACTTGAGTACAGTAAAACCTCTCTATAACAACCACTAAATTGTGTTAATTAGTTGGTATTTTGGGCAGGTGGTTGCTTAAAGCAAGGTGAAAGTAAAACAGAATGCTCCTATATTTTACTTTCACCTTACTTTAAGCATCCACCTGCCTAAAAATTAACACAAAATACTTGATGTAATTTAGTGGTCGTTATAAGAGAGGTTTTACTGTACACATGTTTAGCTTACTTTCAATCTGCAATAAATAGCCACCCTGACACTTCCGACAGGCTGTACCAAACTACATAGTTCCTCCAATGTTTAACTCTTTACTCCATGAATATCTATATGATTTTACAGTTTCTTCCATTCATAATTATGCTTTAATCAAAATTCCTCTAATTGATACTCATTTATTTCTAAATTTTGAAATTTATATATCAAAGATACATTCTATGTGTATTAAAAATTGGTTGGTGACAAGCACAAAATATTTTGGTTACAGAAAGTCATTTAGAACCTTTAACCCAATACTGGACCATGAATATTCATGTAAGAAATAATGACATTATGAATATTAATCAGATTAATTGGAATACTAGCATATGGCCATGGAAGAAACTATAGAATTCTATAGTGTAAAAGTTATTTTAACCCTTTCCCTGTTCTATGTTTATTCAAAATTTCAATACCTGCTGAATATTCATGGAAAAAATAGTTATAATGAAATATCAAAGTTGGAACATTGTAGCCATTTTAGAAAGCAAATAAACAGATCTATCAAATTCTATTAGCAAACAGAGCAGACCCTGACCAGACGGCTCCTCTAGGAGCTGTCTGATCTGGGTCTACTCTGTTTACACGTTTATATGAAGGAAAGGGTTAAGTTATATTTGTATATGTCCAAATTATATTGTTTTGTATATTGCAAAATGTAATGATCACTGGTCATTCAAGTATCATGGCAGCGACGGTTGTCTACTGATAAACCCTTTCGATGCTGAATTTTCAAAGTGGAATTTAGTCCATCACTGTTTAACCCTTTACCCCAAAGATACACTTTTCTACACCTTTGCAAACAGAGTAGACCCAGATCAGACAGCTCCTAAAAGAGCTGTCTGACCAGTCTGCTCTGTTTGCTGTTTGCTTTTGATATAACATAGATATGATTCTACAGTTTCTGGTACGGCCAAAATTTCCTGCGTCCATGTGCTATTATTCTACTCAATATTCACGATATCATTATGTCTTACATGAATATTCATGGAGTAATGGATTAAAGGTTCTGAGTGACATTCCGTAGAATTCATTCAGTATGAAAGGATATAATTTGTTAGAGGATGTTGAATGACGAACAGTGCAGACCCATCGGACTGGGTTCCTCTAGGAGCCCTCTGATTAAGATCTAAACGGTTTGCAAATGAAAGCTAACCAGCTGTTCCAGCTGCAGGGTTAAGCTTGAATTAACCCATTCCCGCATATTGACGCCTTTTGACGCTTCTGTAAAAGTCACTTTATGAAACTATTGTGATAAATAGAGCGTTAACAGGAGCAAATGCTCTATTTATCACAATGGTTTCAAAACTACACGATTCTGAAAATTTCCTTTTCTCTAGTTAATTCTCCTTTTTGGTAGATTTAATCAAAGAGGTTAGATCTAAAAATAGACTAAGTGGGAATGGGTTAAAAAACAGGTAGCAGCTAATCAGCTAAAACTTTGTTAAAATTGTCATTTGAAGCTTCAATATTGCTACAAGACTATACAAGTCTTCATTATAACACAGCTTAGAATAACAAAACAGCCCCCCCCCCCCCCCCCCCCCCCCAATTAATCACAACATGACATAATCTGTACAGATGGGCTTTGGTAAAGGGCCCATCCATCAAACATTTGCATAAACACATAAATGCATACAGCATTAAACCTTTAGTTTGCGGTAAACAAGTGAAGTGGCATTTGAAAAGCAGTGTAGACCCATTGAAATTAGAGGTCTCCTAAAGAAGCCTTAGATCTGTAAGAATTGGTACTTTTCGTCAACTAAATCCTCCCAGTAATTTTTTCTTTCACATACTGGACGGTCTCTATAATTCAAGACTAATGAGACATTGTATCTGGACTATTCAGAATTAAACTGTTGCTGAACAAAAATGTTATCTTCATCAATTCTACAATTCATTTTAGAAACAAACAAAATCGATCTGATTCACTTTCAAACAATTTTACTCAGATTACATGGCATCTAATCTGGAGCAAACTATTTGAAAATTTAATCACAAATTCTCTGTAGCATTCTTAAGGTTAAAGGATGATAAAAAACAAAATGAACTCGTTTCATCTCTTTATATCTGTCAAAACTGATTCTGAACTTATTTGATGCTGCATAAATGATGAAAAAAATATTTAACCCTTTACTCCATAGATATGCCTTTAAATGCCTTTGCAAACAGAATACAAACAGATCAGATGACTCATGATCCTGTAGGACCTGTTTGATCACGGTCTGCTCTGTTAGTTTATGGAATAATATCACTCTGATTCTACCATGGCTGAAAATTCCTGCGTTCATATGCTATTATAAATATATATTCTGCTCATTAATATTCATACAATCATTATTTCTTAGTCCTGATTATTCATATTCATAGAGTGCATAGTTAAGCTCACAATCTATTTTTCATTATAAGAGATTACATTTAGGTATCTGCTTTTAAACTTTTAAATAATTGTAATTAACCATACCCTTTCCTTAGGGACCCAAAGGTCCTGTTTTACAAAAGATTGTAGGACCACACTTATCCTAACCCATTCCCTCTTAGGCTATTTTTAGATTCAACCACTTTGAATAAATTAACTAGAGAAAATGAAAATTTTAGAAATTTGTAGTTTGAAACCATTGTGATAAATAGAGCATTTGCTCCTATAGGAGCAAATGCTCTATTTATGACAATGGTTTCAATAGGTGATTTTTACAGAGGCGTAGAAAGATGTATTTATGGAGGAAAGGGTTAAGTCCTAATTTATGAGAGTCAGTACTATTCACATAGCCAACATCATCACACATTCCAGCATGCAACTTTCCCCCATTCAATATTAATGTAAGAAATAATGACATTACTAATGTAAATACAGGTGATTAATACCCCCACACTAGCAGCCTTCCAGATCGAAAATCCAAGGGCTGATAACACTTGTATTTTAGAAACTGAAAAAAATTATGTGATGCACATTTTAATTTCACAGAGTTAAATTATAAATGTGTACCAACTTTAATTGAATTTTGTTGAAGAATTTCACACTGCAAACTTTTTTGGCTAGCAACATATATGGTACAAGTCAAGGGTCAGATAACTCCTCTATAAATTGTAAGATTCATCCACAATTTAAATAGACCATGCATACAAACTTTCATAGAAATCTGATGAAAAATGTAGAAGTAAGTTTGTACCACAATGCAACAATTACCCCTATGCTACAGTAAATAATTACATCAAAGTTCAAGGGCAGGTAACTCCAAATAACCTGCCCTGGAGACAGGCAAACGAAAATTATTTAATGCACAAAAACACTTCATAGGGACAATATATATAAACTTTCATTAAAAAAAATTAAGGAGGAGTTTGTGACATGAACTACCCATGCTATAGGACAAAATGACATAAGACAAAATGACAAAATACATAAAGTTCAAAGGGAGATAAATCTATATTGCCTGGAACAAACACATAAAACTCGTGTCTTAAAACACATTGACTATTCATGGTTATTATGTATGCCAAATACAAATTCAAATACTTTCATTTGTAACAACAACTACATGTAAAAGGCTGAAATGACAAAAAATACTCAAAGTTCAAAGTGAGATAATTCTGCAATGCCTAGTGATAAATAAATAAAAATGTGTTTTGCACATATACTATTCATGGTTTTATGCATGCCAAATATAAATGTATTAACTTTCCAATTGAAAGAGAAGTTTGTGACACCAATTACCCATATAACATGTCCAAATGACAAAAAAATACTTAAGGTTCAAGGGCAGATAATTCTGCAATGCCTGGTGCTAAACACATAAATAAATGTGTCTTGCACATCTACTATTTGTAGTTATTATGTATGGTAAGTATCAATTCAATAACTTTCAAATTGAAGGAGGAATTCTCCACACCAACTACCCCTGTTTCATGTCAAAATGACAAAACTCAAAAGGGCAGACAGTTCTGCAAATGCCTGGTGCTAAACATATGAAAATTACGCCTTGCACAACTTCTCTTCGTGGTTATTATGTATATACCAATTATACAATGAAAAACTTACAATTGAAGGAAAAGTTTGTGACACCAATTCGGCAATTACCAATGTTCAAATGCAGATAGACCTGCCCAACAGACCAACAAGGTTACCATATTCCTGTATATCCCCCATTCTTTGTTTGCAGATGTATTATTAACCCTTTCCCTGACATAGAAGTGTTTTCATACTTTTGCAAGAGCTGACCCGGATGAGACAGCTCCAAGAGGATAAAGTCTAAAATTAGCACCAACTCTGTTTCGGCAAAATTCTGAAGTATAAAACAAGTTTCTGTGCCAAATAGTTTTTTGTTACAACATTTTTAACCCATTCCCTGAAAAGACCACCTTTTGATGACTTTGCAAACAGAGTACACTCAAAATCAGATAGCTCCTGTAGGAGCTGATTGCTTATGGAATATTATAGATCTGATTGTAAGATTTCTGCCAATATGGCCAATATTTGAATTGTTCATATTCCATCTATAAAAATTCAACCAATAAATGTTAATAAAGTCATTATTGGTTGCATGAATATTCATTGTGTAAAGGGTTAAAATATATTTTCTCAAACCAAAATTCTCATTGGGAATTCAAATCAAGCACTGAATGCAATACAGGTAACACCTGAAAAACATTATTTGGCAACACTAAGAGAAACTTATTATGCCTCAAATCCAGCTCTCAACATCTGACTGGGCCATTAACGAGGGTTCATCGATGTAGATGTCTTTTTAACCCCTTGAATGCTTAATATTTAACGTGGAATGGCCCATCATTGTTAAACTATGGAGTCCACTCAGTATGAAAGGCTTAAAGTTTCTAGAAGAATTTGAATGACAAACTGTGCAGATTCTTGGTTTGAGGGCTCCTCCAGAAGTCCTAAGATCTGAGTCTATACTGTTCGCAAAAGCCAGTGTACTCATTCTTCGCATTCACAGGGTTTAATATTCATATGGATTACTTACGTAATACAGACAAATAACACAATTTTCCATGATACAGATAACCAAATAATTTTCAGAATTTTCACGCCCTTTTGACCCAGTCACTCAGACAGTCTGCACTAACTTATGAAAAATGAAAAAAAACCAACATCTTTGAAGCAGCCATAAAACATCTTTAAGACAGGATAAAAACTGGCTGACATGCAGATCTAGATATGTAGTAAAAAAGAAATGCCTATTCCTGAGAATTGAATCAGCCTCTTATTTTTTAAGACAAATATTGTTTTGTGTTCTGAATTAAAGGTATGTGCAAGAATACCTCTGGGTCATTAAGCCTTATTTGATAAAAACACATATTTACACGCAAACAAAATAGACCTGTAGGAGCTGTCTCAAATCAGGGTCTGCATTGTTTGCTTATGGAAAAATATACATTTGTTTCTTGATTTTAGTCTTTGCAAAATGTTTTCTTGTCCATAAATGTCGTAAAAAACATGCAGCTAATCAATATTCAGAATGTCATTATTTCTTACAAGAATATTCATTAAGTAAAGGTTTAACCCTTTCCCTCATATGAACGTGTTTTCACTCATTTGCAGAGTAGACCCAGATCAGACGGCTCCTAGACCAGGAGCCGTCTGATCAGGGTCTACTCTGTTTGCTAATAGAATTTGATAGATCTGTTTCTTTGCTTTCTAAACTGTCTACAATGTTCCACCTTCCATATTTCATTGTAACTATTTTGTACATGAATATTCAATAGGTATTGAAATTCGTAATAAACATAGAACAGGGAAAGGTTTAAACACAGGAGCTGACTGTTGATTCTGTTACCATGCAGCCTCTATTCACATTCATACACATTCTGTTACTCTGCCTTTCTTCGATGTCATAACTCTTTCTTTCATAAATATTTTTGTATGAAATAATGACATGAATATGAATGAGGCTATTTTTCATAATGCCAAAATTATGAACACAGAACATGTTGGCAATGACAGAAACTGTAGAATCTTGGTCCCTGCTTATAAAGCTTTTAGTTGAGTCTGAGTTTCGTTCTCAGGCTTTTGATTGGTCAGATTTGAGTTCCCAAGCTTTTGATTGGTCAGATTTGAGCCAAAGGCTCAAATCTGACCAATCAAATGCTTGAGAACGTTCTCAGACTCAACTAGAAGTTTTATAAGCAGGGACCCAGATCTATATTATACCATAAGTAAAACAGAGCAAGCCCTGATCAAACAGCTTCTGCAAGAGCTATATGATCTGGTTCTACTCAGTTTGCATAAGTGCCAAACCTTTTTGTAGTCCCCTATATGAGGGAAATTGTTAATAGTCTAATCTTTCCTCCTCACTCTTTGTGAGGTCATAATAATTCACATAATTTATTTGTTGTGGGTAATGCAACAACAGGGGTCTGTGTAGAGCAAAAACACTTTGATGTCTTTCTAAACACACCTATGTGGTGTATTATAGAGATTATAGAATTTATTAGCCATTATAATAGAATGAGTGCAAAACATGCACTAACCAAGCCACAATACAACATTGCACTGGTGTGGGTTGAATGTATCTGACAATAATTCATCCAGTAACCCATTCCCTGTTGTATAACTTTTTCCAAATTTCAATACCTACGGAATAGTCATTGTCATCCTGATATAATGTAGGGGGAACATCGTAGCTATTTTATAAACTGAAAAAACAGATCTACAAAATTTAATTAGCAAACAGAGCAGACCCTGATTAGATGGCTTCTATAGGAGACGTCTGATCTGGCCATCTTCTCTCTTTGCAGATGCGTGAAAAGGCGTTTATATGAAGGAAAAGTTTAATACAATAAAACCAGTCTACAGTTGCTATTAACATCTGGTCTAGTTCTGGGTATTTATAGACAGGTGGTAGTTTATTTTGCAGGATGAAAATTATGCAGAAAGCTCCTCTATTGCATTAAGCAACCACCTGCTGTTATCCATCTCCATATCTATTCATTATGTGGTTGTTTTACACAAGTTCTATTGTACATTACAAATCTAGAAAGAAATAGCAAAACCGTGCTCCATCTTAGAAATTGTTAGTATTTTCAGAGACTCTTGATACCATTGAGGTATCTGGTATTTTAGGAAAGTTTTTTTTGTATTGTTTGAGGTGAACTTGAATCTTTTGTTTTAAAACATACATTTTAATATACAGAACCCTAATTACGAGATCATAGTATGGAATACCAAAACAAACTTCTCAACATATGAACTCATAAAATAGTAGGAAAAGTTTAATTCAAAACGTTTGGATCAATATCAGAAATTATTTAAGAGAAAGTGATAATTGTAAGGCAATTTATATTTTCTTTGTCTTTTCCATGAAGCAGAAACAAGAGAGCTATGGTGGCTCTTAGATTTCATTCACCTGGGTACTAAGAATCCACATCATAATAATGAATAGTCAATGTTTTATCATTGCACAACATGTTTTATCTAAATTTATAGGTTACAAGTAATTACCTGTATTCTGTCTTAATACAATTTGCATATAATTATGCAAGGAAATAAAGTTGATACATTGATAACACAATTAAATAACAACTTTGTTTCATTAATTTAGGAGAAGATCTTTCAAGAAAAAATCATTTTCTAAGTCCATTCAGCAGTTAAAAAAGGAAATGGTTGTTTAAATTTTGTTTTAAACTCTATGACCTACTTATGCAGCTGAATGAAACCATTTTCAAAAATTTGAGATCACAAAAGAATTATTCCTGAGAAATCTGGCCAAAATCCAATCGACAGGAACAGGAACAGATGATTTTGTATAATTTTTAAAGTTTTTTAAAGAATTGCCTTCTTTGATCTTGACCACTGATCTATAACCTTGAATATCAATATGGTAAAACATTCCATCTCAGAAAAGAAGCATGCAAGGTTGAGCTTAGATAGCATATATAGATACAGTAGAACCCCTCTAATGCGACCACTTAATGAATTAACATGGGTGTCTTTATAAGCAGGTGGTTGCTTAATGCTGGACAAAAATAAAGCTCCTCTAGGAGCTTTCTGCATTACTTTTATCCTACATTAAGCTACCACATGCATCTAGCACCCAGAATTATACCTCTTTTAGGTGGTCGCATTAGCGGGGTTTTACTGTAGATAGATTTCAATATAGAGCAACAAGACAATAGTTAACAGCACATACTTATTTTAAAATTATAACATTATGAAAATTAATAATAATAGTGTTGTATGTGTGTTAGGAACCACATCAGCCACATCAATATCAAGGATGACACACAAAAAGAAAAAATATATCTCTTATATCCATTGTGGTCCTGTTGAATGATTCTGTGTGCCATGATTTGTTCTGTATATAGAGTGTCAAACAGTTTGGATTCTGATGAGACCCCATTCTTTAGTCTTAACCCATTCCCGTATAGGCTATTTTTAGATCCAACCTCTTTGAACAAATCTACCGAAAAGGAGCATTTACTACTAAAAAGGAAACTTTTAGAATTGTGTAGTGTTGAAACCATTGTGATAAATAGAGCATTTGCTCCTATGGAGCAAATGCTCTATTTATCACAATGGTTTCACAAAGTGACTTTTACAGAGGCGTCAAAAGGCGTCTATATGCGGGAATGGGTTAACTTGATGAATACTCATACAAACGTGTTTTCACGCATTTGCAAACAGAGTAGACCCAGATCAGAGGGCTCCAAGACTCTGGCCATTAAGAATGTTAATTAGTTTAATTGTTGTATCAGAAATTTAAGAAAATTTATTACACAGTAGAGAATGAGATTTGTATCATATAATTATGCCATCATCTCCTACAGGCCAGGTTGTCTGATATGCATCTACATTGTCTTGCAGAAGCTTAACCCTTTCAGAGAGGAAATGCCAATCAGTTTAACCCATTCCCGCATAGTGACGCCTTTTGACGCTTCTGTAAAAGTCACCTTTTGAAACCATTGTGATAAATAGAGCATTTGCTCCTTAGTACAATATTCTAAAATGTTCCTTTTCTCTAGTTAATAGTCCTTTTAGGTAGATTTATTCAAAGAGGTTGGATCTAAAAGTAGCCTATACGGGGAAATGGGTTAACAATAGAGTTCACTCAGTATAAAAGCCTTAGACTTGTTAGAGGATTTTGAAAGTCAAACAGTGCAGACCCTGATTCCTGATTAAAGCACTTCTGCAGAAGCCCTCTGATCTGGATCTACACTGTTTACAAATGCCAATGTATCTCGTTCAAATAGTTTCAAAGGCAGGATTACCAAGTAAAGGGCCATGATGATGTAATTATGTTCATTTCATTCACTTTTGGGCTAACCAAACAAAACTGTCATAAATTAGCTACAATCAGAGCTCGGACTACAGTGATTTGTCAATGTGCTAAGCACTCTGGTATGTAATTTTTGGCATGTTACTTTATAGCCCTACACCTAATCTGTCAATAACAACCGGCAGCCCCATTAAATTCCATCATTCACACTTTTTAATCAGCGGATATTATAGTGTAGAATAGATAGGCCTACATACGAAAATTGCAGTCCAACAAAAGCGTGCAGGTGTTAGCAATTATTTATCCTGTCGAGCTGAAAATATTCTTTGCACAATCTGATAAATGTCAAGTTGAATGTTATTAACCTTTTGCACATTGAACAATTCAAGAGCTAAATGCAAAACTGTAGTAACTAAATTACTAAAACATTTAAAGCATTGTAAGCATTAATATTTTTTTTCTTCTCAAAAATTGTTAGATGATATTTCTTTCATGTCTGATGAAAAATGCAGTTAATTTTTATAAACTTTATATAAACACTTTTTTCAGGCCTTTGCAAACAGAGAAGACGCAGATCAGACAGCTCCTGTAGGATCCATCTGATCACGGATTGCTGTTTGCTTATAAAAGTATATTGACTCTCATCGTATGGTCTTTATCTAAGCCAAAATTCCCTTTAAACTTTTACTATATAAATATTACCATATAAATATTAAGTTAATGAATATGTGTAAAGTGATCAACATAGATGTTCATTAGGAAGAAGGTTATCCTGATGAGACATCGAGTAAGTTGGTGTCTTCCCTGGATCCAGGCTATTTTCAAATCTCATCACAAGTTTACCCTACAGAGTGTAGATACAACAGTTTTGTATCACATCTTCATATATAGGTATAACTCAATACCATTCTGTTCCAATTCTTCAAAAAATTAAAATTATTTCGACTTCAATTTTTGAAACAAGAGCACCGCAAGACGGGGCAATATACGCCCGAAGGCTGTTCTATAAAATTATGTTGAAAAATAAAGGAGGAGTTAGTTGCACAAGAAATTGCTACCCGAAACTATCAAAGGGTATTATAACTCCAGAATGCACAAGAGAGTCGTCACGGGTGACAAATGCCCCCAAAGTGTTTGACACCGAAATGCATTTTGGCAGAAAAATAATACAATGTAATGCAGGTGTAACATGAAATTTTGATGCTGTTAAAAATGACACAGGAGTCAGTTCTTAACATTAGAAACAGAACCTTTGACGATTATGATAGCTAAGAAAAGAGCCAAGGGTCAAAACTTAGTTAAAAAGGACCCTAAGTCATTCTCAACGTTAAAAAGGACCCTGGGTTGATTGTCAACGTTAAAAACAGATCCTGGGTAAATTCTTAACGTTTTTAGCTCCACTTTTTCAAAAAGAGGAGCTATTGTCATGACCCTCTCGTCGGCGTCGGCGTCGGCGTTGGTTAACCTTTTTGTTAAGGTCCTTTTCTCAGAAACCATCAAAGATATTTGGTTCATATTTGGTATGTATGTTTACTATCACAAGGGGAACCCATTTCACAAGGGTAGGTAACTCTAAAATTAATTTTGCCATAGTTATGCCCCTTTTTCGACTTAGAATTTTCATTGTTGGTTAAGTTTTATGTTCAGGTCCTTGTCTCAGAAACTGTTTAAGATATTTGGTTCATCTTTGGTATACATATTAACTATCACAAGGGGAACCCATTTCACAAGGGTAGGTAACCCTAAAATTCATTTTGCCATAGTTATGCCCCTTTTTCGACTTAGAATTTTCATTGTTGGTTAAGTATGTTCAGGTCCATATCTCAGAAACTGTCCAATATATTTGGTTCATCTTTGGTATACATATTAACTAAAACAAGGGGGACCCACTTCACAAGGGTAGGTAATCCTAAAATTAATTTTGTTGTTGTTATCTCCCCTTTCTGACTTAGACTTCCACTACACTATCCAGCACTAAAGAAAGTGGAGCGCGCTGTCTGCGGACAGCTCTTGTTTAAAAAAAGACACAGGGTCAAATTTCAATATTAAAAAAACATACTGTGTTGATTGTTACTGTTAAGTTGATTCTTAACGCTTAAGAAAGACCCTATGTCGATCCTTAACGTTAAAAACATACCCTCAGTCAATTCTAAACGCATGGTTAAAGTTTCATGTAACACTGGCTCTTAGACAGCTGCAACAGAAGTTACCTAATATGGATCTACATTCTTTGCATAAGCATGTATAGCATCTGATTTAGGTAGTGTTGTAAGCAAACAGGAGCTGTCTGATATGGGTCTATATTGTTATAATGCTGTAATTCATCTGAAAGTTCTGACACTGCAAGTATTTGAACAGCATGGCCTACCCATGTATGAATAGTATTTAGAGCTCTTTATAATGTCTGATTCATGCTAATGTAGTAGCAAACAGTGTAGACCCTGTAGTTTGATTTGGGTCTACACTGTTTGCCTAAGCATACCTGTCCAATACTTACAAATTACAAATTTGGAATCTGTCCTGATAAGGTATAGGAGATATGCTCCGGACAAGTCTTTATCAAATCAAGGTCAAAGGTCAAGGGAACATTGACCTGAGAATTGTACGTGACACTCCGCCATCCCGTAGCTGGTAAGGTATAGGAGATATGCTCTGGACAAGCTTTTTGTTTCTGGTAAGGTATAGGAGATATGCTCCGGACTGTAAAATTGAGGTCCAAGGTCAAGGTCAGTGATCTGAAAATGGTACACAACTCTCCGCCATCCCAAGATGAACTCACAAACCAAATTTGGAATCCGTAGCTGGTAAGGTATAGGAGAAATGCTCCGGACAAGCTTTCTGTAAAATCGAGGTCAAGGTCACAGTGACCTGAAAATGGTACGCGACATTCCTCCATCCCAAGATGAACTCACACACCAAATTTGGAATCCGTAGCTGGTAAAGTATAGAAGATATACTCCAGACAAGATTTTTGCAGCTGGTAAGGTATAAACTTTTTGTAAAATCGAGGTCAAAGGTCAAGGTCACAGTGACCTGAAAATGATACGCGACACTCCGTCATCCCAAGATGAACTCACATACCAAATTTTGGATCCATAGCTGGTAAGGTATAGGAGATATGCTCCGGACAAGCTTTTTGTAAAATCGAGGTCAAGGTCACAGTGACCTGAAAATGGTACGCGACACACCGCCATCCCAAGATAAACTCACACACCAAATTTGGAATCCGTAGCTGGTAAGGTATAGGAGATATGCTCTGGACAACCTTTTTTGTAAAATCGAGGTCGAAGGTCAAGGTCAAAGTGACCTGAAAATGGTACGCGACATTCCTCCGTCCCAAGATGAACTCACATACCAAATTTGGAATCCGTAGCTGGTAAGTATAGGAGATATACTCTGGACAAGCTTTTTGCAGCTGGTAAGGTATAAGCTTTTTGTAAAATCAAGGTCAAAGGTCAAGGTCACAGTGACCTGAAAATGATACGCGACACTCCGTCATCCCAAGATGAACTCACATACCAAATTTTGGATCCGTAGCTGGTAAGGTATAGGAGATATGCTCCGGACAAGCTTTTTGTAAAATCGAGGTCAAGGTCACAGTGACCTGAAAATGGTACGCGACACACCGCCATCCCAAGATAAACTCACACACCAAATTTGGAATCCGTAGCTGGTAAGGTATAGGAGATATGCTCTGGACAACCTTTTTTGTAAAATTGAGGTCGAAGGTGAAGGTCAAGGTCACAGTGACCTGAAAATGGTACGCGACATTCCTCCGTCCCAAGATGAACTCACATACCAAATTTGGAATCCGTAGCTGGTAAAGTATAGGAGATATACTCTGGACAAGCTTTTTGCAGCTGGTAAGGTATAAGCTTTTTGTAAAATCAAGGTCAAAGGTCAAGGTCACAGTGACCTGAAAATGATACGTGACACTCCGTCATCCCAAGATGAACTCACATACCAATTTTGGATCCGTAGCTGGTAAGGTATAGGAGATATGCTCCGGACAAGCTTTTTGTAAAATAGAGGTCCAAGGTCAAGGTCACAGTGACCTGAAAATGGTACGCGACACTCCTCCATCCCAAGATGAACTCACACACCAAATTTGGAATCCGTAGCTGGTAAAGTATAGGAGATATGCTCCGGACAAGCTTTGTGTAAAATCAAGGTCAAAGGTCAAGGTGACCTGAAAATGGTACGCGACACTCCGCCATGTCAAGGTGATCTCACACACCAAATTTGGAACCCGTATCTGGTAAGGTATAGGAGATATGCTCTGGACAAGCTTTTTGTAAAATCAGTCAAAGGTCAAGGTCACAGTGATCTGAAAATGGTACGCGACACTCTTCCATCCCAATATGAACTCACACACCAAATTTGGAATCCTTAGCTGGTAAGGTGTAGCTGATATACTCCGGACAAGCTTTTTGTAGCTGGTAAGGTATAAGCTTTTTTTAAAATCGAGGTCAAAGGTCAAGGTCAAGGTCACAGTGACCGGGAAATGGTACGCGACACTCCGCCATCCCAAGATGAACTCACACACCAAATTTGGAATATGTAGCTGGTAAGGTAAAGGAGATATGCTCCGGACAAGCTTTTTGTAAAATCAAGGTCAAAGGTCAAGGTCATAGTGACATGAAAATGGTACGCGACACTCCGCCATCCCAAGATGAACTCACACACCAAATTTGATATCCGTAGCTGTTGTGACAAAGGAAATATACTCCGGACAAAAGGTACACACACCCACACACACACACACCCACCCACACACACACACACCCACGCACGGTGCGATCACTATATGCCGCCAAAGCCTAGCTTTGGGGGCATAAAAATGATATGAGAGTTATCTCACTGATATGCACAACTACACATCAATATCTATCATTCCTGAAAGTTTGAAGAAATTATGTTGAAAAATAAAGGAGGAGTTAGTTGCACAAGAAATTGCTACCCGAAACTATCAAAGGGCAATAACTCCAGAATGAAAAATGATATGAGAGTTATCTCACTGATATGCACAACTACACATCAGTATCTATCATTCCTGAAAGTTTGAAGAAATTATGTTGAAAAATAAAGGAGGAGTTAGTTGCACAAGAAATTGCTACCCGAAACTATCAAAGGGCAATAACTCCAGAATGAAAAATGATATGAGAGTTATCTCACTGATATGCACAACTTCACATCAGTATCTATCATTCCTGAAAGTTTGAAGAAATTATGTTGAAAAATAAAGGAGGAGTTAGTTGCACAAGAAATTGCTACCCGAAACTATCAAAGGGCAATAACTCCAGAATGAAAAATGATATGAGAGTTATCTCACTGATATGCACAACTACACATCAATATCTATCATTCCTGAAAGTTTGAAGAAATTATGTTGAAAAATAAAGGAGGAGTTAGTTGCACAAGAAATTGCTACCCGAAACTATCAAAGGGCAATAACTCCAGAATGAAAAATGATATGAGAGTTATCTCACTGATATGCACAACTACACATCAGTATCTATCATTCCTGAAAGTTTGAAGAAATTATGTTGAAAAATAAAGGAGGAGTTAGTCGCACAAGAAGAAATTGTTACCCGAAACTATCAAAGGGCAATAACTCCAGAATGAAAAATGATATGAGAGTTATCTCACTGATATGCACAACTACACATCAGTATCTATCATTCCTGAAAGTTTGAAGAAATTATGTTGAAAAATAAAGGAGGAGTTAGTTGCACAAGAAATTGCTAACGGACGGACGGACGGACAGACGGACATGCTAACAAATGGGTAGTTGTGTGACTTTTTCCTTTGATCTTTTCTTGTGGGACTAGTCCCACAAGAAAAACTATTTTTGGCTCTAACTTTGGAAAAGAATGATCTGGAAGCTAACCCTAACCCTAACCCTATGTCCCACAACTGGCCAGGTTAATGTCACAAGAAATGGCCAGGTTAATGTCACAAGAGATGGCCAGGTTAATGATTTTACTTGTGCGACTAGTTAGAAAAAGTCACACAACTACCCATTGGTGAGTGCAGACGGACGGACGGACGGACGGACAGGCGGACGGATGGACGGACGACATGCGCCATACCATAATACGTCCCTTCGGGCGTATAAAAAAATGGTAATGGCATCTAAACAGCTTTGATTCTGATGGCACCAGAAGTTCCTCAGTTAATCATCTGGATCCAAACTGTATCCTGGATCTGTTCATTGCATGGCACAGGTTAATTTCAACACAAAAAACAAGAGCCGCGTGCGGCGCCAGCGCTCGTCTGATTTGGTGCTTGTCCAGCTTAATTAAAACTTTTCGAAAAAAAAAAAGGGCCATCCAAAATTTTGAAGTCAAGAGTTATGGTTCTCATGTAGGGGCCTTCTCCTACATGAGATCTACCACCTAATAAGTTTCATGTTGATACCTCTTATTCTTTTCCAGTAATGATTTACATTTTTCAAGCTGACGCCGATGACGCCTATGACAACCCTGTGATCACATTAGCTCGACTTTTCTTTGAAACAGACAAGCTAATTAGCCTGGCCATTTAGGAGACAGTAAAGTCCATCCAAAGTTAAATCTGTTTTAAAACTTTGAATGAAAAAAAGGGCAATCGCTGATAAGAAGATTCCTCTGATCTTCAAATTTTAAATGCCAGCTAACTCATTTTCTGCAGTTAAGACAGCTTGCTTAATAGTTAAATTCTCATGTTAAGCACATCTTGACTGGCAATCGCAAAGAGTGTGGATCCAGATGAGACGCCAGGGTTAAAACTCAGCATTGGCTCAATAACACAATTACCATACATGTAGTTAACATTTAAGGAGTCTCACCACCAGATCATTAAGCTGAACAAGAGTGCCAAACTGGCACAAAATATACCCATCCCTGGCATAACTCCACAGGAAGAATTTTCATATACAATGTACAAAGGACCGAGTGAAGTGACCAAGATATCATGCTCATATACATTGTCTCCAAGTTTGGTAAAGATTGGACGAAAGTTTCTCAAGTTATAGAGCAGGTAACTTTACAGGATATCACCTACCTGCACACACACCTGTGGGTGAAAACATAATACTTTCCATTTGAAGATTGGCATAATTATAATAAGTGAACTTGACACCCTTTTGATACATATAAACACTAATGGAGTAGCAAATAGTACAACTTTGATCAAATCTGGATCGTCACTATTTGTCTAGATTTGTCTGGCCCAATATGTAGGGATATTTCGACCTTATAATCTTGCACAACATGATGAATACATGCAACTCAGTTCCACTCACCTTATCTAGTTCCGCCTTTTCCTTCTGAAGGTTTTGCTCCAGCTCAACCTCCTGCTTGTTTCTCTCCGATAGTTCCTTGCGGACAATGGCCGCGTTTTTACGTTTCAAATCCTGCAGCTGGGTCTGCAGCCGTTTCACACTCTGCTCCTGCTTCTGGCGCGAGTATTCAGCATTCCTCACACGGCTGTACAGGTTCTGTTCTGCCTCCTCGCCTTTACTCACCATTTTCTACAACAAGAAAGAAAGGATTTCATTGATGGCCTGGATTAGATGCAAAATTGTTTTGCAAAGCATGTCTATAGTCCACTTGTATACACCCCATGGAAAATATGTTTTTTTTTCAAAAATACAAATAGATTTTGAACTATACTGTTACTATACCTACTATACAGGAAAAGGGTTAAATAAAACTAATGAAGTAGACTCATTAACAGTTTGTTTTGGTAATTTTAAACGAAACTATTGGAGTAAATTCATAAACAGTCAATTTTGGTAATTTTAAATGAAACTATTTATGTAGATTCATTATCAGTCAATTTGGGTAACTTTAAATGAAACTAGAACTATCACTGAGGGTGATTAATACCCCCACAAACCTGACTGTTACATGAAAAAGCTTTGTACAATTCGAAGGGGCATAACTCTGTAAGGAAAAACTACAATTGGATGCGCATGTCCTCTTTATGATAAAGCATCATGTCAAGTTTCATTGGATTCCTGTCAGCGTTTACTTAGAAACAGCATGGAATAAGAGTCAACAGAAGGACCAGCACAAAACTCTTAAACCAAGGGCATAACTATGTAAGAAAATCAATCATCTGGAAAACTTTTACTGGATGTGCATGTCCTCTTTATGACAAAGCATCATGTCAAGTTTCATTGGAATCCAGTAAGCAGTTGCTAAGAAACAGCACGAAAAAAACAGACCAAAATTCAAAGAGGCATAACTATGTAAAGAAACAGATAAACTGTAAAACTATTATTGGATGGGCATCTCCTTATCATGAGTAAGTATCATGTCAAGTTTCATATGATTCCTGTCAGCAGTCGCTGAGAAACCGTGCGGAATAAAACTCAACAGACAGACCAACACATAACATAAGGGGAATAACCTTGTAAGTAAATCAATCAGCTGGTAAACTATTATTGAATGTGCATGTCCTCCTTATGATAAAGCATCATGTCAAGTTTGATTGGATTCCAGTCAGTGGTTACTTAGCAACAGACAGACCTACACAAATTTTTTAAACAAAGGGGCAAAACTTTGGAAGAAAAAAAATCAATCAGCTGGAAAACTATAATTGAATACACATGTCCTCTCTCTATGACAAAGCATCATGTCAAGATTCATTGGATTCCAGTGAGCAGTTACTGAGAAACCGCGTAGAAAAAAGTCAACAGACTGACCGACAGACCAAAATTCAAAGGGGCATAACTCTGTAAGGAAATAAATATACTGTAAAACTATTATTGGATGTACATCTCCTCTTCATGATTAAGTATCATGTTAAGGTTTCGTACGATTACAGACAGCAGTCGCTGAGAAACAGTACGGAATAAAAGTCAACAGACTGACCAACACAAAAATTTTAAACTAAGAAGCATAACTCTGTAAGGAAAATCAAAGAGCTGGAAAATTATAAAGCCTCATGTCAAGTTTCATTGAATTCTAGTCAGCGGTTACTGAGAAACCGCGCGAAAGAAAAGCCAACAGACCAACCAACCAACCGATCGATCTCCAAGGTGACTCCTATATACCCCCCAAAACTTTGTGGGGGTATAACTATTGGAGTGGATTCACTAACGGTCAATTTTGGATAACTTTAAATGTAACTATTTGAGTAATTAATTAACTGTCCATTTTGGTAACTTTAAATGAAACTAATGGAGAAGCATTAATAGACCCTGATCAAGCAGCTCCTTTGGGAATAATTTGTTCTGGATCTACCCTATTTGTCTGGGTTTATATTATCTAGCTGAATATTTCGGGTAATTAAGGTGCAACAGATATAATTATATAAACTTCAGCGAAATCAAAACCTGGGAAAGCTGCAATGATTTTGTCCAGGACAGCAAATCACTGTGTGACAAGATTAATCAGAATTATACTGTAAAAACAATTCTATCCAGATGAGTTCCGATAGTCTGGATACTCTCATGAAAACCAGCAACAGTCATTGTTGCCAATATACAGCAACTGACAGTTACTGATACAGTTTTTTTTACCTGAAAGAGACACCTTTTTAAGCCTTTGCAAACAGAGCAGACTGAGAGATCAGACAACTCCAATAGGAACATCTGATTAGGGTCTGCTCTGTTTGCTTATAGAAAACTGATTATAAAGATCTGATTCTAGTTTCTTAAATGGCCAATAGTTCTTTTAGTGTTCATTGGCCATTATCAAAAGTCTGTTCATGAATATTCATGAATTCATCATTTCTTGTATCAATATTCATGAGTTTACGGGTAAACATTTTACTTGATGTATACCTATTCATACAAAGAATAATGACATCATGAATACATATTTACAGAATTTTTATAATGGTACATGTATATCAACACATGAATTTTTGGCTACGGCAAATCTATACAGTACAACCTCTCTATAACGGCCACTAAATCATGTTAATTAGTTTGTATTTAGGGCAGGTGGCTGCTTAAAGCAAGGTGAAAGTAAAACAGAATGCTCCTATATGAGTGTTCTGTTTTACTTTCACCTTGCTTTAAGCAGCCACCTGTCTTTAACACAAATTACTTCATGTAATTTAGTGGCCATTTATATAGAGGTTTATTGTACAACACTATAAGCAAGCAGTGTAGAACCTGATCAGACTTCTAGAGTAACAGGAGTCATCTGTGTCTATTCTGTTTGCAAAGTCGTACAAAGTGCCTATACCAGGTAAATAAAGGATTAACCCATTCTCTCCTAGGCTATTTTTAGACCCAAACTCTTTGAATGTACATGTATCTACCGAAAAGGAGCATTAACTAGAGGAAAGGAAAAATTTAGAATTTTGTAGTTTGAAACCATTGTGATAAATAGAGCATTTGCTCCTATAGGAGCAAATGCTCTATTTATCACAGTGGTTTCATAAAGTGACTTCTATAGATACGCAAAAATGCGTCACTAGGGGATAATTTGTTAAAGTTTTATGTGATAATAGCACATGTGTGAAGCACACATGTGTGACAAAATATCTCTAACCCTTTCCTTATATAAATGCTTTTTCAAACATATGCAAACAGAGTAGACCCAGATCAGATGATTCCTATAGGAGTCGTCTGATCAGGGTCTGCTGTTTGCTAATGGAATTTAACAGTGCTGTTTCTTTACTTTCTAAATTTTAAAATGGCTACAAATTTCTACCTTCCATATTTCATTATACATGTAACTATTTTGCTCCTGAATATTCAGTAAGTATTGAAATTTGGAATAAGCATAGAACAGGGAAGGGTTAATGGAATGCTTGATTGAGAAGCAAATGGAAGTGTGCATATCACACTTATGTACAATAAAGTGCAGGTGCTTCTGTGACTTTACAACCGTAAAAACCATAAAACATAACCCTGGCCCTGCTTACAGTGCAGCCTGGTTGACACCTGCAAACAGCTTGGATCTTGATGTGATTATGAGTAACTAGGAATCTCAGTCTATTTGACATTCAGTTAATAGCGTTTCAAAAGCTTAAACTTATACAAAAACAGAAAAAAGAAAATGTGCTTCAGATCAGATATAAAGCCAACATCAATTTTTACAGCAAATCAAGGGAAAACATGGCCAAATACCACCTGTCTGGATATATAATCTGTAGTCTCTGTGCAAAACAACTGTGACAGAAAGTATTACTATGATCTTCCCAAATTCTTAAAATGTAGCATTTATTTCAGTTTCTATTTAATCCTTTCCCCGTTTAATATTCATGTAAAAACTAATGACATCATGAATATTTAATACATGTAGCTGAATTTTTATAATGGCATATTTACACAGCATGTTTTGGTTTAGGTAGAAATGGTTGTACCAGATCGAAATCATACCATAAGCAAACAGAGCAGACCCTGATCAGACGGCTCCTATAGGAGCCGTCTGATCTGGGTCTACTCTGTTTGCAAATGTGTGAAAAAGGCGTTTGTATGAAAAGGGGTTAAATATATGATGTAAGAGTCAAACAGTGTCAATCCTGATTAGATGTTTCTGTTACGCTGCCTGTCTCGATCTATACTGTTTGCCAAGGTTATCATAAATTCGCCTGTAGCATGCTAAAGATTAAAAACTTTATTCAAGGTGTTAAATAATGCAATGTAAAATCCTCAAGCAGTTTAGGAGCGCTCTCATCTGGGTCTACACTGTATGCAAATGGCATTAGTGACTTGTTTCCCACACTGAAATGGTTAATAGGATTATCATTGGGACAGACTGATGTAAAAGCCCCATCAATTAAATTCCTTGTACGCTATGAACAGACCTGAAATGTCTTTTACAAACAGTCTGGATCCAGATGAGATTCTGCATTACATAATGTCTCATCTTGGTCCATACTGTTTGACACTTGGTTTACACCTGTACTCTAGAGAGAACAGAAATATGGCCAATACTTTGAATATAAAACATACAAGAATTTCAGGAAAGAAAATTTGCTCAGCATGCAAAGGAATATAATTATCTAGGTCACAATTCTTCATCCATAAAATTACAGATTAAACTCACTGCATGCTATTAAATCATCTTCATTTGATATCAACACCAATTCTCAACAATTCCTCAAGCACAAAATCAGAGTGTCAAACACTTTGGATCCTGATTACACTTTAAGACAATACTGTATCCTCTCTAATAAATGCCACCACTCTAAATGCCCCCCCCCCCCCAATAAATACTCACACTCTAATAAATGCCACCACTCTAACACCCCCCCCCCAAATAAATACTCACACTCTAATAAATGCCCCCACTCCAATAAATGCCCCACTCCAAATAAATGCCCCCAATCTAATAAATGCTCCCATTCTAATAAATGCCCCCACTCTAATAAATACTCCCACTCTAATTAATGCCTCACTCCAATAAATGCTTCCACTCTAATTAATGTCCCACTCTAATAAATGCTCCCACTCTTAACAAATGCACCCACACTAATAAACGCTCCCTTCCCATTTCACACATTTGCAGAGTAGACCCAGATCAAATGGGAGCCATCTGATCAGAGCTCTGTTTGCTTATGATATAATATAGATCTGATTCTACCGTTTCTGCATGAGCCAAAACATGCTGTGTAGATATGCCATTATAAAAATTCAGCAAATAAATATTCATGTCATTTTTTTTCAATGAATATTAAACAGGGAAAGGATTAAAAGCATTGGAATAATTATTTTTCACTTCAGAAATGCATGAAGATCTAAAAAAATTTATAATTCTAATGCGTATCAAGGAGACAGTGTTACAAATTGACTGATAATGTGGAGCTATCACAACATCTCTTTTCTTTTAACAGCTTAGTTTCATATGATCTTAGTGTTTGTAAGCTTGACCTTTTGAAAGAAAAAAATACTTAACCCTTTACTTTATTATTAGTCATGTAAGGAATAATGATCTGTCACCTCATGAATATTACATTCATTTAAATCATAAATTGTCATAATAGCACATGGACACAGGAATTTTTGGCCATGGCATCATAAGCAAACAGAGCAGTCCCTGATGAGACAGCTTCAACAGGAGCCGTCTGATATGCGTCTACTCTACTTGCAGAGGCGTAGAAAGGCGTATTTATGGAGTAAAGGGTTAATTTGTGAATGTAAATTAATATAATCCATCAATATGTTCTGACAGCCTGTATGAATGACTAGAAATGACTGATTGAGCCAACATGATGACCCAGACCCTGATACGAAAATTGTCATTCACTTATAAAAAAAATAATGCTTTACTCCGTAGAGAAGCCTTTCCATGCCTTTGCAAATAGAGTAGAACCAGATCATATACCTCCTATAGAAGTTTTTTGATTTGGGTCAGCTCTGTTTGCTTATGAAATAATATAGATCTGATTCTACAGTTTCTGTCTTGGCCATACATTCCTGTGTCCAAGTGCAAATCAACCTTTGAAAGCCAGAAGCAAGTGTACATGTAAACAGTGTAGATCCAGATTAGCAGGTGTCTACAGGAGCACTCTGGTCATTAGAGTCTGCACTGTTTGTCATTCAAAATCCTCTTGGTATTGACAACATCTCTAATACTGAATAGTATCATTTCAGCATTCAAAGGGTTAAAGATTAATCCTGTTGAAAGCTTCTATCATTCAAACATGTCATAAATAATGTGTACTCTTTCATATAAGTTAATGAATGGAAGACTCAAACTTTTAACCTTTTCAAAGAAACTAGTGTATCTATCCTAAAGTTATTGGTTTGTAAAGCTGAGTACTGTAAGTAAATTTGGCACTATTTCAATAACTTAAATGAAGCACATGCAATAGCAAATAGTGTAGACTCTGATCAAAATGCTCCTGAAGGCCCGAAGGAGCAGTTTGATTTGTGCAAGTTTGTCTGGTTGAATATTATTTAGCATAATTATGGTATATCATTTCCATTATGATCCAGCTGTCTGTTGTATTTCCTTTGTAAAAACTCCCATCCAATCTTCAAATACAGTACAACCCTCCCTAATTCGACCACTCCAATAAGTATCATTATCAGCTTTTAACCCATTCCCACTTAGGCTATTTTTAGATCTAACCTCTTTGAACAAATCTACCAAAAAGGAGCATTAACTAGAGAAAAGGAAATTTTCAGAATTGTGTAGTAAAGAAACCATTGTGATAAATAGAGCATTTGCTCCACAGGAGCAAATGCTCTATTTATCACAATGGTTTCGCAAATTGACTTTTACAGAAGCGTCAAAAGGCGTCTATATGCGGGAATGGGTTAAGACAGATGGCAACTTGATGCAGTGTGAAAGTCATGCAGAAAGCCAATCTGGGAGCTTTCTGCATGACTTCCACTCTGCATTAACCGTTTACTGAATAAATATCCCTTTCTATATGCCTTTGCAACAGAGTAGACCCAGATAAGGGTAATATAATGCTCTGTTTGGTTATGAAATAATACAGATATGATTCTGCAGTTTCTGCCATGGCCAATATTAAATTTCCTGTGTTCATATGCTATTATAAAAATGAATCTAATTAATATGCATGGCATCATTATTTCTATCATGAATATTCATGGAGTAAAGGGTTAAGCAGCCACTTGCCTAAAAGTTCTCAAATCTTCTTTTCTAAAAACTAAACAAGAGATGTCACAGTCACGTGACAAATGCCCCCAAAAATTGTACCATGTGACCTTGACATTTGAACCATGGACCAGGGAGTTGACACATCGTCTTTGTAAGGTAAACATTTGTGCCAGGTTCCTTTGAAATCCATTCACAGATAAACAAGTAATTGTACCCTGTGACCTTGACCTTTGACATATGGACCAGGGAGCTAAACACGACACATCGTCTTTGTCTGGTGAACATCTGTGCCAAGTTATATTGAAATCCATTGATTGATAAAAATGTTACAGATCGGACGCGAAATTTGTGACAAAGTAATTGTATTCTGTGACCTTGACCTTTGACCCATGGACCAGGGAGTTGAAAGCGCAACATCGTCTCTGTCTGGTGAACATTAAATGTGCCAAATCATATTGAAATCCATTGATATATTAAGAAGTTACAGACCGGACACGAAATTTGTGACAAAGTAATTGTACCCTGTGACCTTGACCTTTGATCTATGGACCAGGGAGTTGAAAGCGACACATCGTCTTTGTGTGGTGAACATTTGTGCCAAGTTATATTGAAATCCATTGATAGATAAAGAAGTTACAGACCGGACAAGAAATTTGTTACGAAGTTATTTTACCCTGTGACCTTGACCTTTGACCCATGGACCTGGGAGTTGAACGCGACACATCGTCTTTGTGTGGTGAACATTTGTGGCAAGCTATATTGAAATCCATTGAAAGATAAAGAAGTTACAGGCCGGACACGAAATTTGTGACAAAGTAATTGTACCCTGTGACCTTGACCTTTGACCAATAAACCTAAGAGTTGAAAGTGACACATCGTCTTTGTGTGGTGAACATTTGTGGCAAGTTATATTGAAATCCATTGATAGATAAAGAAGTTGCAGACCGGACACGAAATTTGTGACGAAGTTATTTTACCCTGTGACCTTGACCTTTGACCTATGGACCTAGGAGTTGAACGCGACACATTGTCTTTGTGTGGTGAACATTTGTGCCAAGTTATATTGAAATCCATTGATAGATGAAGAAGTTACAGATCGGACACGAAATTTGTGACAAAGTAATTGTACCCTGTGACCTTGACCTTTGACCTATGGACCTGGGAGCTGAACGCGACACATCGTCTTTGTGTGGTGAACATTTGTGCCAAGTTATATTGAAATCCATTGATAGATGAAGAAGTTACAGACCGGACACGAATTTGGGACGGATGGAAGGACAGACGGACAGAACGCGACACATCGTCTTTGTGTGGTGAACATTTGTGCCAAGTTATATTGAAATCCATTGATAGATGAAGAAGTTACAGACCGGACACGAATTTGGGACGGATGGAAGGACAGACGGACAGACGGACGGACAGACGGACAGACAGACGGACAGACGGAAAGACGGACAATGCGATTACTATATGCCCGCCTTTGGGGGCATAAAAATTGAAATAATTAGTGAGCTTATATACTATATTCAGTAAACTGAAAAGTATGCATAATAAGTAAGTATGGTGTGTTTAGGAGACGGTTGACCCTTTACCGCATGAATATTCATTAACCCATTCCCGCATATTAACGCCTTTTGTAAAAGTCACTTTATGAAACCATTGTGATAAATAGAGCATTTGCTCCACAGGAGCAAATGCTCTATTTATCACAATGGTTTCAAAACTACACAATTCTGAAAATTTCCTCTTCTCTAGTTTATGCTCGTTTTTGGTAGATTTAATCAAAGAGCTGGTTAGGTCTAAAAATAGCCTAAGTGGGAATGGGTTAAAGAATTATAGACTGTATGGATATCTAAGAGCTAAAGTTGTATTATGGCATCATTAACAAGGGAATTTTGAGTTAGAAAATTAGAAACAGTAGAGATCAATATCATTCTATAAGTTAACAGACCATCTAAGCCTGATCAGACAGTTCCTAATGGATTAGGGTCTACTCTGTTTGCAAATGTGCAAAAGTATGTTTCTACCAGAGGAGACGTTAAGCATATGACAGACCTTTAAGAATAACCTGGTGTTAAAGCATGGGCAAAATTTATACAATAACTAGAAAATGGCGTCCATAGGACCAGGATGCCCCTGTGATACTGTCTCTAAATCAATATGTTATATAGTGAAAAACATTCAAAGTCCCATAACTCTGGTAAACAACGTCTGAGCATAAATTCCCTTCTTTATATACACACATCAAGGTTGTTCATCTGTGAAAGTTTGAAGTAAATCCTCCCATTGGTGTGTGAGGAATTGGACACAAGATTTGCAGGACATATGGACAGATGGATTGACTGACTGACTGACTGACAGACAGACAGACAGTCTGTCAGACAGACAGACAGACAGACAGACTAAAGAGCAAGACTTGTGGGAGGCATAAGAAGATCAGAAAAGGGAGATAAGTGAAAACCTTGTAATGCCAAATTCAAGGATTTTTGTATGTGACACACATAATTCATATTTGTAACAAGTTATATTGAATTCTGTTTTTTCAATATAAGGTATTGACCCTTCCAAACTAGGACAAATTCACAGGCATAGACCTATGTATGTGTATATATGAACTGATGCCCACATTCTGACCACAAATAGGCTCAACCATAGTGATTTGGACAACCTTTTTCAAACACAAATATAACTTCATGTTGACAAGGTTAATGTTTTCAATATCCATTAGGCTGTCATTATAATCGCAATGACATCCTGGAATATCAATTGTCATTGTCAAACAATTAACACATTGGATGTAGAGACAATGAGTTCCCCAATGTCACCTGATGAAAACACTACCATATATCAAAGGTTGCTGGAATCTTCAATTAGACAGTGAATACAGCCATTTATCAACGTTATTTTCTTATTAATTGACAACTCCATTGATTAAATGTTCATCTTAACCCTTTCAACGCTGAATTGTTAGAGTGGAATAGCCTATCAGTGTTTAACTATAGAGTCCACTAAGTATGAAAGGCTTAAACTCGCTAGAGGATTTTGAAAGGAAAATTGTGCAGACCCTGCTCAGAGGGCTCCTTTAGTAGCCCTCTGATCTGGGTCTACACTGTTTGCAAATGACAGTGCATGTGTGTCACACATTAAAGGGGTTAATGAAACGATCAGGATATCAAATGATGCCTGGGTTTAGGGGTTAACGTAATGATAAAGCACATGGCACTGTAAGTACAGAAAGGAAACATTTATATTATGTCAACCTTTCACTGCCTTCATGTTGCCTTTGACCCTATTCCTCCTCATGAATATTCATTACAGGAATTTGCATATCTGTTAATGAAAAATGGATTTTTTTGCCATTTGAGAAACTAGAAATTTTCATTAGCAAACAGAGCAGACACTGATCAAAGGCTCCTGCAGGATTAGGGTCTACTCTGTTTGCAAATGTGCCAAAAAGTCATCAGTATCAAACCCTTTCTGTCATACAAACACCTTTTGGAGCCTTTGCAAACAGAGACACCCCATATCAGATGGCTCCTCTAGGAGTCACCTACTCAGGGTCTGCTCTGTTTGCTTATGAAATAATATAGATCTGATTCTACAATTTCTCAGCTTATTCATATTAATACATTATTTATCATATGGATGTTCATGAGGGTAATGGTTAGCTATAGAGCACGTTCAGAATAAAAGACTTAGATATGCTTGAGTATTTTGAACACCAAAGAGTGTAGACTCTGTTCAGGGGGCTCCCCTAGGAGTCCACTGGTCTTGGTATAAACTGTTTAAATAATGCCGGTACAATCATTTAAATCAATGACAATGTTTAAAACTTTGAAGGCTTCGAAAGTTGAATGTCCATCATTGTTATTGATATTATTCAGTACGAAAGGAAATTATTCTGAATGACAGGGCAGACCCCAATCAAGGTTTAATTGAGAATCCTTTTCATCTGGATCTACACTGTATGTACATACAAGTTAGCTCATGTTTCCTTCAAAGGCTTATTATATCCTTTGGGGCCTAAGGAGGGAGAGCATAATGTTAGGTTGTAATGTGTGGTCAGCTGAGGAGGCAAGGCTTCTGACCAAACTCCACATAAAGGGCATGTAACTCTTGACACCACACTGATAGGAGTTGGACAGACTAATAGGTGTTGGACACAAGCATAAAATGTATGGCCTAAACCAAAAATGCGCTTGATCAACAGCATTATGCTCATAAACAAACTAAAATATATGGTAAGGCACCTTTTTTATACAAGGTAAATTGATTCCCACATTCAAAGGTTAAAGTTTCCAAAATCTTGATTGTTGCAGATTAATTAAATGAATTTATAATATAAGACAATTTTCGCAAGTCAGACTTCCCTAAATAAATATGATTCCATAAGAGATATAAAATATATTTCCCTGGATCATTACCTGGAAGAATTTGAGAGAATCCTCATGATCACGCTTAGCCTGGTCGGCAGCACGCTTTTTGAACCTGCCCTCCCACACCTCCTGCTTGGCCACCTCTGTGTGCTTCTTCTGCTTCATGTGGCTCTGCAGCAAGTTCACCCGTCGGTTATTGTGTGCCTAAAACACACAAAGCAATAAAACTTCAGGGGTAAGCCAAACATTTTGCAGCCATGTTTTTTCATGCCCCTCCCCTCTCCCATATGGAGGAGGCGACATATTGATTGGCTCTGAGTCTTCCCATAATTAGACCTAACCTCTTTGAATGAATCTACCCGAAAGGAGCATTTACTAGAGAAAAGTAAAATTTTAGAATTTTGTAGTATGAAACCATTAGAATAAATAGAGCATTTGCTCCTATAAGAGCAAATGCTCTATTTATCACAATGGTTTCAAGAAGTGGTTATTACAGAGGCATAGAAAGGTGTATTTATGGAGGAAACCACCTGCTTTTTAAGACACCTTTGTTCAATAAACGAGTGACCGCTTAAAGACCTAATGTCATCAAACTTCATACACATACAAACAGGGATTCTGAAATAAATATGTTTAAACTAAATACATACAGGGATAAGAAGTTGTGCACTTGGGTTTCCATTTTTAAGTCAAAACTAAGGTTTTCTATGTTATTCATTATGTTTTGGTCAAGATCATAATTGCAGTATTTTATAGTAAAACAAATGCTGCAACAACAAAAAGGTCCTAATGACAATATTTTGACCATTTTCTGTAAACAAGAGGACCACCATGGCCCTATGTCACTGACGCATGAGTCAATAGTCCATGTGATCCATTGTGTTATATAAAAAAAAAGTCTGCCCAAATTGCTAATAAACTGAGTCTGCAGTCTCATGCAAGGTCAATATATAATATCCACCAACCTGCTTCTGTTAAGAGATGACCATTTCAGAGAAGAGATGGCAGTTTCAGAGAAATGTATTGAAATTTTCATTATAACAATGATTAAAAGAAAAAAAGTCCTGCCTTGGTGGCCATATCTATATTTCATATGCATTTCCCCTTTTTTGAATTACATGTACATTGCTTAAACATAATTGATAAAGAGTCACCAAGGTATAATTTACGGAAAAAATATTGAAATACAGTGTGATTTTAGCCATAAATGGGAGGTTAAAGGGCCAGCCCCTTGTGGCCATGTTTTTTTTTCAAGAGTTATAATGGCTTAATGAACACTTAAAGTAAATCTCGAGTGTCATTGATTAAACATACAAGTAATCTTGTAAAATTATACTGAAAACCAGCATGGGTTTTTAAAGAAGAAGATTTTTTTCACATAACACATTCCCTGATATAAATGCCTTTAAATGCATTTGCAAATAGAGTAGACCCAGATCAGACAGCTCCTGTAGGAGCTGTCTAATCAGGGTCTGCTCTGTTTGCCTATGAAATTATATAAATCTGATCCTACATTTTTTAACTAAGCCATACAGTGTAACCTTGAAAATTTTACTTTATAAAGATAAGCAAATGAATATTCATGATGTGATCAATTCACACATAAATGTTCATTAGGGAGAGGGTTAACCCTTTCCCTCATATAAACATGTTTTCAAGCATTTGCAAACAGAGTAGACCCAGATCAGATGGCTCCTAGAGGAGCCGTCTGATCAGGGTCTACTCTGTTTGCTAACAGAATTAGATAGGTCTGTTCATTTGCTTTCAAAAATGTCTACAATGTTCTACCTTCCATATTTTCCAAAGATTGCAGCAACTTGGCACTTTTGGAGGTTTTAACTCATTCCCTAATTTTTGTATGGATTCATCACTTCATGAATATTCATTCACTTAACTTTTGTATAGTGAATTTTTCAAGGGAATTTCTGGCTTAGACAAAAAACTGCAGAATCAGATCTACTATAATCCCATAAGCAAACAGAGCAGACCCAGATCAGATGGCTCCTGCAGGAGCCATCTGATCTGGGTCTAACTCTGTTTGCATTATGAGGTGTGAAAAGTTAGTTATTTGAACAAAAAGGGTTGGTAGAGTTTAACTAGATGTAGGATAATTTCTGCAAACTGTTATTGAAACTGAGACAACAAGCAACAGTTCCAGATAAGAATATCATTTTATTTTTGCTTTTGGTTCCAATGGTAGTCAAAGTTCTGCATGGTATACAAAATAATACAATTCTTTGAAAATCTTTGCAGATTGATCATCCAAGGAACAATTCTATGACATGTCTCATATCGGTTTTATAGATGTCATTTAATGGTAAATAAAATGTTTATAGACTGAGGACGCTGGACACAGAATGATGGACTAACAGTGAATGGTCAAATTCACTCACCCTGAAAACATTATAGCTCAAAAATCTCAAAAAATGAACTTGAAAATCTGACGAGATAAAAATTTAAATGGCATTTCTAAACAAGAGGGCCAGAATGGCCCTGAAGCGCTCACCAGACAATCAGAGGAGAAGATTTTCAAAGTTTTCACTATATGTTTCTATAGAAAACTAGCCGGCCCTGGGGCAGGCCAATTTTGACCCCAGGGGCGTAATTTATATAACTTTTGTAGAGGACTTGAACATGATGCTATGAGCCAAATATTAAAGCTGAGAACGTTTCAGTTTCAGAGGAGAAGATTTTCAAAGTTTTCTCTATATGTTTCTGCTGAAAACTACCCACCCCTGGGGCGGGGCCAATTTTGACCCCAGGGCCATAATTCATATAACTTTTGTAGAGGACCTATACATGATGCTATGTGCCAAATATGAAAGCTGAGAACTTTCCAGATTCAGAGAAGAAGATTTTCAAAGTTTTCACTATTTGTTTCCATTGAAAACTGCCCACCCCTGGGGCGGGGACAATTTTGACCCCAGGGCAATAATTAATATAACTTTTGTAGAGGACCTGAACATCATGCTCTATGCCAAATATGAAAGCTGAGCGCCTTCCAGTTTCAGAGGAGAAGATTTTCAAAGATTTCACTATTTGTTTCTATTGAAAACTGCCCATCCCGGGGGCGGGGCCAATTTTGACCCCAGGGGCATAATTTATATAACTTTTGTAGAGGACCTGAACATGATGCTATGTGCCAAATATGAAAGCTGAGAAACTTCTGATTTCAAAGGAGAAGATTTTCAAAGGTTTACTATATGTTTCTATTGAAAACTTCCCACCCCTGGGGCGGCCCCAATTTTGACCCCAAGGGCATAATTTATATAACTTTTGTAGAGGACCTGAACATGATGATCTGTGCCAAATATGAAAGCTAAGCACCTTCCAGTTTCAGAGGAGAAGATTTTCAAAGATTTCACTATTTGTTTCCATTGAAAACTACCCACCCCTGGGGCGGGGCTAATTTTAACCCCAGAGGCATAATTTATATAACTTTTGTAGAGGACCTGAACATGATGCTATGTGCCAAATATTAAAGCTGAGAACCTTCTAGTTTCAGGAGAAGATTTTCAAAGTTTTCACTATATATTTCTATTGGAAACTGCCCACCCCTGGGGCGGGGCCAATTTTGACCCCAGGGCCTTAATTTATATAACTTTTGTAGAGGACCTGAATATGCTGCTCTGTGCCAAATATGAAAGATGAGAGCCTTTCAGTTTCAGAGGAGAAGATTTTCAAAGATTTCATTATTTGTTTCTATTGCAAACTGCCCACCCCTGGGGCGGGGCCAATTTTGACCCCAGGGTCATAATTTATATAACTTTTGTAGAGGACCTGAACATGATGCTATGTTCCAAATATGAAAGCTAATAACCTTCTGGTTTCAGAGGAGAAGATTTTCAAAGTTTTACTATATGTTTCTATTGAAAACTTCCCACCCCTGGGGCGGGGCCAATTTTGACCCCAGGGGCATAATTTATATAACTTTTGTAGAGGACCTATAGGTGATGCTATGTACCAAAGATGAAAGCTGAGAACCCTGTAGATTCAGAGGAGAAGATTTTTAAAGGTTCAAATTGTTGACGCCCGACGATGCACGACGCACACCGCACGACGCACGCCGACGGACGACGGACATCTGGCGATCACAAAAGCTCACCCTGAGCACTTTGTGCTCTGGTGAGCTAAAAAGCCTCCCTGAAAATCAAGACCCATTTCCTCATAAAGAATTCAAGATAGTAGGACAGGAATAAATGATACCAAAGAGTCATCTAGAGAAATAAAAAGACACCTTAAGTAGTCCGTAAGTCTAAGATCAAAGGTTGCTATGCAGGTAACAGGTAAATATTTGACTGTAAAAACAAAACAAAAATCATGTTACAGATAATTGATTAGCAGTACCACGTTTGTTTATTTTTGTATCATATGCAAAGTCACTGTGATTTGTAGTAATAAGTCTGTCCAGATTGTATCGCAAGTTTAACCTATTAGTTGATGAATATTTGTGTTAGAAATAATGACTATATGAACATTTAATCCTTTCCTAGCTGAACATTCATGTAAGAAATAATGACATTACATGTATATACAGTAAAACCTCTCTAAACCGGAATTCTAGTTGAGAAGAATTTAGATACTTTTAGGCAGGTGGCTGCTTAATGCAGGGTGAAAGGCATGCAGAAAGCTCCTAGAGGAGCTTTCTGCATGACTTTCACTCTGCATTAAGCTACCACCTGTCACCAGGACCGATATTTATATCGGATGTAACATCCGGTTTAGAGAGGTTTTACTGTATATTCATTAGCAGAATTTTTATATTGGCATCTATTTGGAATACTTATGGTAAATAGGGCAGCTGAGAAGTTGAAGTGCATCCATGATCTTCTCTAGATCAACTATAATAAACATTTTCTTGTTTAATCACGGAACAGACAATCCTAAAATTCCATATAAAACTCCTACTTATGAATATTTACGATAGTAAATAAAACTGGTCTTTAAGCTGAATCAAACAAAACATTTAATCCATTATATACCAATTAAACTTCGGCCTTTTTTGTATATTTACATAAGTTTTTAATTCGGTCTTTTTTTGTGTATATACCTAAGTTTTTACAATACTATTTACTCCTTTATACAAATGAGACATTATTTGTGCTGTTGCTAACAGGGTAGACTCAAATCAGACAGCTCCTGTAGGAGCTCAGCTGTCTGCAATTAACTCTTTGCATGCTAGCGGCGAAACTGTAATTACCTATGCAAACAGTTTGGATCCAGATGAGACGCCGCATAATGCGGCGTCTCATCAGGATCCAAACTGCTTGTCATCTTGACCACATTTTTTGCCAAAAAAATGAGAGAAAGTTTATTTTAAGACTTGAGCAGACGACAATTGTTGCAGACAAAAAATTACTTAGCGTGCAAAGAGTTAAGTCTGCTCTGTGTGCTTTTATGTAAGATTCTCTGTTATGAAGAGACCAGGGGTGAAAAGGCATTCTAATATACAACATACTGTCAGACAGTTGTCAACTGTACTCCACAGCCTAAGATTCTAATGCATTAACTTAAAATTATCCCTTTCCCCCCACACAAACACTTTTTCATGCCTTTGCAATCAGAGAAGACCCTGATCAGACTGCTTCTGTAGAAGCCATCTGATCAGGGTCTGCTCTGTTTGCTTATGAAATTATTATAGATCTGACATTAATTCAGTTTCTACCAATACCAAAATATCCTGTGTACATAATATATGTCATTATAAAAATTCAGCTAATAAATATTCATGATGTCATTATTTCCTATAGGAGCCATCTGATCTTGGTCTACTCTGTTTGTAAATGCATGAAAAGGTGTCTATATGAAGGAAAGGGATTTCATTTTTAGAATGGCACATGAACAAGAAATGTTTAGCGACTGTAAAACTATAGAATCAGATCTATATAATTCCACAAGCAAACAGAGTAAACCCTAGTCTGATGGCTTTTCCGAGAGCCATCTGATCAGGGTCCACGTATGCAAAACCTTAAAAAAGGTATTTCTAAGGAGTGAAGGGTTAAAAAATCATCAAATGTCGACTTGTTGCATTTTAAAGGTATTGTGTATAATCAAAGAGACATTTTCAAACTTCTAAAGTAGCTGTGTTTAGCTGTGTTATTGGTTTACTAATAATGACTCTGATAGATGTTATACTCATTTGTTAGGAGTTCTCAGGTGATAATTGGCAGCCTTGCACCCAATAATGCCTACCCTCTGTCCCTATTTAATGTGGCGTCCTCCATTTTTTAACACCCATACATTTTCCTGTAGAAAATTATAGGTGCAGTGTAGAGCCTTATACCTGCATTATAATGATTTTTTGACTGACGGAACAGCAGTGTTACTGTTCTCCTTCGAAACTTTCTTTCAACCCCCTGGTAAACTGGTAAAAAGGTCTGATGTCAACTGAATTTCATTGATTATGCTCATATAATTGACATCAGGGATAAGATATCTCCATCACAAATTGACAATATGGTAAGAAACTATCAAAATTACCGTATATACAATTTTGTAAAAAAAATTAGACAACTTAAGTAGATCCAGATCAAACTGCTTCTTCAGGAGCTGTTTGATTATACACTATTTGCAAATGCATTATTTTCATTTGAAGCTAATAAAACAGTATGCGAATTCATTTATTCAGCTTTACAAACCTGAATTATGGAGAGTGGAGCTAATTATGGGTAGATATCTAACCCTTTACTCCGTAGATACATTTGTATGCCCTTTGACGCCTTTGCAAATAAACAGATTAGAGCCGTCTGATCTGGGTCTACTTTGTTTGCTTATAATATAGATATGATTCTACAATTTCTGTGTCCATGTGCTATGATAACAATTAATCGAATTAATATTCATGATGTCATTATTTCTTACATGAATATTCATGCATGGAGTTAAAGTTAATACGGTATTGTTAACCCTTAAGCTGCCTAGCTTGACCTAACCATCATTTGCAAACAGCTTGGATCCAGATCAGACATGTCTCATCAGGATCTAAGCTGTTTGATACTGGGTCAGAAATTTATCGCAAGCTTAACCCTTCTGTTGCTAAATTTTAAAAAATAATTTCTTCTTCTTTACCATTGCCCTGTTGTATAATTACATACCGGTAATTATATCTTCACTGTCTACAATTATTTCTCTGTGCAATCACCGCTGTGGAGTGTACTGGTTGCACAATCAATTTGTAAATAGTGCAGACCCTGATGAGACAGCTCCTGCGGGAGCTGTCTCATCTGGGTCTTCACTATTTACAGGTAGGTATATTGACGTGAATAGCAAGCGAAGGGTTAACTTGAATGAAAAATTGCTTCATATCAGAATTTAAGCAGACAATATTTTTTCAGCATGGATATAATAACAGTACATAATTATTATGGCAGAAGAAAACTGGTGAACAAAAAAAACAACCTACTTAAAATTTTCAGAGAAAAAAATGAACAATTCAATTTAATGAAATTTCCATCTCCCACTTGAGTAAATTTCAACAAACACACAAAAATAACAACAATGGGCCATCCTAGGAATGCACTTAACCCTCACAATGCTGAATTTTGAAATGGACTATTCCAAAATTCAAACACTTTGCTGGCCAAGCTTATGGTGAATATTTAGGGATTTTTCTAAAGAAAGGTGTAACTTGACAAACAGTGCAGACCCTGATGAACAGGCTCCTCTAGGTGCCCTGGTTCATCTTGGTCTACAAAGTTTGCAAAGGACATTAGTGACTCGTGTCCCGCACAGTAAGGGTTAAGCTTCCAAATTTTGTAAGGGCAAGAAGTACATTTAAACACCTTGATTAAAAAGAAAATTATATTGCATGATTTTAATTTACATGTGATACAGTAAAACTTCACTAAATATCTGAACGTTTAGTAAAAGGACTGGCAACTTTTAGGCAGTTGGGTGCTTAACCCTTTCCCACTTAGGCTATTTTTAGACCTGAACCTCTTTGAAAAAGTCTACCCAAAAGGAGCATTTACTAGAGAAAAGAAAATATTCAGAATTGTGTAGTATTGATACCATTCTGATAAATAGAGCATTTGCTCCTATGGGGTTTCGATTTCAGAGCAGCTAAAGGCAGTCAAGAATTAAGTTAATCTGCTCATATTTTCAGAGATTTCACCTCATAAACAAGAGCCGCCTGCAGCGCCAAAGCTCGTCTGATTTAGTGCTTGTCCAGCTAAATTAAAAAAAAATAAAGGGCCATAACTCCAAAATTTTGAAATCAAGAGTTACGGTTCTTATGTAGGGGCCTTCCCTTCAATGAGATCTATTAACTTACGAAGTTTTATGTTGATACCTCTTATATTTTTTGAGTACGGGTAATGAGCTACATTAAAGTTTTTGCACGCCGCCGACGATGATGACAACGCCAATGACAACACCTATGACAAAGTGATCACAATAGCTCGAACTTTTCTTCGAAACAGGTGAGCGAAAAATGACTTGCAATTTATATTACTTGAAACTTACCAAATATTGCTTAAAAGTGTAGGAAGTAAAGTGTTGTTTTATTGATAAAATGCAAACATTTGATTGCAATGGGAATTAACTCTCAGCTAGAAAGGCTTCCACAATTCATTGTAACCGGTCTTAAAATAAATTTTGAATATTGAATATAATGTAGATCAATGTTAACCCTTCACTTGCTATTCGCGTCAATATACCTACCTGTAAATAGTGAAGACCCAGATGAGACAGCTCCTGCAGGAGCTGTCTCATCAGGGTCTGCACTATTTACAAGTTGATTGTGCAACCAGTGCACTCCACAGCAGTGATTGTACAGCGAAATACTTGTACACAGTGAAGATATATGTAATTATACAACAGGGCATGGGTAAAGAAGGAGAAGTGTATTTAAAAATTCAGCAAAAGAAGGGTTAAAAGGTCAATTATTACACAGCGGATGTTCTCTTTCACATTTAGTTTTCATTTTTCATTTATGACTGACCTGTGTTGGAGTGTGACAAAACATGTCCATCGATTTCCATAAAATTTAACAATTTTCCATCTCTGAAAAAGTCCAAAGTTTTCTTAAGATTTAGCAGTATTCAGATATTATTAATGTATGTGAATATATCTATATATACCGTGGGAAAATTGTCTGTAAGCATGATTTTAATGATGTGAATATCAGTACTACTTTTGGTGTTGATCAATTTATTCTGAAAAATAGGTGGAATATAACTTCATTATTTGGTATAATGTTTTCAATATGCATATTAAATGAGTCACTTGCAAAACAAGACTTTTAGTGCAACACTATAATAGTCCCCTAAGGTTGTGGGGGCATAAAAGATATGTTCAAGTCATATTTCAGAAGATAGCTTTTGTGGTAATCTATTCTTTCCAATTTAACCCTTTTAATGCTGAATTTTAAGAGTGGAATAGTCAATCAGTGGTTAACAATAGGGTCCATTCAATATGAAAGGCTTAAACTCGCTAGAGGATTTAGAATAACACACAGTGCAGACCCTAATCAGAGGGCTTCTCTAGGAGCCCTCTGATCTGGGTCTTCACTGCTTGTAAATGATGGTGCATGTGTGTACTGTATTCAAAGGGCTTAAAAGCTGTGACTTTATGTATAATCACACATCAGTGGATTAAGTCATCATCTGTCAAATACTCAGCTGTCACAGGTGATATCATGATTGTGATTTAAGCCTTAAACTCATGAATATTTATATATGAGATTATTACTTTATGAATATTAATTGGCTAATTTTTCTTTTATTGCACATGGACATTGAAATCATAGGTCATAGCGAAAACTGTGTAATCAGATCAATAATTTAATTTCATTAGCAAGCAGAGCAGGCCCTGATGAGACAGCTCCTATAGGAGCAGTCTGATCTTGGTCTACTCTGTTTGCATAGGTGTTGAAAGGCATACCTATGAGGTAAAGCGTTAAACCTTGTGACAAGATAATATCTACAACAATTTGTGGTTATGTAAATCTAACACTTTCCTTCAGATCTTGCGGAAAAAGGTGTGAGAAAAAATGTAGTAAAACTACTTTTGCTCCGTATCCGGACTGATCACAATTTCAGTGACAGTTTTGAACTGGTACCAATGTTACTCAGGGTTTAAAAATCGTTCACCTTGTTTTGAAGTGAATTATATCCAGCAGGTTTTGTGAATCACTGTTTACACCATAGATATACCTTTATACACCTTTGAAAATTAAGAGCAGACCCAGATCAGATGGCTCCTGAAAAAGGTCTGACCGGAGTCTGCTCTGTTTGTATGATGGAACTACATGTACATTTTCTACCACTGCCAAAATCTGCTAATTAATATTCAAGAAGTCATTATTAAACCATTCCCTCATTATTGATTCCTTGTGACGGCTCTGTAAAAGTCACCTTTTGAAACCAGTGATAAATAGAGCATTAATTTTGCTCCCTTTTCTCTAGTAAATGCTCCTTTTCAGTGGATTTATCCAAAGAGGTTGGGTCTAAAAAAGCCTATGAGGGAATGGGCTAATGGATCAGTAAAACGTTAAGAAAGTTGCAGCTGAATAAACCTCTTTGCCCACAAGCAGTGGATTCATAACACTTTTGCAATTTTGCTGAGGGTGCTCAACCACTTGAATGCTGATTACCCTAAGTATATATTCAAAGTACAATGGCTCATCAAATTTATAAAAAGAGTGTTCGAAGGAACAAATGTGTCACCTGCTTGCATGTGACAAAAAAACTGTTAAAGCTTTAGAGAGTCACAAATTTGATTCTAATACCATATAGTTTATGCAAATTTGACTTATATGTAATGTTACATATTAATATCTGTATGTTGACATACATTATGCAGAGTTCATTTTTATCTTTCTTATATTGTCTTGTAATGATTTGTAAATGCTGTATATTTCATGGTTTATACTGTTTCTGGATTACCGGGTATATTGCATATATCATTGTCATCCATGTTAACCCTTTCCCTGTTGAATATTCATGTGACAAATAATGAAAATTTAATCATGAATATTTATTAGCTGAAGTTTTATAATGGCATAGTTTCTATGTATTTTGGTATTGGTAGAAACTGTAGAGTCAGATCTTACTATAATTTCATAAGCATATAGAGCAGATCCTGATCAGAAGGCTCCTACACGAGTCGTCTGATCTGGGTCTACTCTGTTTGCAAAGGTGTGAAAAAGTGTTCATATGAGGGAATTTAGGTTTAACCCTCTATGATACAGTATGTGCTTCTATGCATTTATATGCATAACACGGTAGATCTAGATCAGATTGTAGGAAAAGAAAATGGCAAATATTGCTGATCCTGATGAGACCCAGATCAGACAGTTCCTATATGAGAATGGCAAACATTGCTGACCCTAATGAGGGGTCCAGAGCTCTCTATTGTCGACAATGTTTCAAAATACAATGTACATGCATACTATTTAACCTAATTTGAATGCTCAATCTGAGTATATGTATATTTACAAACAAGGTAGACCTTAGATCAGCGGATTCCTAGAAGAGCCCTTATGATTAAGGTCTCTACTGTTTTTCATTTGAAATCCCTGTAGCAAGTTAAAGCATTTCATACTACATGGACTCTATAGTTGAACAGTGATGGAAGCTTACACTTAAACCCTTTACTCCATGAATATCCATGTAAGAAATAATGTCATCATGAAAATCAATTAGATTAACTGTTATAATAACACATGGACACAGGATTTTTTGGCCGTGGCAGAAACTGTAGAATCGTATCTATTCTTATTATACCATAAGCAAATTGGGCAGACCCTGATCAGACGGCTCCTACAGGAGCTGTCTGATCTGAGTTTACTCTGTTTGCAGCTTCGAAAGGTGTATTTATGGAGTATAGGGTAAAATATTCAACATTTACGTCAATTCCCACATTCAAACAGTTAAGATCAAGTTGCGGTTTAACATCAAAAAGTGTTAGAATGTCTTACAAGCAGCAAAATTTCTTGTAGACGGATATTCAGTCCATTCAAGGTTGAAAAACACAATAAATAAATGGGCTGAATGATTTCTGACAAACTTGCATAATACCAGCTCTAAATGTGTATGTCATTTTATGATTTATCATATGTCTTATTTAACACTTAAAGCATGTTGAATGGGAACAAATTAAATGGCATTTGCAAACAGTGTAAACCCAGATCAGACAGTTCTTGGATAAGCACTGCACTTTCTACCATTCAAAATACTGGAGTAAATTATATTTTGTCATACTGACTGGAATCTATCATTGAATAAAGAGGGACCATCCATTTTAAAACTTCAGCATTCCAAGCGTTAACTATTAACATGCAAATGGCAAAATTCCTTAATCAAACTTTGCAACCAGTTTGATTCCGGATAAGATACCAAGTAAATAGGCTCTCATCAGGATCCGAACTGTTTGACACTCTAACCATTTTGAAAATAAACAAACAAAGTTCTGATTTTTGAGAATTGAAATAGATGACAAGTATTGCAATTGACAATTACTTACATTACAAAGATTTAAATTATTCACAGTTTTGTCACATTTATAATTCATCCCAGGTGCGCTCCCTCAATAACAAACCATAAAACAAATTGATGTGATCATTATCAGAAGTGACGACTTTTTTTCCTCCACATATAAAGTTGTTAATGTACTAATCCATTTGATGGTAAAGTAATAATTCTTGATCATGGTTTAACCCTTACAAAGGTGAATTTTCAAATGGACTATTCCAAAATTCAAACAGGTCAAGCTTATGGTGAATATATAGGGAAAGTGTAACATGACACTCAGTGCAGACCCTGATGAGAGGGGTCCTTTAGGAGCCCTCTCATCTGGGTCTACACTGTTTGCAAAGGACATAAGTGACTCGTGTCCCACACTGAAAGGGTTAAAGACCATTTAAGTAAATTCTACATCTTCACAAACACCTGGACAGATTTATAAGCTTTTATATGACAATAAAGTTTTAATCTGCAAACTTACTGAAATATATCGACATAACCCTTTATGCAAATAGATATGCCTTTTAAAGCATTTGAAAACAGAGTAGACCCAGATTAGATGCTCCTGTAGGAGCTGTCTGAAAAGGATATCTTCTGTTTGCTTATCAAATAATGTAGTCTGATTCTACAGATCTGATACTGACATGACTAAAACTTACTCGCTGTTTCCTTTTAACAAGAGCACCACAAGGGGGTGCCAACGCTCGTCTGCTACAGCTGCACAATGATAGACAATTCCACTTTGAAAATATAACTTACTAAGTTTTTTTTGTTTGTGTAGTGTTTTACATCACTTTAACAATATTTCAGTCATATGATCTGACTTTCAGCTAAATACGGGTGGAGGAAGACCACAAAGGTTTTCCATGGATGGAACAAATTGCATCGTTTCATGCATAGTACTAAGAAGAACACCTTAATCAAACTGCCAAGACCCTGATTTCAAACCACAGCTGTGAGGGGCTATGTGATTGTCAGTCCAACACCATAACCACTTGACCACGAAGGCCCCCTTACTATTATGAAGGACTGACTTGCCTGATGAATAGAGTAGAAGTTAAGTAGGAAATTTTGAAATGACACATGATAGTGCATAGCAACATCAGAAACACAAATGTCATCAAACACATGCTCACATTACACACACGACCTTCATAGAACTGTTCCTTGCCTGTTCCACACTAACAAATTTTCTTATTAGCAGTGCCGTAAAACCAAACCTCAGCCAAACTCATCCAACAAAAGACAAGATGCCACAACAATTGCTAACAGTATGACAAGACATCACAAAATGCCTTACTTAAATGTAAATATCGGTTGAGCTGAGTCTAGGGCACTGCAACACTAAATGAGAAAGTTTGAAGTTTAGGGCACTGCAACACTGAAAAGGTCACATAGCGCCAAGAGATGTTGAACATAAAGGAAATCTGAAACCACCGATTAACAGCAAATGAAGAGCGCTCATACACACATATCATACACATATATCATACACAAAGACCTGTTCCTAGTATGCTCAACACTGCTAACATATTAGCTGTACAGTTAAACTAAAACTCATCAAAAACAAAAGATTCATGGAAAATCGTCTGTCACCAAGATCGACAACACCAATTCCGGGATTGACTAAATCAGACCGATATGAAAAAACGCAAAATGAATGAAAAGGACAAACCAGCGAAAACACGATGAGGCTCCAAAACCGAAAAAACTTACTCCAAGACTGTTAAGAAACAGAAAGGACAAGGAAATGAAAAATAAACGGCAGAGAATAGAAAAGCTCCTTTGGAAATCAAAACGAGGTACATGTATATGGAAATGTTTGAACATTTTATTACCAGATCTAGAGAAATCTAAACCCGTATCTACTTCATATGTATTCACAAAGGCAACTTCAGAACTTATAGAAAACTGCAAAGCTTCTAAATTACAGTCCATAAAATACGCAGATGACATACTATTCATACAACTGAGAAGCTTGATGCTTCAAACATAGGCCCAAGAACAACCACACTGGAAACCCACCCACAGATCTCGAGGACATGCAGCCACACCATGATGAACCCAGCCTCTACAGACTACCATCTATCTTCAAAACAGTTACAGATCTAGGATTTTTTAAAAACTCAACCAAATTCATGTACAAGAATGCAGACTCATTTACTTTGATTTCTTTTTTTACTGCCACCTATAGATCGATCTATATTAGTCATGTTATCTGCAATCTATTTATTTCAATACTGTCATTTTGAATCATAACTAAATGTCATCTTATATTCACACTAATTAGAAACTATTATGACGTCACAATTACCATTAAGGATGCTCCCTGAGTCAGAAATCACGTTGACTAAAAAAACGACAATTTAGTTTACGTTAATTGGGCTGCTTTCGCAGCCCAATCTTATATGGTTTTGAGTTTTGACCATGATTTACTGTGTTCCTGTGTTTCTATAAAAGCCAATCTTTTTAATAACCATGGTTTACTGTGAGACTAGTTTTTATTTATATATATTTATTTATTTTGATTCATATATTTTTCCCAGCGGGGCACATATTTTTGTCGGGTTTATTTCTTTCTTTTCTGCCATGACCCAATTTCAGTGAATACTAGTGAATAAGGTATAACTGATTAAAATCACGTACTCAATCAAAGCGGTCAGCGTGGTATATTATTAGGGTTATAGCATTGGCTTAGGAAACGTGAGTTCATGGGTTCGCTCCTTGGTGGAAGCCCAAAAACATTTTTTCTCTAATTTTTTCTTAGCACCCTTAGTTTACGTGCCTTTGGTTTAAAACCATTTTGTACATAAAAATATGTCCTTTGTTTGCATTTTGGCTTCGGTAAAGTTATTTAGCCGAGACCTTTTACTCATGGATTTGTGGACCATTTTGCATATTTCACCATTGTGCATGAATTTGCTTTCATTTAAATGTATATCTTATACTACTAACCTGTTCTTAATTTGGGGACAATATAAGTGAAAAAGTTAATGGGCATTGAGTCGACCTATTCGAATAATTTCATGCAGACTGTAAGCATGGGAGTTTGTATGCCTACTCGTATGGTGCTAGAAGCTTTGTGATTTATCATAAATTAATTTTACTTGTGAACATCACTTAATGTGAAAATGGTTTCTATGTCAGTGTATTTCAGCAAATGAATAACATTGATCTGTGACGTAATGTGTATTATTGGTGTCATACACGGATATAATGCATCATGGCTCATTAAAACATTCCCCCCTTTCTGCTATTAATTTATATATTACAGTCATGTTTTCCCAATGTATCATGTACTAAACAATATTGCTCCCTCTTTTTCTTCTATCCTGCTTAAAGACATGTTAGGCAGCAATTTTACGCTTGTGTAAGACCTTGCTTCTATCAGTTGAACTGGGTCTAGGGCACTGTGATGCTTAATTAAACAGTTTGGAGTTGAGGGCACTGCGACATTGAAAGGATGTTGAGCATAAAGAAACTCCACAAGCATCAAGTCAACAGTAAATAACAGTATTTGCTGACAAAATGTCTAACCCTTTACATCAAAAGGACACATTTTGGCACCTTTGCAAACAGAGTAGACCCAAATCAGACTGCCCCTGTAGGAGACATCTGATCAGAAGTGTGCTCCGTTTGCTTGAGAAATAATATATATCTGATTTTATAGTTTCTGCCTTGGTAAAAAATATATTTGTTTATATAATGACATAACAACAAATTACCGACAGCTTACTTAACTATTCATTAAGTCAATAATTATTTCTTACATGGAATTTCAGGAGTTAAAGGGTTGTTAGCTTTAAATATTAGATTCAGATTTACAGATACATGTGTATCAATATATCGATATCTTTGCTAAAGATGATACCTGTATGATGACACAATTTATACCATATGCAGATGAACACTAATGAAAGACAGTACGTAATGATAATAATAATAAGAGTAAGAAACGGAGTAAACACAATTTGTCCCCCCCCCCTCCCCGCTTCATTTGGGGGACAGAATGAGGGACTGTTCAATGTCTGATAACAGTAAGACTGACAACTGGATAAATAAGATTGCAGGAACAGCTAAGCCTAAATTACTAACAAAGAAATATAAAATACCCATGCCTTATGGTGGAGACTATATTCAGTGATCAAGATAAGATGTGTTAATTAAAACATTTTCAAGAATAACTCCTTTATTTCTCCACCAAACCTTTTGTTGTGACCACTCTTTAAGATACTCTTGAAGAGACAATTCTAGACAGTGGTCACAACATAAGCTTTTAAAGGTTTGATGGAGAAATGACAATTTTAGTATCTATTGCTCTGTTTATTTGCATGAACAGAAGGGCAGACAAGCAATATAGGTATTAACCCTTTCCTCCATAAATACGCCTTTCTACGCCTCTGTAATAACCACTTCTTGAAACCATTGTGATAAATAGAACATTTGCTCCTATAGGAGCAAAATGTTCTATTTATCACAATGGTTTCAAACTACAAAATTCTAAAATTTTACTTTTCTCTAGTTAATGCTCCTTTTCGGTAGATTCATTGAAAGAGGTTGGATCTAAAAATAGCCTATGGAAGAATGCTAGACAATAATGTACTGCGTAACCTTCACATACAGTTTGGAATGGATACATTATGAGATACTGTCATCAGAAAAATATATGAGATTATAAATGAAAATATTTTTAAAAATAGCTCCTTTATTTCTCTTTAGAATCATCTCTTTGAGACGAACATTCTAAAGAGTTGTCGCAAAACAGGGTTTAGAAAATTTAATGATGATTTTAGTATTTGAACATGCACCTTTATCTGTAGCTCTGGTCATCATAATATATTTAACACAGATTACTCAATGTTTTGGATCTTAAAAATTTGACAAACTGATCATTTTCTTGTATGGCAATATCATGCTCAAAAAGACTTTCTATCAGCTAATAGTGTGGATTCAGCAATGGACATAGAGTTAAAAACCTTTCTAGAGTGTCCACTCAGCCACCTGGCCATAGGGAGGTGTATTTCAGTAATAAATTCACCAATTCTCCAACAAATCCTATTTTATGACCACTCTTTAGAATCATCTATAGGGATAGGGTTTGGTGGAGAAATGATTAAGGGAATTATTTTTCAAACAAAGTTTCATTTACACATAATTTATATGTATGCCTTAGCTGCTCAGCAAATGTTTATTTCAAATAATTATTGAATACACACATGCAGAAGCTTAACCATTTACTTCAAACTTAATAAATACTCCTACTCACCCCTTTGCAAATAGAGTAGATCCAGCTGAGATAGCTTCTATAGGGGCTATTTGATTAAAGACTACTAAGATATCATTAATTTTTTTGGTTTTACATGAATATTGATGGGTTTAAGGGTTAATGCAAAAAGAAAAGAAAGTGATGAAGAAAAGGACTTTTTTGCAATACTTTTTCTTCTGGTTTAGGCAACAACTTGCTATTAACTTTTAACCCTTACTCTGATGAATAATTTAAACTGGATCCTTCTTTTCTGTATTACTAAATGCCTTTTTGAATGTTGACGTCATGAATATTGATGAAATTATTTTTTATGCAGGCACATGAACACAGGAAATGTTGGCCATGGCAGAAACTGTAGACTCATATACATGTACATGTATGTAATTTATATTATTTATTTTGCAAACAGAGCAGACCCTGATCAGACGGCTCCTATAGGAGCCGTCTGATCTGGGTCTACTGTTTGCAAAGGTGTAGAAGGCAAGGGCATGAACTCCATCTGGGTCTACTCTGTTTGCAAAGGCGTATAAATGTGTATTTATGGAGTAAAGGGTTAAACAAAGTTTTATCAAGACTAAACACTGAATGATTTGTATGACAAACGGTGCAGACCCTGACCAAAATGATCCCTCAGAAACCCTTTGATCTTGGTCTTCATGGTTTGCAAAGGTCTTACATACTTGTTTCCCCGCACATATTTGGTTAAATTAGCATATTACAGGCAAATCTGTGAATACCTTTGAAAACAGTTAACCCATTACTCCATGAATATTTATGTAAAAAATAATGTCATCTTGAATATTAATTAGGCTAATTGTTATGATTGACACAGAATGTTTTGGCCATATCAGAAACTGTAGAATCATACCTATATTATAAGCAAACAGAGCAGACCCTGATCAGAAGGCTCCTGCAAGAACCATCTGAGCTGGGAGATCTACTCTGTTTGCAAAGGCATAGAAAAGGCATCTTTATGGAGTAAAGGGTTAAGATCCTAATGAGATGCAAAGTAATGTGGCGTCTCATCAGGATCCAACCTTGTTGATACTTTTTTTTAATGATATAGGCTATAGCTTATGCTTCAACCCTTATGATGTGGGAAACTAATCACTAATGTCCTTTGCAAACACAGTGTAGACCCAGATGAGACGTCTCCTAGAGGAGCCCTCTCATCAGGGTCTGCACTGTTTATCATGTTATGTTTTTCTTTAGAAAAATCCCTAAATATTCACCATAAGTTTGACTTGTTTGAATTACGGAATTGTCCATTTCAAAATTCAGCATTGTAAGGGTTAGTATCATTTATTTAGAATAAAATGTTCACCCCTCATACATATTTATATTTCTGGATTTCCCTATTTTCCCTAGGCCGCTAAAGAATTTAGTAGAAATTTTAAATTATAGCGACACTCTGACTTTGAAATATGTGACAACAACATCCATGCAGAAAATTGGTCTTGACTTGGAATTAAGACATACAAGTGAAATTACCCTAAAACTTAACCTTTTGAATGCGGGCAATGCATATACTGGGTCTCTCTAAACAATATCAATGTACACTCTAATCAGTCTCAGGGCTGCTGGAAAAGCCCCCTGATCAGGGTCTGCACTTCTTGTCATTCAATATCTTCTCTCAAATTATTCCCTTTCATACTGAATGGACTGTATTGTTAAACACTGATGGGAGGTTCCACTTTGACTATACAGCATTCAAAGGGTCAACACTGGCTTAATTCATCATGTCATTACCAATCTTACCAGTCCTTACTATGCTACTAATATTGTCCAATGCATGATACCTGCAACAGACATTTTGCATCCAGACCAGACTCCTGTAACTTGGTGTTAACCTGGATTCAAACACTGTGTTTCTCTGTTCATGTTTTATAACTAGGAATGAATAGATTATATCTAGGTTGAAGATTCAAGTGACTAAAAAGATTTCGTGGTGGATGAAATGTAGATCAGCATGCTGAAGGCTAAGTAGTTTATGGGCAAATGACCAGGAATGCCATGTAGCTATTTTTTGACTCTAATTGGTGAGTTAAATACAGGGTACCAGTATTATTGCTCATCATGGAGCTGCTAATTACAGAGTAGCCCAGCCGGTACCCGTTTGTTGGCTGTTTCCTTGCCCAGACCTTAATGAGAGGCTTATCCATGCTACCTGTCACATGAACACCGACATGGCAAGATGAACAATAAATACCACATTGTAACAAACTTTTTTCCACAGTATTTTCATATTTATCCCTTAAAGGCCCTTTCATTAAATGCTTGCATATTTTCTAATTTAAACGTTAGGGGATTATGTTGGGCCCTCTTACAAACAAGTAATTTATTGGAAGAGTCACATACAACTTTAACCCTTTGTATGCTGAATTTTCAAAGTGGACTGGTCCACTATTGCTTAACCCATTCTTCTTCTTCTTCCTATCAAGTGCTAGCCCCATCTCTGAGGGTACAATTAGCACATATTACCATTACCTCATAGGCTATTTTTAGACAGCTCCTGTAGGAGGTGTCTGGTCCATTTGCTAATGGAATAAAATAGATTTGATTGTACACTTTCTACCAATACCAAAAACTCCTACATTATGCCATTATTTAACAAGATGTGTTTGTCAAACACTATGCCCCCGATTTGACCTTTGACCTTGATGTATGACCTTGACCTTATTAAGTCACCCCTAAAAATGTTCGCCTCCATATAAGATGCACATGCATGACAAGTTTGAAGTATGTATGTGCAATGGCTACAAAATTATCACCAACGTTAAAGTTGTACACAACCCAACCAAATAACGTACAGACTGCACAAAACAATATGCCCCTCCCCCCTTTTCACTTGATGGGTGTGTGTGGTGGGGGGGGGGGGGGGCATAGAAATGTAGGTAATAAATATTTATGAATGCCCCTATTTCTAAATAGGTCTTTCTATGCCTTTGCAAACAGAGCAGACCCAGATCAGATAAAACCATCTGATCAGGATCTGCTCTGTTTGCTTATGATATGCCAGTAACATAGATTAGACACGATTCTTAGACAGTTTCTGCCAGTGCCAAAACCTCTGGTGCTATTATAACAATTAATCTAATTAACATTCATAATGTCATTGTTTCTGTCATAACTATTCAAGGAATAAAGGGTTAAGTACACTAAATCTTCAGCTTTTCGTTTGCCAAAATGTGTAGTACATCAAATGTGTAGTAAAACTCTTAGAAAGATTTTCAAAGATTTCGGATCCTGATGAGACACGACAATGCCAGTAGAGCACTAAGGGCTTTCCTCATACATGTACAATGAACCCTTTCCCTGTTCTATGTTTATTACCACTTTAAATACTTACTGAATATTCATGGACAAAATAGTTATAATGAAATATGGAAGGTGGAACATTGTAGCCATTGTAGAAAGTAAAGAAACAGATATATCAAGTTCCATAAGCAAACAGAGCAGACCCTGATCAAACTGCTCCTATAGGAGCCATCTGATCTGGGTCTACTCTGTTTGCAGATGCATGAAAACACGTTTATATGAGGGAAAGGGTTAAATGTCCTTATAGCAACAGACAATTAGACATACACTGATGTCTTCAAAAAGAAGTTTAGCTGCAATAATGTTGAATAATGTTAATACCCGGTAATGTTGAAATTTCATCCTGCATTAAGCTACTACATGTATCTGCCTTTTAACCCTTTCCCTCATAGAAATACCTTGTAACACCTTTGCAAACAGATAAGACCAAGATCAGATGGCTCATGCAGGAGCTTTCTGATCAGGGTCTGCTCTATATGCTTATGACATGATAATTACGGAATGCTGGAATCATACACAATGTAATTCTACAGTTTTTGTCCAAGTCCAAAATTCCCATGAAAATTTTACATTTATTAAAATTAAGAGATCAATTAAATCATTCATGAATGTTCATAAGGGACAATTTAAGTTGACCAATCCTTCATATACCATAAACACCTTTTCACGTAGTTGCAAACAGTGTAGACCCAGATCAGACAGCTCCTATAGGAGCCATCTGATCATGATCTGCTCTGATTGCAATTGCTAACAAAATTTAATAGATCTGTTTCATTAGTTTCTAAAATGGCTACAATGTGACGTTCCACCTTCCATATTTCATCATAAAATTTTTGTCCATTAATATTCAGTAAGTATTGAAATATGGAAAAAATATAGATCAGCTAGGGAAAGGGTTAAAGACACTGGGTTAGACACAGGATAAGACACGAGGTTAGACATCTTTTGAGTGATCGCTGTAGAGAGGTTTTACTGTACCCCAACTCTTAACCCTTCTCTTGCTGAATTTTAAAATACATTTCTCCTTCTTTACCCATGCCCTGTTGTATAATTACATATATCTTCACTGTGTACAAGTATTTCGCTGTGCAATCACTGCTGTGGAGTGCACTGGTTACACAATCCTGCAGGGGCTGTCTCATCTGGGTCTTCACTATTTACAGGTACAGGTAGGTATTGACGTGAATAGCAAGCGAAGGGTTAAGTAGAACTTGTTTACTACTGTCCATTCCTGATTTTAACAATACATGAATAGATCTAATCAGCGTTCACCAAATATCTTAATTTGGTTGCCTTCGTTCTATGAAACCCATAAACATGTAGTCAAAACCATGCGCCCGGGGTCAAACCGGGTGGTTCAATGGGTGAAAATTCATTTGTCATCGTTATGAAAACCCTAGAGAACTCGAAGCCTTGGCCTAAACAAAACTGGTGATATTGAATACTTTAATATGTGCCTTTGTGCTTTTCATGTTGAACACTCCGGGGGATAGTGGGGGACCCGTGTGTCAATCTATGTTTAAATAGCTAAGCTCAAATTTTTATGGTTATTAATATCAATAAAGCTTCAAATTATTTTCTCTTTACAAAGGACTGACATTTTTCGTTGTATTGAAACTGTCACAGTGAAGCCGATCAGGTAAGGAGGTCAACAAGATAATGGTACAGTTAACCTTCCACAGTCTGAACTTTTAGTTAAGGAAGAAATGAGTACTTTTAAGGCAGGTGGCTGCTTAATGCAGGGTGAAAGTTATGCAGAAAGCTGCAAGAGGAGCTTTCTGCATGACTTTTACCCTGAATTAAGCTGCTGTTTTAAAAATTAATAATAATACGAATTTGAGTGCTTGGATTTATAAAGGTTTTACTGTATCTATGTTTACACCAGGACTTTGCCTTACACATTTAACCCTTTACTCCATGAATATTCATGTAAGATATGATGACATTTGTGAAGACATATAAGATTAATTCTTAATTATTAACACATACATTTTTTTCCATAGAAACTGTAGAATCATATCTGTATTATTCCACGACTTTTGGCACCTTTGCAAATGAAGTAAATCGATATCAGACGGCATCTTTAGGAATCGTCTGATCAGGGCCTATTCTGTTTGCAAATGAAACAATATACATCTGATTCTACAGTTTCTGCAATGGCAAAAGATCCCTTATTCTCATACTGTCATTATAAAAATATCAGCTAATCAATATTCATGATGTCATTATTTCTTATATGAATATTTATGAGGGAAAGGATTTAAAGTAACATGATATCTCACCAGGATCTAAACCACCTGACATCCTGATAACAGTCTGATAATTGAGAAAGACGAGAAATTATACAGAAAATTACTTGGAGTAAAAAAAAGCTAAAGCCATGATATGGTGTTATTTTGTTCATCATAATGACATTGCATAAAAAAGTCGTGTGTGGCATGTCTTAACCTTTTTTACCCAATGATTGTTTAATTAACACATGAATATTTTGCCACAGCACAAGCTGTAGAATAAAATCTAGGTTATTCCATAAGCAAACAAAAGCCATCTGATCTGGGTCTACTCTGTTTGCAAAGGCGTTAACAAGCATATTTATCCTTATTATGGAATAAAGTTAAATGCTGAATTTTAGACAGCTTCAATTCAGAATGAAGGTGTATAATTTGTGAGAGGATTCGAAATGACAAAGAATGCAAACCCTGATAAGAAGGCTCCTCTAGGACCCCTCTGACCTGGGTCTACACTGTTTGAAAATGACAGGACAATCAAAAGACACATTCAATTCTTTGCTTGTTAGTAACTAAATCATTTTTTCACTATTATTTTCACTGCTTTTTTCTCTCTTTTTTAGAATAAAGATGCCGTTCTATACCTTTAAATGTCATAAATATATGCCATTAATAGGCCTTTCCATGCCATAAATACACCTTTTCTATGCCTTTACAAACAGAGTAGACCCAGATCAGATGACTCCTGTTGGAGCCATCTGATAAGGGTCTGCTCTTTTTGCTTATGAAATAATATAGATGATGATTTTTCAGTTTCTGTCATAGAGCCAAAATTTGTGTGTTCATGTGCAATTATATAAATTAATCTAATTAATATTCATGATGTCATTATTTCTAACAGAATTATTCATGGAGCAAAGTGTTATAACCTTCCTGAAACAGTTACTCAGTATCTTGTTTGAATCAAAACTTTATAAGAGACTTAGAAGAGTGTTAGCAAGAGTTATCAGAGATTCTTAACCTTTTACTTGTTCAATATTCATGTAAGCAATAATCATGAATATTTATTATCTGAGATTTTATATTGTAATTATCTAAAGGGATTTGTTTTGCTTTGACACAAACCTGTAGGATCAGGGTCCATGCTTTATAAAGCTTGTTAGTTGAGTCTGAGTTCGTTCTCAAGCTTTTGATTGGTCAGATTTGAGTTCTCAAGCTTTTGATTGGTCAGATTTGAGCCATAGGCTCAAATCTGACCAATCAAAAACTTGAGAACGAACTCAGACTCAACTAAAAGCTTTATAAGCATGGATACTGATCTATATCATGTCATAAGCAAGCAGAGCCGACCATGATCAGATGGTTACTACAGGAGCCGTCTGATCTAGATCTGGTTGCAAAGACGTAAAAAAGCATTTACCGGTATATGAAAGTACCTAAAGGAGCTTTCTACACTACCTTCATTCTGCATTAAGCTGCATCCTACTTTTAAAGACTTCAATGCTTATTCAGAAAATACCTAAAGGAGCTTTCTACACTACCTTCATTCCTACAGAAGCAGTCTGATCCGGGTCTACTCTATTTGCACAGGTGTTAAAAGGTGTATTTATGGAGTAAAGGGTTAAAGAGATTCTATGATGTAGCTCCAGAGTTTGTGTTCTGATCAATAATCTAATACTGCACACCCAATAAAGGACCATAAAAGTCTTCTCAATGGCAATCAACTCATTTCCATCCATAACTAGGCTTCGGCAGATTTATGGCAGTATGAAAACACTTAAGCAGTCTACATATTTGTACAGGTCTTAACCAATCTATGGGATTAATCTTCAGCGCTATACTGGCAAATTTGTGATAACCCTTTCACACAGCTTGGATCCAGATGTGAAGCCAAGAAACTATTTGACACCCTGACTGGTTTTTTTTTGAAGAATTGAATAAAAATTGTACTTTTAGAGTTGAAGTCCACAACAATATTTGCAGAGAGCAATTACTCTGAGTGCAGAAGGTTTGTTAAGCTTTAATATGCTGTAAGAGAGTTTATAAAAAATTAAAACAGTCTGGATAATGATGAAAATTAGATATATTTCAGTGTCTGATCAGGATACAAACCATTTGACACATTTTAAAACCAAATGCAAGAAATAGCTACCTTGAGACTTGAAACAAGTGAAAAATTTGACACATGTCAGCTTACATGGCAAGCTAACAGTTACGAGATGAAGGACCATTGTATAGGTCGTAATTGTTTTTAGAGCATGCGTTATCTGCGATACATAATTTTCACACATAATTACTAGGTCAAACTGTAGGTAAAGTATTTGATAGTTCCCCTACTGTGTCAATACCAACCCTGTTCAAAAGTTTTTATGTGTACTAAGGTGCCAAGCCTTATAAAAGTTTATTAGCGATAATCTTTGTAGTCTTTGTAGTTCAATACCGTAAAACCTATCTAAACCGGAATTCTAGTAGAGAACAAATTAGATACTTTTAGGAAGGTGGCTGCTTAATGCAGGGTGAAAGTAATGCAGAAAGCTCCAAGAGGAGCTTTCTGCATAACTTTCACCTTGCATTAATCTGCCACCTGTCTCCAAGACCGATATTTATACCAATTTTAACGTCCAGTTTAGAGGGATTCTACTGTACTGATTTTACAATGAAACAATAACCCTTTGACAGCTGGAAAACGAGTGTATTGACACTTGCAAACAATGTAGACCCAGATCAGAGAGCTCCTAGGAAGCCCTCTGATCTGTATCTGCACTGTTTGTCAGTCAAATCCTCTCACAAAGTATCACCTTTTATACTATTGTTCAACAACAAAGGACCATTCCACTTTGAAACTTCACTGTCAGCATTGAAAGGCTTAAAGTTTTACAGTACCCAATTAACCCTTCATCCTATGAATATTCATGTAAGAAATAATGATATCATGAATATTAATTAGATTCATTGTTATAATAAAACTTTTGACAATTTGGCATCATTTTGATAACTTTTACCCTTTAATACCATACAGATGCATTTTAAGTTAAACTTTTTTAACACCTTTGCAAACAGAGGAGATCACATTGCTCTTGTAGGAGTCATCTTATCTTATCTTATCATCTGTTTGCATATGAAATAATATAGATCTGGTTTCGTGTTATGATAAAAATTCCCTTGTTTGTAGTGCCATCATAAAATTTAAATTTATATTTATGAGGTCATTATTTTCTACCATGAACAGTCATGAAACTAAGGGTGCTGTAAATAGTTCAGACTGATGAAACTTCTTTCTTCACGGTCAGCACTAATTTGCTTTATCTTCATTTTTTAAAATAAAATACAACAACATTACTTCTGACAGACAAACATTACACATCCATAAATCAAAGGTTCAAGCATTCATCATACATCCTGAAAAACGGTCCCCTCTCTTTTGACCCCTCCACCCCATCCCACTCCCAATCCATCCCACACACACACATAAAACACACTTCCTCATTAAAAAAGCCTGTATAAAAGTGACAGAAAAACAACTTCTAGTTTACTTAACCCATGTCCTGCTAACTGTGACTTGACTAGCATTTACAAACAGCTTGGATCCAGATGAGACGTCCAGTAACAATTTGTTTCATCAAGATCCAAGTTAGTTTACATTCGGTGAATTGTTTCTCAAAACCTTGACCTAATCAGAAGTACAGTAGAACCTCTCTATAACGGCCACTAAATTATGTTAATTAGTTGGTATTTAGGGCAGGTGGCTGCTTAAAGCAAGGTGAAAGTAAAACAGATCGCTCGTATAGGAGCGTTCTGTTTTACTTTCACCTTGCTTTAACCAGCCACCTGCCTTTAACACAAAATACTTGATGTAATTTAGTGGCCGTTATAGAGAGGTTTTACTGTAGTCAAAATAGCACCAAATCAACATTTGTGGTGTTTAATATTTAAAATACATTCAAGAACAGGAGAAACAGTAGTTTAATGTCTCTTCATAAAAAACGTTCAATTTGTTACAATGCAATAAAAGACTAGATGTTTAACACGTTAAATGCTAGATTTTCAAAGGGGTATGCATGGTCTATCTGTTTTAACATTTAGTCCATTCTGTATGAAAAGGTATAATTTACAAGAGGATTTTGAACAGCAAACAGTGCAGACTCTGATCAGAGGGATCTTAGAGGAGCCCTCCATTCTGGGTCTACACTGTTTGCAAACAAAAGTTTACCTGTTTTGCAGCATTCAAAGGGTTTGACACAATAAAAGCCTTTTAAACCTAATCACAGGTCATGCCCAATGAATATATTTTACAATCTTTCATTTGTGCTATGCTTTAATTTGCAGTATTCACAAACAAGACATGTCTTTCATTTTAAACATAAAAAGGCCTGTAAAACTGTTTGATAAAACATTTCACTTGTATGGAGAAACCTAACACCTGTTGTAAATTATCAGCCTATAAAGTTAGGAACAACTAGGCCCAATGTTCTATCTAATTAGCTTTGATCAAACCAACATAAAAACCTGAACAGGTAGGAAACACTCAGGTCACAACTTTTTCTCTTCCCATGTCATTCAACACATTAAAAATAATTCCGAAAGTTTTCAAAAGCTTATTAACCCTTTCCCGTTCAATATTCATGTAAGAAATAAAGACATCATGAATATTTATTAGCCGAGTTCTTATAATACAAAACTTTCAAGGCATTTTTTGCTTTGACAAAAACTGTAGAATCAGATCTATATTATGCGATAAGCAAACAGAGCAGACCCTTATCAGGTGACTCTTACAGGAGCCCTCTGATCTGGGTCTACTCTGTTTGCAAAAACATGAACAGGGGTTTATATGTGGGAAAGGGTTAACTATTTGGATGTGGGAAACAAGTGTACTGGAATTTGCAAACAGTGGGTCTGCATTGTTGCCATGCAATAGCCTTTCACCAATTGTTTTATACTGAATGAACTCTATTATTAACTCTTTCCTTCATATAATCACATTTTAACGTGTTTGCAAACAGAGTAGACCCAGAACAGATGGCTTCTATAGGAGACGTCTGATCAGGGTCTGCTCCGTTTGCTAAATTTGAAAGATCTGTTTCTTTACTTTCTAACATGGCTACAATGTTCCACCTTCCATATTTCATTATAACTATTGTGTTCATGAATATTCAGTAGGTATTGAAATTTGGGATAAATATAGAACAGGGAATGGGTTAAACTCTGATCCATCAATCCATTTTGAATATTCAGTTATCTGACTGGAGGGAAGCAAGAGATGTCATAAGTAAACTAAGAGGGCATAAAATTAATGTGGTCAAATCAAGGGCATAAAACTCTAGATGTAATTGTCTGATTAAACAATTAGTCAAACATGATCAAGAGCTTAAAATATGGTAACAAAAGACTTTTTTTTTTTAAATCAATGGCACTCAACTCTAGATATAATACTATGATTACACTAATATTCATACCTTATAGTCATACATTTCCTGCCTGAATATGATAAGAATCAGTGATGAAATGAAGCAATAGAGCCTAAAACTGGTAAAATAGAGTGTGTGTTATAAATAACAAGGGCACATAACCAGTTTTCCAACTAGGTTATAAAAAGTACCAGAAATGGGTTGGGGAGTTGCTCAGGTGGTCTTCAATATTTTGGGAAAACTGTAAACAACAGGGTGTGATTCTTATTAAAATACATTGTATTGATGTAAATTAAACTTATTTTTATCAGTGTGAATTATTGAACACTAGAATTGTTCCCATTTAACAGCAATGATGATGACATAAAGGCTACGGTAATCTCTAGAATTGTTTTTTTATGAAAGACTTCTTCAAATGTGCAGTTTGTGATGTGTCACTGTGTAAGGGAAAAAACTCTGAAATGGCATTTCTTAAGTAAAAGGTAAATTAAGAGTTATGTCCCTTTGCATTGTGCATTACATTAACTGCACTTTAGACTTAGCTAGTTTAAACATATTTTATTTCCAAATACATGTATACATACAAGAACATAATGCTGAACATAGTCATTTTGAAAAATGGGATTGCACTTAACCCATATATCATTTTTTAGATCTCACCTCTATCAAAATTACTAGGGAAAAGGAAAATGTTAGAATTTTGTAGTATTGAAACCATTATGATAAATAGAACATTTGCTCGAAAGGAGCAAATGCTCTATTTATCAGAATGGTTTAAAAAAGTGACATTTACAGAGGCGTCAAAATGCGTCTATACGAGGGAATGGGTTAAGGCTTTTTTATATACAGTAGAACCTCTATAGAGTGACTGCTTTATGAATAAATCAGATGACTGCTTAAACCCTTTCCTTCATATAAACACCATTTTATGACTTTGCAAACAGAGTAAACCCATATCAGACGGCTCCAGTAGGAGCCGTCTGATCAGGGTCTGCTCTGTTTGCTTATGAAATTATATAAATCTGATACTATAGTTTTTGTCTAAGCCCACTGTTCTCTTTAAAATCTTTACCTTATACAAAATAAGTTAATGAAATATTCATGAAGTGATCAATTCATGCAAAAATATTCATCAGGGAAAGGGTTAATGCAGAACAAAAGGGATGCAGACACCTCCAAGAAGAGCTTTCTGTATAACCTTTGTTTTGCAATAAGCTACCACCTGCACTAACCCTTTATTCCATAAATACACCTCTCTACGCCTTTGCAAACATAGTAGACCCAGATCAGATGGCTCCTATAGGAGCCATCTGATCAGGGTCTGCTCTGTTTGCTTATGATATGACATTGGTAAGATTCTATAGTTTCTGCCATTGCCCAAAAAATGTGTCCATGTGGTAATATAACATTAATCTAATTACTATTCATGATGTCATTATTTCTAACATGAATATTAGGGAGTTAAGGATAAAATACCCATAATTGGACTTCAAATGAGCACTGTAGAGAATTTGAACTGTACTTACATCTATGTTCTGTTGCATCTGTCTAGTCTTCAGGTCCATGTCTGCATGGAAAGCTGCCTCGTTCAGCTGCCTCTGTACATTGGAATTGTCATCTAATCTCATCTGGGTATCTGTTAAATGTCTCTGCTCTATAATACAAGAACAGTAAGATGATCAACAAGAGGTATAAATCTGGTGAACCTGTTAAAATGTATCAGGCAGGTGGTAGCTATATACAGGGTGAAAGTTATACAAAGAATTCCCATAGGAGATTTCTGCACTACTCCGGTCCTGCATTAAATAATCATCTGCTTTTCAAATTACTCAAGTTATATATTAGACCTTTACTCCATGAATATGCCTGTCTACGCCTTTGCAAACAGAGTAACACCAGATCAGGAGCCGTCTTATCAGGGTTTGCTCTGTTTGCTGATGACATAATATATATATTATACTCTAGCAGCATGCCCAGTCACACAACAGACTGCATGAATCGCGCATACAAATCTGGATTTCTGCACTACTTCTGTCCTACATTAAATAACCATCTGCTTTTAAAATTACTCAAGTTTATATATTAGACTTTTACTCCATAAATATATTAATTAATACTCATAATGTCTTTACTCTTTAGATACCCCTTTAACTCCTTTGCAAACAGAGTGGACCCTTGTGTAGGAGCCGTATGATCAGAGCCTGCTCTGTTTGCTTGTGCAATTATAGTAGATGTGACTCTACAAACTCTACCAATACCAAACAATCCTGTGTACATATGTCATTGTCAAAATGCAGCTAATAAATATTCATAATATCATTCTTTCTTACATGAAAATTCATCAGGGAAAGGGTTAAATGAGGTTCTACTGTAGATATGAATAGTTGTCTTTCTTACCATCTCTCTGTCGTATGGCAATGTGAGCCTTGGTGAGGACTAAGTCTGCACTAAGCTTTCTCTTGTTCATCTCAGCTAGTTTGGATTCACCATCACTTTTGCTGTAACGAAAACAAAACTCAATTTATCAAATCAATTAACCCTTTAAATAGTGTATATTCATGTAAGAGTATATGTATTTTCATCAGCTGAATATTTATAATGAATATTTTTTCCATAGCAAAATTTGTATAATCAGATCAATATTTTTTCCATAAGCAAACAGTGTAGACTCAGATCAGACAGCTCTAACAAAAAGGTGACAATACCATGTAAAGGTTTAAATATATGCTTTGTTCTTCTTTCACCACATGAATCATAAGCACAAGGGATTTTAAACTTTTACTCCAAGTGTATTCATGTAAAAAAAATGACTTAATTATCATAGATAATTTTTTATAATTGCGCATTGATATGGGAAATTTGGCCACAGTAGAAACTATATAATCATACAGTAAAACTCGGTTATAACGAATTCCAAGGGACTGAAGGATTTACTTCGCTATAAACATTATTCGCTATATTGATAGTACGGAGTTCGCAATAAATTATGACTTTGACACACGATTGTTCAATATTTATTAAACCGTAATTCAGACATGTATGCGTAGCGTTCAAACTCCCAAAATGTACATCATTCATCGTACAGCTTACTCTTTGTGGAAGAAATCGGCCATTTGCTTTTGAACACACGTTGATGCTTGACACTTGCCAAATAACTGTTTCATAAATGTCAGTGTTTAAAAAAATTATCAGGAGCATTTGGTTGTTGCTCCAATATCCGATGCAAATTGGGTATAGCGGACAAAGACTCAGCGTATGTGGGCAGGGGCAAATATTCCTTATAGATCTGTCGTCATCGGTAGATTCTATTTTTAGCGGGAAATGCTGAAATAATATGCGAACGGGGAGGGAATAACAAAACCAAAAGACTTCCAAGTATTTATTTTGAAAAACGAGCATCACATCTTAACAATATTTAGCTATAACCCGTACTTTTAAGTGCATATATGCCCCGCGGCTAGCTGTGTTTAATTATACCATACCACCGTGAAGAATAATGTTTATGGATTGCTTCACAGTTCGCCCCAACACTATTATGACAGTGTGTTTTAACACCTATGCGACATGGTGTTAATCGTGCGAAATACACAGGAGATTGAAGATAGTAGGAAGGTGAAACTTCTCTTTAATGAAGGAATTTTAAAGTGTTTTGTGAATAATGGTACTGGAAAACCATTTCGCCATAAGCGAAAATTCGCTCTAACCAACTTCGCACTAAACATTATAGTCTGTATAGAATTAATGAAGATATCGGCCGGGGAATGAAATTTAGTTCGCTATAAGCGGAAATTCGCTTTATCAGAGTTCGTTATAAATAAGTTTTACTGTATTCACATTATTTCAAAAGCAAACAGAGCAGACCCTGATCAGACGACTCCTACTGGAGTCATCTGACCTTGGTCTACTCTGTTTGGAAAGGCATAGAAAGGCTCATCTATGGAATAAAGGGTTAAAGCACATTGTGTAGTTAGTATGAAATGTACTGGATGTTTATAACATACTGTGTAACAAATTTATCTTAATACCGACTTCCCTTTATGTCCATAAATAAACTCATCTAATATTTTTAATACTGCTTCTAATTCAAGCAGGATAAATTTCACAAATGAAAGAGATGATTTAACTTTTAATAAACATATTCTGATAGAATATTGGACCAAACCTTGACTCAGCATCATCCATACATAATGTAATTACTTTGTGTTAAATTTTGAGTGTTTTGCCTAAAATTTCAAAGCAATGGATACACGGGAAAACTCTGCATGGATGACTTAGCAATTTGTATGGAAACAAGAGTGCCAGTGGGCACAATATACGTACGTTGTTGTGGTGAAATTTGTGAAGGATCCACCAAGCAGAACTTGAGTTAGAGATGTTACAGACAAACAAATTGAGGCTAACATTTTTGCTAAACACAAATTCTAAGTCCATTTGTTTGACCTTGACCTTGGATATATGTACAGGGATACACCCATGCTACTGTAGCATGTCCAGAGGAAAATTGTGGGGAAATTTGAGAAGGATCCACCAAGCAGAACATGAGTTAGAGATGGTACAGACAGGCAAATTGAGGTTAACATATTTGCTAAATGCAAATTCTAAGCCTAATTTTGCGACCTTGACCTTGGATATATGTACCGGGAAACACCCATGCTACTGTAGCATGTCAAATAAACATTGTGGAGAAATTTGGGAAGGATCCACCAAACAGAACTTGAGTTAGAGATGTTACAGACAGACAAATTGAGGTTAACATTTTTGCTAAATGCAAATTCTAAGTCCAATTGTGTGAACTTTACCTTGATTATATGTACTAGGACACACCCATGCTATTGTAGCATGTCCTGATAAACATTGCGCTGAAATTTGAGAAGGATCCACCCGGCAGAACTTGAGTTAGAGACGTTACAGACAGACTGACAGACACAGACAGACAGACAGACAGCTCCATTCCATAATTCGTCCAGTTTTTTTAAACAGGCGTATAAAAACACATTCTTCACATGACATTAATTGACCAATGTAATGGTAAGAAACTCGTAGGAGGTGAAGCTTGTTAGGACTACTACAGATGTAGTAATGTCAAAGACGATAGTTTCACAAGACAACTACACTTATCATATATTCAACGATATTCAACTAGGCTTACGCTATCTTATTATCCACACTCTGCTTGGCATTCTGATCTTCTAGGATTCTAGAAGTGGTCTCCTTCTTTCTCTCCCTGAAATAAAATCAAGCAAACTTTTGAAACCTATACTTTTAACCCTCTGAATGTGAGAAACTGAGCATACTAGCATTTGCAAACAGTGTAGACCAAGAACAAAGGGTTTCTCTAGGAGTACTCTGATCAAGGTCTACACTAATTCTAAAAAAAACAATACTCTTGGAAATTAAACCCCTTCATACCGAACGGACTCCATCAATAAACAATTATAGACCATTCTGCTTAGGTGAACTCTTTACCTGATAGATATGCCTTTGCAGGTGGTAGCTTAATGTAGGGTGATATTTATGCAGCTCCTATAGGAGCTTTCTGCATTACTTTGGTTGTGCATTAAGCTGCCATCTGCTTTTAAAGACATCCATGCTTATTCATTCTGCTAACCTTTGGAGCTTAGACAATTGTGAAAACAAAGATTAGCTAAAATCAATGGACTAGAGTCTACAATGACTCTCAGATAACAGTCATGTGTTTAAAGCAAGAGGCTGCTTAACCCCTTACCTGTTGAATATACATGTAGAAATAATGACATCATGAACATTTATTAGCTGAATTTTATAATGAACTAGAGTTTGTTTTTGAGAAAAACACATGTCTCCCCCCGGTACCCCGCCCCCGCACCCATAAGAGGAATGAACGTTGTAACCAAGAGTTGCGTTTTAACAACTATTATGATAATCAAGCTTAATTCAAAATCACATGACCACCTTCACATATAGATTTCACATATAGATATAGATTGGTTGTGCGTCACTTATAGATACATATAGATTGGTTGTGCATCACATACAGATTGGTTATCTGTAAACTTTTGTAGACATCTATAAACACTAGTTTTCCCTATAAATTTCATAACTGAAAAAAAATCCAAACTTCTGTCAAAACTGTTGCAGCCCATATTCCAATCCACATGACCATCCTCACATATAACTGGTTCATATGTAAAAGTTTGAATGAAAACTCTTACATAGTATAGGAGGAGTTAGCTGCACAATACTTTTTCGCTATTACTCTATATAAGGAAAAACTCCAAAGGGTCATAACTTCTGTCAAAATTGCTGCAGCCAAAATTCCAAACCACATGACCATCCTCACATATAGCTGGTTCATAATGTAAAAGTTTGAAGTAAATCCCTCAAATACACATATAGCTGGTTCATATGTAAAAGTTTGAAGTAAATCCCTCAAATAGTGTAGGAGTTAGCTGCACAAGATTTTTTCGCTATATATTCTATACAAGAAAAATCGAGTTGGAGCACAAGATTGTTTCGCTATATATTCTATATAAGGAAAATAGTGTTGGAGGAGTTAGCTGCACAAGATTTCTTCGCTATAAGGAAAAACTACAAAGGGCCATAACTTCTGTCAAAATTGTTGCAGCCAAAATTCCAAACCACATGACCATCCTCACATATAGCTGGTTCATATGTAAAAGTTTGAAGTAAATCCCTCAAATAGTGTAGGAGGAGTTAGCTGCACAAGATTTTTTCGCTATATATTCTATATAAGGAAAAACTACAAAGGGTCATAACTTCTGTCAAAATTGTTGCAGCCAAAATCCCTCAAATACACATATAGCTGGTTCATATGTAAAAGTTTGAAGTAAATCCCTCAAATAGTGTAGGAGTTAGCTGCACAAGATTTTTTCGCTATATATTCTATACAAGAAAAATCGAGTTGGAGCACAAGATTGTTTCGCTATATATTCTATATAAGGAAAATAGTGTTGGAGGAGTTAGCTGCACAAGATTTCTTCGCTATAAGGAAAAACTACAAAGGGCCATAACTTCTGTCAAAATTGTTGCAGCCAAAATTCCAAACCACATGACCATCCTCAAATATAGCTGGTTCATATGTAAAAGTTTGAAGTAAATCCCTCAAATAGTGTAGGAGGAGTTAGCTGCACAAGATTTTTTCGCTATATATTCTATATAAGGAAAAACTACAAAGGGCCATAACTTCTGTCAAAATTGTTGCAGCCAAAATCCCTCAAATACACATATAGCTGGTTCATATGTAAAAGTTTGAAGTAAATCCCTCAAATAGTGTAGGAGTTAGCTGCACAAGATTTTTTCGCTATATATTCTATACAAGAAAAATCGAGTTGGAGCACAAGATTGTTTCGCTATATATTCTATATAAGGAAAATAGTGTTGGAGGAGTTAGCTGCACAAGATTTCTTCGCTATAAGGAAAAACTACAAAGGGGCATAACTTCTGTCAAAATTGTTGCAGCCAAAATTCCAAACCACATGACCATCCTCACATATAGCTGGTTCATATGTAAAAGTTTGAAGTAAATCCCTCAAATAGTGTAGGAGGAGTTAGCTGCACAAGATTTTTTCGCTATATATTCAATATAAGGAAAAACTACAAAGGGCCATAACTTCTGTCAAAATTGTTGCAGCCAAAATTCCAAACCACATGACCATCCTCACATATAGCTGATTCATATGTAAAAGTATGAAGGAAATCCCTCTAATGGTGTAGGAGGAGTTAGCTGCACAAGAATTTTAACAGACAGACAGACAGATGGAGGGACGGACGGACAGACAGAAAGCACAACATCAATATGTCTCCCTCCCCTAAAGGGGGTGGGGGGGGGGGAAGAGACATAAATATTTACACAGTAATTTTTGATATTGGTAGAAACTGTAGAATCAGATGTATTATAATTCATAAGCCAACAGAGCAGACCCTGATCAGACAGCTCCTATAGGAGCTGTCTGATCTGGGTCTTCTCTGTTTGCAAACGCGTAGAAAGGCATATGGAGTAAAGGGTTAACGTAGAACAAGAGTAATGGAGAAAGCTATACAGCCTTTATACTACATTAACCTTTTATCTGAGAGAGACGCATTTTGATGCATCGTCAAACAGTGTAGACCCTGTAGGAGCTACCTGATCAGGGTCTGCTGTTTTCTTATCAACTGATATAAATTTGATTCTAGTTTCTGTCACATTAAAATCTTCCCTTGTTCATAATGATATAAATTCAGCTAATTAATATTCATACAAGCATGATTTCTGACATGAATATTCATTCGGTAAATGCTTAAGCTATCACCTGCTTAATGACCAAGAATAAGACTTCTTTTGAGTGGCAGTCATTGAAGATGCAAATGAGCATCAAACGCTCTTGATCTTGATCGATAACCATTTCAAGAATGCAACAGCACTGTGGTATCACTTCAAAACTGTAGATAGCAGGCGTATCTAAATATTTTAGTCAAACATGTGTTGAATTCTTCGCCAAACCCCATCTTGCTGCAACTGATTAGAATCACCACCGAGAGGCGATTCTTGTGAGTAGTAGCATGATGGGTTTGTGGGGAGATAAGAGGTTTTGATAGATCTGGGTCCCTGCTTATAAAGCTTTTTAGTTGAGTCTGAGTTCGTTTTCAAGCTTTTGATTGGTCAGATTTGAGTTCTCAAGCTTTTGATTGGTCAGATTTAAGCCAAAGGCTCAAATCTGACCAATCAAAAACTTGAGAACGAACCCAGACTCAACTAAAAGTTTTATAAGCATGGATACAGTACTCATTTTATATTCAGCCTTGATCTCATGTCTACATATGGTTAAAATCAAAATCTCTAGACAAGAAATGCAATCGGGAAAGCTTTGGGAATTTTTTTATTTTTTCTATATCTCTGCTAAATGCTAACTCAGAATCACCCCTGGACAGAACAACACTCCCCTAATCCCAAACTCAAAACACTTGCTAGCTGTTGCAAAGCTAATCTAATCAATAAACTTTGTTGCTAATTTCATTGTCTTATGACTGCATGATTACCTGGTAGACTCGAAGCTCTGTGTGCGGCCTTTCTGGGTCTCCATATTTAAAGCAATAGCCAGATCCGCTAACTCCTGCTTCAGCTTATGCTGCTCTTGCTACAAAAAAACACATAGGACTAATTGGTAACTCAATTAGTAAACAAAAGTTATTACAAACATTTTTCCTGATAGAGACCATCTTAATGCATTTGTAAACATAGTAGAACCAGATCAGATGGCTCCTTAACGAGTTGTCTGATCATGGTCTGTATTGGTTGTTTATGGAATTAGATTGATATGATTCCACAGTTTCTGCCATAGCCAAGAAATGTGTGTTGCTATATTATTATAATAATCAGCTAAAAAATATTCACAGTGTCATTGTTTCTTACATTAAATTGATCAGGTAAAGGATTTAATACTATAAAACCCTTTACCTGTTCAATATTCATGTAGGAAATAATGACATCATCAGCTGAATTTTAAAAATGCAAAATTTTCAGGGATTTATTTTTGTTTTGACAAAAACTGTAGAATCAGATCTATATCAAGCCATAATCAAACAGAGCAGACCCTGATCAGATGACTCCTATAAGAGCCATCTTGTCTGGGTCTACTCTATTTGCAAAGGCGTGAACAAGCAGTTATTGAAAGGTAGGTGTTATTACAGTTCAGTTTTAGCAAAAAAACAACACCACTTATAGTCTCTTTTGCTTTTCAAAAATGCAAATAGATAGAAATCTAGAAATGTGTGCATATGGCACCAATCACCCAACTTACATTTGACAATATAGCTAATGCTATGGCCTATAATAAAGGCTATGACTTCAATGTCATTAACCCTATTCTCCATGAAAATTCATATTTGAAACAATGACTTTGTGAATATTAATTGCACTGTAGACTACTTTTGATAATGGAACACGAATACAGGAAATATTTTTGCCATTACAGAAACTGTAGAATCAGATTTATATTATTTCTTATTTAAAGCCAACAGAACAGACCCTAATCAAACAGCTCCTACCGGAGCCCTTTGATATGGGTTTACTCTGTTTGCAAAGGTACTAAAAGGCATGTTTTTGGAATTAAGAATTATGCTCATGTCAAAACCATACCCCAAGTATGCAAGTTCAAATGATGATCTAATATCCTAAAATGCTTCATGACACTAGGCCACATACCTCAAGAAACAAAAAATAACAAGTGGATAGCCAAACAGACTAATAAACAATGGTAAATCCAAATGCCCCTTTTTAACACTTTACTCCATTTAGCCAAGTTCTGGCACCTTCATAAACTGATTAGACACAGATCAGATGGCTCCTGCTCTGTTTTCTTATGGAAAGATATAGACTTAATTCTGCCATTTATGCCATGGCCAATCATTTGTATGCTCATAAGCCATTATTAAAAATCCAGGTAAAGAGTTAAAACTAGACGTAAAACAGAGAAGGACAATGGCAATTTTTCCCCCAATAATTTGGCTATGGGTCCATGGGCCCATGGTGCCTATCAACATTTAGCATATTGTGGGCAAAAACATGTTGGATCCAGATGAGTTGCTAAGTAACTCAACATTCCATCTGGATACAAACTGTTTGACACTCAGATTAAAGGTTTGAAGAAAAAGACAAAATAATTTAGGTGTTTATCCTTTTACTCCATAAATACGCCTTTCTACCCTTGGCAAACAGGGTAGACCTAAATCAAATGGCTCCTGTAGAAACCATCTGATTAGGGTCTGCTCTGTTCATAATAACTACATGAATATTCATGAAGTAAAGGGTTAAGTAAGAAGTAGATCAAGTTTGAAGCCAATGAACTCTACAGAGTAAAGGTTAAAGGTTATCTAAGACATATGATCTGATATGTAGCAGGTAGCAAAAGAGTAAGTGGAAAATACAAGATTAACTTTTCAGACAAACCTCTTTCTGCCTCATTTTACTCTCATACTCCTGGTTCAGCCTCATGACCTCTATCTGTTTCAGTTCCATCTCACTCATCTTTGTCTTGTATGACCGGGCCAAGTTGGATCTATATAGGTGAACCAAAACCCATTTCAAAACATACTACAGGATTCACAAACGTCTCCAAGGATCAAGGATTAACAATGTTTAACCATAATATTCGGGCACACAATTCCCTCACTCAACTGGTTTGTAAAGTTGAGTACCGTATTCTCCCTAATAAATGCCTCACCCTGACAAATACCCCTTATTTCTTGGGGGAAACTAACAATGAATAAAACAACTAAAACTCTATATAAAAACATAGATTTTTGATAATACAGGTAGTAACTTAAGTCAGAATACACTCCAGATATGTTTATTAGAGATAAAATGGTAAGTTTGGAAGTGTAGATAAAATGTGTACAGTAGAACCTGTCTTAAGCACGGGGTTTCCGTTAAAGCAGGATCCTGCTTCCTTGAAGCAATACTGAAGCCCTGGGACCCTCAGATTATGGACAGCTTCGTCCTCCAAGATGCACTGCCAAATTGTGCAATGTTTTATGTACATGTAATTCCTTTTTGATAGTTTGTTTTGGAGTTTAATCTGATAAAAATGTATTGAAATTCAGTTGGAGACATTGTCTTTAGTAAATTAAGGTTTGCAGTCATTTTACCAATGTTATGGAATAGGATAATTAATCATAAATATTTTTGCTTGAAATGGAACCCTCATAATATTTTTGAGGACTCATAATTTTTTCATCAGAGGGTCTTTGGGACCCTCAACCTGAAATTCTTACCGGAAACCCTGACGCAGCCATAACTAGAACTGTAAGCCAAAGGCTAACGAATACCCCCACCTGTCTGCTTGTCAGAACACCTATCATCAATCTGAACATATGTACATACAGAAACGTGAAGAGATTTAAAAACAATACATGCCCCAACCCAATTTATGTAATAAAAATGAAGAATAATTCAGAGAAATAAGACCCTTTCATGAGGTTTTTGTCAAATCCAAAGTTCTAAAGCTAGGTACCTTTTCAGAAAAACATTAAGTTCAAAAACCATAACTCTGACAAAAATTATTCAACCAGACCGATATTTGAACTTAAGCTGTACCTCATCTAGATTTATTTTTATGTCAAATATGAAGTTAATATCTGCAACCAGTTCCAAAGAAAGACCGGAAAATTGAAAATTTGACAAAAAATTAAAGTTCAAGGGCCATAACTCTGGCAAAAATTATTCAACCAGACTGAGATTGGGAATTAAGCTGTAAATCATCTAGAGTTAGCTTTATGCCAAATATAAAGTTAATATCTGCAACCACTTCCAAAACAAGAGGGCCATGATGGCCCTTAATTGCTCACCTGTTCGTAACAGATTAATGATTTCAATGACAGATTGCATAATTTGAAAAATCTTGGTAGAAAACCATCAGATGATGCTACATACTAAATATAAAGAGTCTAGACCTTACAGATTTGGAGGAGGAGATATTTTAAAGATTTTCCTATGAAAAACTGTTAAGCCCCAGGGCGGGGTCAATTTTGATCCGGATTTCATAATTTGAAAATCTTGGTAGAGGACTATTAGATAATGCAACATACCAAATATCTAAGGTCTATGCCTTACAAGTTCAGAGAAGACTTTTAAAGATTTTTAAGAGAAGATTTTTAAAAACTTTCTTATAAAAAACTGATATGCCCCTGGGCAGGGAAGTTTTCAACCCAGGGGACATAATTTGAACAATCTTGGTAGAAAACTGTTAGATAGCGCTACATACCAAATATTAAAGGTCTCTGCCTTACAGTTTTGGAGAAGAAGATTCTTAAAGCTTTTCATATGAAAAACTGATAAGCCCCAGGGCGGGGCCATTTTTGACCCAGAGGTAATAATTTGAATAATCTTGGTAGAAAACCATTAGATGATGCTACATACCAAATATCAAGGGCCTAGACCTTACAGTTCTGGAGGAGAAGATTTTTAAAGATTTTCCTATGAAAAACTGATAAGCCCTTGGGCGGGGCCATTTTTGGTCTGGGGGTCATATTTTGATTAATCTTAGTAGAGGACGATTAAATAATGCTACATACCAAATATCAAAGGTCTATACCTTATAATTTTAGAGAAGAATATATTTAAAGATTTTCCTATGAAAAACTGATAAGCCCCGGGGCGGGGCCATATTTGGCCCAGGGTTCATAATTTGAACAATCTTAGTAGAGGACCATTAGATCATGCTACATACCAAATATCAAAGGTCTATGCCTTACAGTTTCAGAGAAGATGATTTCTTCAAGATTTTCCTATGAAAAACTGATAAGCCCCGGGGCGGGGCCATTTTTGTCCTGGGGGTCATAATTTGAACAATCTTAGTAGAGGACCATTAGATGATGCTACATACCAAATATCAAAGGTCTATTCCTTACATTTTCAGAGAAGAAGATTTTTAAAGATTTTCCTATGAAAAACTGATAAGCCCCAGGGTGGGGCCATTTTTGGCCCAGGAGTCATAATTTGAACAATCTTAGTAGAGGACCATTAGATCATGCTACATACCAAATATCAAAGGTCTATGCCTTACAGTTTCAGAGAAGAAGATTTTTAAAGATTTTCCTATGAAAAACTGATAAGCCCTGGGGCGGGGCCATTTTTGTCCTGGGGGTCATAATTTGAACAATCTTAGTAGAGGACCATTAGATGATGCTACATACCAAATACCAAAGGTCTATGCCTTACATTTTCAGAGAAGAAGATTTTTAAAGATTTTCCTATGAAAAACTGATAAGCCCTGGGGCGGGGCCATTTTTGGCCCAGGGGTCATAATTTGAACAATCTTAGTAGAAGACCATTAGATGATGCTACATACCAAATATCAAAGGTCTATGCCTTACAGTTTCAGAGAAGATGATTTTTAAAGATTTTCCTATGAAAAACTGATAAGCCCTGGGGCGGGGCCATTTTTGGCCCAGGGGTCATAATTTGAACAATCTTAGTAGAGGACCATTAGATGATGCTACATACCAAATACCAAGGTCTATGCCTGACAGTTTCAGAGAAGAATATATTTAAAGATTTTCCTATGAAAAACTGATAAGCCCCGGGGCGGGGCCATTTTTGGCCCAGGGGTCATAATTTGAACAATCTTAGTAGAGGACCATTAGATGATGCTACATACCAAATACCAAAGGTCTATGCCTGACAGTTTCAGAGAAGAATATATTTAAAGATTTTCCTATGAACAAGAGGGCCATGAGGCCCTGAAGCGCTCACCTGAGATAACCCCATGGGCGGGGCCATTTTTGACCACAAGAAATTATGTGGACAAACTTGGTAGAGAACCACAAGACAAAGTAGTATGCCATTAATTAAAGGTCTAAGCTTTATGGTTTCAGAGAAAAATAATATTTCATATTTTTCCCATGAAAAACTGATAAGCCCGGAGGCAGGGCGGAGTTTCGCTTAGTGGTCAGGGTCGTAAGTTAAATATTCTTGGCAGAGGACCACAAGCCACAGCTACATATATATATAGAGGACCATTAGATCATGTTAGTCATACCAAATATCAATGGTCTAGGCCTTATAGTTTCAGTAGATTTTTAAAGATTTACCAATGAAAACCTGATAAGCCCTTGGGCGGGGCCATTTTTGGCCCGGGGGTCATAATTTGAACAATATTTCTAGAGGACCATATGATCATGCTACATACCAAATATCAAAGGTCTAGGCCTTACAGTTTCAGAGAAGAAGATTTTTAAATATTTTCCTATGAAAAACTGATAAGCCCTTGGGCGGGGCCATTTTTGGCCCGGGGGTCATAATTTGAACAATACTTGTAGAGGACCATAAGATCATGCTACATATTATATATCAAAGGTCTAGGCCTTACAGCTTCAGAGAAGAGGATTTTTAAAGATTTTCCTATGAAAAACTGATAAGCCCTTGGACGGGGCCATTTTTGGCCCGGGGGTCATAATTTGAACAATACTTGTAGAGGACCATAAGATCATGCTACATATTAAATATCAAAGGTCTAGGCCTTACAGCTTCAGAGAAGAGGATTTTTAAAGATTTTCCTATTAAAAACTGATAAGCCCTTGGGCGGGGCCATTTTTAGCCCGGGGGTCATAATTTGAACAATATTTGTAGAGGACCATTAGATCATGCTACATACCAAATATCAAAGGTCTAGGCCTTAAAGTTTCAGAGAAGAAGATTTTTAAAGATTTTCCTATGAAAAACTGATAAGCCCATGGGCGGGGCCATTTTTAGCCTGGGGGTCATAATTTGAACAATCTTTGTAGAGGATCATAAGCTCATGCTACTTACCAAATATCAAAGGTCTAGGCCTTACAGTTTCAGAGAAGAAGATTTTTAAAGATTTTCCTTTGAAAAACTGATAAGCCCTTGGGCGGGGCCGTTTTTGGCCTGGGGGCCATAATTTGAACAATCTTTGTAGAGGACCATAAGATCATGCTACATACCAAATATCAAAGGTCTAGGCTTTACAGTTTCAGAGAAGAAGACTTTTAAAGATTTTCCTATGAAAATTCCATATTACCATATATGGGAAAAATGACCACGCCCTCTGGCGGCCATGTTTTTTGCAGGATCAAAATTCTTTTAACAACTTTTGAAGTCTATCAACTGAGAAACATTTTGGTGAAAACTATATTCAAATTGGACAAGTCATTCTGGAGAAGAAGATTTTTCTAGATATTGTGTACGGTTGCCATGGCAACAAGACCGATGGCCCCACCCACTATCTTTTAACAACTTTTAAAGCACCCACCCACAGTATGTATCTGACCAAGTTTGGTTACAATTAGGCAGTCGGTTTCAGAGAAGTCGTTTGAAATTGTTGACGGACAGACGGACAGACGGACGACGGACGCCGGACACAGGGGTATCACAATAGCTCACCTTGAGCACTTTGTGCTCTGGTGAGCTAAAAACTGATAAGCCCTTGGGCGGGGCCATTTTTGGCCCAGGGGTCATAATTTGAACAATCTTAGTAGAGGACCATAAGATCATGCTACATACCAAATACCAAAGGTCTATGCCTGACAGTTTCAGAGAAGAAGATTTTTAAAGATTTTCCTATGAAAAACTGATAAGCCCCGGGGTGGGGCCATTTTTGGCCCAGGGGTCATAATTTGAACAATCTTAGTAGAGGACCATTAGATCATGCTACATACCAAATATCAAAGGTCTATGCCTTACAGTTTCAGAGAAGAAGATTTTTAAAGATTTTCCTATGAAAAACTGATAAGCTCTGGGGCGGGGCCATTTTTGGCCCGGGGGACATAATTTGAACAATCTTTGTAGAGGACCATTACATCATACTACATACCAAATATCAAAGCTCTTGGCTTTGTAGTTCCAGAGAAGAAGATGTTTAAGTAAATTGTTGACGCCCGCACGTACGCACGACGCACAACGCACATACGCACATACGCACGACGCACGACGACGGACACCGGACGCCGGACATAGGATCATCCCAATAGCTCACATTGGCACTTTGTGCCAGGTGAGCTAAAAAGTCTGGAAAATCCCAAATTTGAAGAAAAAAATTAAAGTTCAAGGGCAATAACTCTGGAAATAATTATTCAACCGGAATGCGATTGTAACATAGGCTGTAACTTATCTGGATTTAGCTTTGTACTAACTATAGAGTTGATATCTCGAGTCAGATCCATAAAAAGTCCAGAAAACCGGAAAAAATGGTAGGGGACTAAAAAGGGGAGATAACTCCTGAAGTTGTGGTCCGATCATAACGGAAGTATGCGGTGCACAGGTTTATATGGTCATACGGCTATATATGAACTTTCAACAAAATTGAAGCAAAACAGTAGAAGAAGAAGGCCGGACAAAATTGTGTCCACGGACAGACAGACGGACATACTAACAAATGGGTAGTTGTGTGACTTTTTCCTTTGATCTTTTCTTGTGGGACTAGTCCCACAAGAAAAACTATTTTTGGCTCTAACTTTGGAAAAGAATGATCTGGAAGCTAATCCTAACCCTAACCCTATGTCCCACAACTGGCCAGGTTAATGTCACAAGAAATGGCCAGGTTAATGTCACAAGAGATGGCCAGGTTAATGATTTTACTTGTGTGACTAGTTAGAAAAAGTCACACAACTACCCATTGGTGAGTGCGGATGGACGGACAGACGGACGGACAGACGGACAACCTGATTCCAGTATACCCCCCCCCCCCCCCCACAACGAAGGGGTATAAAAATGTATAATTATGGATCTGTAAGACAGATGGTAGCTTAATGTAGGTCAAAAGTAATGCAAAAATCTCCTATAGGAGTTTCTCCAATACTTTTGCCAGCATTAAGCAACCACCTGCTTTTTAAGTCTCCTATGCTCAATAAATAAATGGCTCCTTAACCCATTACCTTAAAGGCTATTTTTAGATCCAACCTTTATAAAAAGATATACCGAAAAGGAGCATTTACTAGAGAAAAGGAATCTTAGAATTGTGTAGTTTCGAAACCATTGTGATAAATAGTCTATTTATCACAATGGTTTCAAAAGGTGACTTTAAAGGAGGCGTCAAAAGGTGTCAATAAGAGGGAATGGGTTAAGATAGTACTATTCTATCCAAATCTCTTATTTCTCCTCAAAAAACCTATCTTGCTACAAGATAAGGGTTAGTGAAGAAATATAAAAAAAATGTTTTACTTATATTTCCTAAATGCCCGTTTACACAGCTGTGGTAGCAATTGGAGGAAAAAGGGGAAACAACTGTTTTTGAAGAATCATTTGGCTGATCAAATTAAGAAAGAGAACAATTACTTTTAATAGAAGAATGATTAAAGTGATTGCATTTTCATTTAAGAAAACAACATTCTTTTACATCATTAAGAGAAACAAAATTAAAGAAGACTTTAACCTTTAGCTTGCTATGGACGGATGGGTGTATACCTTTGCAAACAGTTAACTCGACATCTCATTAGGATCCAAACTGTTTGACATCCTGGTTGCATTGTGGTGGGCAAATTGATTATAGCTTGAATTTTGAAAATGCAGTAAGTGAAAAATTCTGCAAAAATAATTTGCTCAGCAGGCTAAATGTTAATCAAATCATAACAATTACACTGTGCTCAATTTAAGTTTGGCATACCCAAGTACATAAATAAAAGAAATATGATAACCCATAAGTAAGATTAAGAACATATAGTCACAATGACAACCAAATAAACAGGAAAAACATAAAGCCATGAAAATGTATGACAGACAGACATGTCTCCCTAATGCAATTACTCCCACAAATTTGTGAGAACAGTAAGTGGAGTCTGTCTGCTAACCCTTTATCTGATGAATATCCATGGAAAAATAATGATACATTTATACCATTAATATTAATTCGATGATTTTTATAATGGTATATGAGCACAGGACTTTTTGGCCATGGCACAAACTGTAGAAAATCAGATCTATAATATTCCATAAGCAAACAATATAGACCCTGATCAGACAACTTCTACAGGAATCTGATTTGGGTCTATTCTGTTTGCAAAGGTTTCAAAAGGCATCTTTATCAGGAAAAAGGGTAAACAAGCTTGATACAGAGATTATAAATAATCCATGTCATAGGAAAAGAGCAGAAAAGAGCAAACTGCAAAAAGTGTAGGCCCTGATCAGCTGCTTCAGTTGAATTGTAGAGCCTGATCATGCTCTGCACCATTGGCAGTGCCACATTTACTTAAATTATTTATAGACACCCAATCTCCACTCTCTAATGGTTTGGAAAGCTGAATACAACAGAACCCCTCTAAACCTGAATTCTAGTAGAGAAGAATTGAGATACTTTTAAGCAGGTGGCTACTTAATGGAGGGTGAAAGTCATGCAGAAAGCTCCTCTAGGACTTTCATCCTGCATTAAGCTGTCACCTGTCTCCAAGTCCGATATTTATACTAAATTAATCATTCAGTTTAGAGGATTTTTACTGTATGTCAATTTTGCATTGTGTTGATAACTTTAACCGTTTCCCACATATAAACACTTTTTACACCTTTGAAAGTAGAGTAGACACAGATCAGACAGTTTCTGTGGGAGCCAACTGGTCAAGGTATACTCTATTTACTTACGAAATAATACAGATTTGATTCTTACAGCTTCTGACATGGTAAAAATTACCCTTGTTCATGGTGCCATTAAAAACTTTTGTATTTATAAATTCATTACTTCTTACATGAACATTCAAGAGGGAGAGGGTTAAACGAAGCTACAGTAGTTGAATAACAAATAGGGACTGATGGAGCAGTCGGATCTGGGTCTGCATTATTTGCCTGAGTTTCATTTAACCTATTACCTCGTAGGCTATTTTTAGATCCAATCTCTTTGAATAAACCTACCAAAAAGGAGCATTTACTAGAGAATTATTTTTAGAATTGTGTTGTTACAAGAAGTGACATTTACAGAGGCATCAAAAGGCATCAAAGTACAGGTGTAAAAGAGCGCCAAGAGTATATAAAACTGTACCAATATTAATCCTTGGAATGCTGAATTTTCATGGTTAAATGGTCCATCACTGTTTAACTCTTTTCTCCATGAATATAAATGTAAGAAATAAAGACATAATGAATATTAACTAGTTTATCTTTTTATAATGACACATGAACACAGGTTGTTTTTGCCATGGCAAAAATTGTAGAATTGCATCCACAGTATTTAATATGCAAAATAGAGCAGACCCTAATCAGAGGGTTCATCTAGGAGCCGTCTGATCTAGGTCTGCTCTGTTTGTAAAGGCGTAGAAAGGCGTATTTATGGAGTAAAGGGTTAGCAGTCATGTTCATCTAATATGGGAGTGAATCTACTACAGGACTTTGACTGACAAAAATGCAAATCATGATCAGAAGGTTCTCTTATCAGGGTTTACACTGTTTGCAAATATCAGTTCATTTGTTTCACGCATACAAAGGATTAAGTCAACTCACGTGGTCAACTCCGTTTTTCGTCCTCTATCTTTTTGAGAATGTTGGAATGTAATATTATGTTGGGTTCTAGCCTTTGATAACTGAAACAATGATAAACATAAAAGCAACAATAACAATGAAACATAAACAGACTGAGAGAAGCAAATCCACAACAACAATAACACATGCAGTTCTTTGAAGTAAATAAGTTTAGATGCTTTAAATTCGTAAAATAGGAATGCATTCTTTATTTTGCCCTAGAATAGTATTCATTTCATGTTTACCGTAAGTCCTTTTATGTTTAACCTTTTCCCTGTTCTATGTTTTTTCCAACTTTCAATACCTACTGAATATTCTTGGACGAAATTGTTTTAATGAAATATGGAAGATGGAACATTGCATCCATTTTAGAAACTAAAGAAACAGATCTATCAAATTCTATTAGCAAACAGAGCAGACCCTGATCAGACGGCTCCTCCAGGAGCCGTCTGATCTGGGTCTACTCTGTTTGCAAATGCGTGAAAACATGTTTATGTGAGGGAAATGGTTAATTAACCCTTATCTCACAATCCATGATTAATTTGGCATCCTATCAGGATCAAAGCTGTCTGACACTCGGTCAATAGTTTCTCAAAATCTTGAAAGCAATCACTTCGGGATAAGACTTAAAACTTTGATACCTAGATTTCCCTTTCCTTCACATAAACGCGTTTTCACGCATTTGCAAACAGAGTAAACCCAGATCAGATGGCTCCTATAGGAGCCATCTGGTCCGAGTCTGCTCTATTTGCTAATGGAATTTGAAAGGTCTGTTTCTTTTCTTTCTAAAAAGGCTACAATTTTCCGCCTTCCATATTTTATTATAACTATTTTGTCCATGAATATTCAGTAGGTACTGGAGTTCAGAATAAATATAGAACAGGGAAAGGGTTAAGTAATATGTTTTCTGCTATTGACTGATGTATTTCTGTTGTCTATTTTATTAACTTCTTGCTTTAACTCATACAAAGCTGAATTTTCAAATGGATTATTCCAAAATTCAAACAGGTCATGCTTGCAGTGAATACTTATGGATTTTTTTACAGAAAAATGAAACAGTGCAGACCCTGATAAGAGGGCTCCTTTAGAAGTTCTGTCATCTGGGTCTACACAGTTGCAAAGGACATTTAGTGACTCATTTCCCATATTAAACCAAACCAGTATAGGCATGTTGCATAATGGCTGTACATGTATATAAAATAATCTACATACATGTATTTTATTTCACAAAATCTTCAGATTTATTATCATTCTATTTTGTTCTAAAAAATTCTGTTGTAACATGGATAATGTTAGTGCTTTATGATGTTGCTTTCAAAGATAAAGCTTACATGTCTCTAACCCTATCCCTACCCTAATCTACAAAAGTATTAACAGTTGACATAGGCTAGGCTTGAGGAATTCAGTTACTTCAAAAACATAGAATATTAATTAATTTTCTAAACTGCAATTTTGACCTGAAACAAAATATTAAGACTTAAAGCAAATCAAGAAAGTTATAACAGACAGCAAAACAGAATATTTCCGTCACCTCAGACACATAAAATACAAGCAAACAAAATATAACAATCACAGTAAATCCTTTTTTAACCGACTTTTCAAGTTAACAAGCAGTAGCTCTCACAGGACAAATTTAATGCAGAAAGCTCCAAACAGAACATAATTATGCATTTCTTTGCTCTGCATTTAACAACCACCTGCTTTTAACCTTTTATCTGACAAATATTCATGTAAGAAATAATTACAAGATTATTAATTAGACAAATCTTTATAATGGCATATGAACAACTAACAAAGGAATTGTTGAACCTTGCAGAAACTGAATAAACTATATTATTTCATTAGCAAACAGAGCAGACCTAGATCAGATGGCTCCTATAGGAGCCATCTGATCTGAGTCTACTCTGTTTGCAATTCAAGTAGTGGTCATTTTCAAGAGGATATACTGAACAAGGTTAATGGCTTCAGAGCAAAGCATTACAACTGAACACAAATGATCCCAATGACTAACAATGCTTTACACAAAGCTAATGACAATAGATCTGTGAGTTGACACAGAATCACTCCAGTAACATCAACTTACGCCTTCATGGCAACTTTCCTACCCAGGGAATTAGAGACTTGGCTATCAGCTTTGGCTTTATCTGTTCTCTGTTTGGCTTGCTAGTGTCAGAACATACAACTCTTTTCACTTGTTTATTAACTCTTTACCTCAAAGGCTATTTTTAGATACAACTTCTTTGAATAAATCTACCGAAAAGGAGCATTAACTAGAGAAAAGGAAAATTTTAGAATTTTGTAGTTTGAAACCATTGTGATAAATAGAGCATTTGCTCCTATAGGAGCAAATGCTCTATTTATCACAATGGTTTCACAAAGTGACTTTTACAAAGTCATCAAAAGTGGTCAATATGAGGGAATGGGTTAACTCTTTGCCCACTAACACAAGCAGTGAAAACTTGATTACACAGTTTGGATCCTGATGAGATGCAGCATAATGTGTTGTCTCATCAGGATCCAACATGTTTGACAATCTTACCATATTTTTTGCAAAGAAATGAGAGAAATTCTACTTTAAAAACTGAAGCAGATGACAATTGTTGCATACGAAAAAGTACTTAATTTGCAAAGAGTTAATTTATTATACCAACTGCATGCAATATGGTGAAACTGGATTTTCAAAGTTTTGGTCAATATCAATGTTTTGGTTTATATATCAAACACAAACTTTTACTTCATGAATACTCACCTAAGAAATAATAATTGTATGAATATTAATTAACTGAAATGGATTTTACTATAACATAAGAAAAAGTGAATATATGGCCCTGTCAAAAATTGTAGAATCAGGGTCCATGCTTATAAAGCTTTTTAGTTGAGTCTGAGTTTGTTCTCAAGCTTTTGGTTGGTCAGATCTGAGCCAAAGTCTGAGTTTGTTCTCAAGCTTTTGATTGAACAGATTTGAGCCAAAGGCTCAAATCTGACCAATCAAAAACTTGAGAACAAACTCAGACTCAACTAAAAAGTTTTATAAGCATGGATACAGATCTACATTATTCCATAAGCACACTGAGCAGATCCTCACCTGATAGCTCATTTAGGAGCTGTCTGATCTGGGTCTATTCTGTTTGCAAAGGTGAAAAATAGTGTATATTTGGAGTAAATGGATATAAGAAAATGATACAATAATAAATGTTAGATTTCACTCATACCTGTAATTCTCTTATATTTCAAGATGACCTTAACTCTTACCCCGCTGCCCAAAAATAATGTCTGCTCAAATTTTTATATGGTGCAAATTCGACTACATTTGTACTTCCAATTCGATCAAGCTTTTGACAAATTATTGATGAAATGACATTTTACACACTTTTAAGAAACTATTAACTGACTGTAAAACTGCTTGGATCCTGATGCAAAGCTGAGTTACTCAGCATCTCAACTGGATCAAAGTCGTTTACAAATGCGACTAATGTTGTGGAAAGCGGAATAAAGGTTAACAGAATAGAATCAAACTCGGTAATTGCAATAAGTGTGCTTATGTATAAGATTGTGTTTGGAATGCCTGTCTTCTAAACCCATATAAGGCTTAAATCTAAAGATTCAACTTTCACTAATAAACTTGCAGACACGGCATCTTATACAGATCACAATTATTCCCCACAGTGATCATATTTTTTCCTACAAGGTACTAAGGATTATTAATCCTTAACATTGGGTCTTCTAAGTCCCCCTTCTCAGCTGGTTTGTAAAGCTGAATTAGTCAATATAGCACCATATCTATAACTTTAAATTAATCCAATTATAGAGAATCGCTGCTAAAAGTGCAGACCCATATCAAACTGCTCCTTTAGAATAAGTTTGATCTGGGTCAATAATATTTTAGTCTATTTGATACAACATCAGTCAAATATATGCAGAAGAGATCATCATTTTTGCAACAAATTGCTAAATGATAAGAACTATATTCATCCTTACTTTGGGGGTCTTCCAGTCTCCCCTACTCGCTGGTTTATTAGATTGAATAAGTCAATTCAGTACCATTTCCATAATCCAATCCAATCAAGTAGCAAACAGTGTAGACCCATATCAAATGGTTCCTTTAGGAGCAGTTTGATATGGCTTTACATTATTTGCCTAAGTTTGTCTGACTGAATATTTAGAGTAAAAATGGTAATAATGAAGATCACAGGATTGCATATATAGCGTATATCACACTACTTTGTTGGTGTTTATGAGACTTTCCTTTGAGAGGCAAATCTAACGAGTACCTCCACAGTGGAGTTTGACCAAAAAAATATAGATACATTTGTATATATTTATCATTCCTAAATGCTCCTCTTCTACAACCTTGGACTTACATCATGCATGTGGTGTACATGGTCTCGCTTCAGCACCGTGTATTTCTCCAGGCCCTGGTTCAACTTCTTCTCCTCTCCCATTCTCTTCTTGTTGATTACTGGAAACAGAACAGGAGAATCCATATAAAACCCCTCAAGCTACATACATGTATAATATTGTCAGTGCATTCTGTATATAATGTCTGTATTTGAAGTTAACCCTTACAGTGTTGGACACAAGTCACTAATGTCCTTAGCAAACAGTGTAGACCCAGATGAGAGGGCTCTCATCATGGTCTGCACTGTTTGTCATGTTACACTTTTCTTCAGTAAAATCTCCAAATATTCACCATAAGCTTGACCTGTTTGATATTTGGATAGTCCATTAGAAAATTCAGCATCGTAAGGATTAAAGACATAGTAAACAAATTAAACATGCTAAACTCTTTTAGTGTATTGGGTTGTTAACCATTTCCTAAAAATGTAAATTTTAATTCAAGAATTCATTACTGCATGAATATTCATGGACTGAAGTTATATGATTACACATTAACAAGGACATTTAGAATCAGATTGGTATTATTCCATGTGCAAACAGAGCATATCTTGATCAGATGGCACCTACAGGAGTCATCTGATCTGAGTGTACTCTGTTTGCAAAGGTGTTAAAAGGCGTATCTTTGGAGTAAAAATTGCAAAAATGACAAACAGGACATTTACTTTCTGCAAACAAGGGTCATAACACCAAAGAACTAAAGCAAATATATTTGGTTATTGAGTTTGACTGATATTACCTCCAAAATATTTGATAAAAGCTTCCCAAGTTATAAAGTGGACAACTTTATAGGACACCACCCACACACCTACCTGCCATAGGTGAAAACATAACATGTCCCATCTGAAGATGGGTATACATATTTGTCAAATTATTAAAGTAAAAGTCTGAAAACACTGTAGATGGTTTGGTTTGGTTTTATCAGCTTTTACATCGTTTTAACAGGATTTCAGTCATATCACGCCGTCCAGCTAATTACAGGTGGTTAACTGCAGTTGTATTTGTTTGCTACATAGTAACATTCAATACAACTACAACATTTCCAACGAATTTTTCAACATAAGCCTTTATTTGATAGAGGTGCCTTTTAATGCCTTTGTAAACAGGGTACACTTAGATTGGGCTGCTCTTACTGAAGCTGTTTGAACAGGGTCTACTCTGTTAGCAATGATGTATCAGGAGCTGTCCGCAGACAGCGTACTCCACTTTCTTTAGTGCTGGATAGTGTAGTGGAGTGGAAGTCTAAGTTGGAAAGGGGAGATAACTATAGCAAAATTAATTTTAGAGTTACCTGCCCTAGTGAAATGGCTCTCCCTTATAATAGTTAACATGCATACCAAATTTGAACCAAATATCTTGGACAGTTTCTGAGACATGGACTTTACCAGAAAAATTAACCAACAATGAAAATTCTAAGTCGAAAAAGGGGCATAGTTATGGCAACATTCATTTTAGGGTTACCTACCCTTGTGAATGGGTTACCCATGTGATAGTAAACATGCATACTAAATGTGAACCAAAAATCTTTGATGGTTTCTAAGAAATGGTTGACCAACCCCGACGCCGACACCGACGAGAGTGTCATGACAATAACTCAACTTTTTGAAAAAGTGGAGCTAAAAATGCACTTAATTATATAGAGTAAAGGGTTAAGCAGTCACATGTTTTTAAGGATATCAATGTTTATTCATTACATTGCCATTTTACAAGGGGAACTATAGTTACTGGTATGCTTATTGTCACATTTTGCTTACCATTTTCATAGTCTCTGAGCATGTGTCGTACAGATCTCTGGTTCTTTATGATATCTCCCTCTGTCCTCTTCAGCTCACGCTCCTCCTGTTTATGTTGCCACATGTGATCCTGTAACACAGAAACAAGTTGTCATATCACAGTCATGTAAGAACACGTTAACAAAAAACAACACCCTGTCCCTAAAGAATTTTTATGCATAAACTTATAATTTCATAAATATTCATTTACATACTTAGTTTTTATTATGAAAACTTTTCAAGGGACTGTTGGCTAAGATAAAAACTGTTGGATAAATCCATAAATAAACAGAGCAGACCCTAGTCAGGCTGCTCCTGCAGGAGTCATCTGATATGGGTCTACTCTGTTTGCAAAGGCAGGAAGAGGTATTACTATGAAGGAAATGCCACTATTGTGCTTTCTGCATGGATTTCATCCTGCATTAAGCTACCACCAGCCTAAAGAGACTAAAAAGAATTTTGAGTTAAGTTAATAGATTGTTATCACATTGTTAGTTATTTCTACAAAATGAGAGGACAAAAAGTCTTCAATGGTCACTCTTCTTGCAATGAAAACGGACAAGAAAACTCACTTGGCCTGCAATATAGACAATAATATCAGGAGCAAATCACATACAGGACAATCAGACAAGTGGAATTTTTGTCCCTGTAAATGAATATGTGTATCCATGTAAGAGTTAAACAGATGATATATTGTCATTTGCTATTTGTTTACAAAAATACTGGTATTAAAAGGCCAATATCTTACTAAAACTGAAATGCCTGAAAACAAGAGTATTTGGTATGGAATAACTCCTGGAGATATGTAGCAATGTATTTCTCCTTTAAGGGTTGCAAAATTTGAACTTATCCTAAACCCTGTTAGCTCCGTTTTCTGAAATGGAAGCTTCTATCATTTCATAAACTACTGGCAGAATAGTAAGCACTGTAGATCCTGATGAGTTGCCAAGTTACTTGTCATCTCATCTTGGTCCAAGCTATTTAAATATTCCAGTTTTGTTGTGATAAGCAACAGAAGGATCAATCTAAAAGGTAACATTATGCTGAAAAGAATTTAATCCTTTGAATGCAATACTTTCAAAGCAAAACTGTCAAACACTGTTTAACAGTACAGTCCATTAACCCATTCCCTCATATTGACGACTTTTGACGACTCTGTAAAAGTCCATTTGTGAAACCATTGTGATAAACAAAGCATTTGCTCCTACAGGAGCAATTTTTTTTTTAATGCTCTATTTATGACAATGGTTTCGAACTACAAAATTCTAAAATTTTCATTTTCTCTAGTTAATGCTCCTTTTTGGTAGATTTATTCAAAGAGGTTGTATCTAAAAATAGCCTGTGAGGTAATGGGTAAACTTTAAGTATGGAATGGTATAAAGTGACAAACAGTGCAGATCCTTTGAACCCTCTGATATGGGTCTACACTGTTGGAAAATGACAGTTAACTCATTTCCTGCACTTGGGCTGACACAGCAAACATTGCAAACACCTACAGTGTCCTACAAATGAAAACTACATGCAGTTTGTGCCCTACAATCATATGGTGAAAGTATAAGTACATCACAGTAACACTGGTTCTCAATAGATAAAAAACAAAACTAGTGTTCAATAGCGATAAATCAGCTTATATGGTTATCCACTATTGATCAAAGTATACTGAGCATGTTTGCAGAGTGACTTGCAGGTTTAACCCTTTCAATGTGGAAATGAGTTAACAGGCATTTGCAAACAGTGTAGACCCAGATCAGAAAGTTCCTGGTTAAGTAAGCCCTGTGGTATCTCTAATGCTATTTTGTTAATACAATGGGTATACATGTAGGAGATTATTGGTTAGTCATCAATACAAAACTTTAGAAAATGATATTTTTCGTGAGTTTTTATATATCACACCTTAATTCATGAATAGTCCAGTAAGACATAATGACATCATGATAAATAAATTACTTGAAATTTTTTGATGGCATATGAACACAGGAAGTGTTGGCCTAGACAGACAATGCAGAATCAGATCCATAGGAAGTGTTGGCCTAGACAGACAATGCAGAATCAGATCCATAGGAAGTGTTGGCCTAGACAGACAATGCAGAATCAGATCCACAGGAAGTGTTGGCCTAGACAGACAATGCAGAATCAGATCCACAGGAAGTGTTGGCCTAGACAGACAATGCAGAATCAGATCCATAGGAAGTGTTGGCCTAGACAGACAATGCAGAATCAGATCCATAGGAAGTGTTGGCCTAGACAGACAATGCAGAATCAGATCCACAGGAAGTGTTGGCCTAGACAGACAATGCAGAATCAGATCCACAGGAAGTGTTGGCCTAGACAGACAATGCAGAATCAGATCCACAGGAAGTGTTGGCCTAGACAGACAATGCAGAATCAGATCCACAGGAAGTGTTGGCCTAGACAGACAATGCAGAATCAGATCCACAGGAAGTGTTGGCCTAGACAGACAATGCAGAATCAGATCCACAGGAAGTGTTGGCCTAGACAGACAATGCAGAATCAGATCCACAGGAAGTGTTGGCCTAGACAGACAATGCAGAATCAGATCCACAGGAAGTGTTGGCCTAGACAGACAATGCAGAATCAGATCCACGGGAAGTGTTGGCCTAGACAGACAATGCAGAATCAGATCCATAGGAAGTGTTGGCCTAGACAGACAATGCAGAATCAGATCCACAGGAAGTGTTGGCCTAGACAGACAATGCAGAATCAGATCCACAGGAAGTGTTGGCCTAGACAGACAATGCAGAATCAGATCCACGGGAAGTGTTGGCCTAGACAGACAATGCAGAATCAGATCCACAGGAAGTGTTGGCCTAGACAGACAATGCAGAATCAGATCCACAGGAAGTGTTGACCTAGACAGACAATGCAGAATCAGATCCACAGGAAGTGTTGGCCTAGACAGACAATGCAGAATCAGATCCACAGGAAGTGTTGGCCTAGACAGACAATGCAGAATCAGATCCACAGGAAGTGTTGGCCTAGACAGACAATGCAGAATCAGATCCACAGGAAGTGTTGGCCTAGACAGACAATGCAGAATCAGATCCATAGGAAGTGTTGGCCTAGACAGACAATGCAGAATCAGATCCACAGGAAGTGTTGGCCTAGACAGACAATGCAGAATCAGATCCACAGGAAGTGTTGGCCTAGACAGACAATGCAGAATCAGATCCACAGGAAGTGTTGGCCTAGACAGACAATGCAGAATCAGATCCATAGGAAGTGTTGGCCTAGACAGACAATGCAGAATCAGATCCACAGGAAGTGTTGGCCTAGACAGACAATGCAGAATCAGATCCACAGGAAGTGTTGGCCTAGACAGACAATGCAGAATCAGATCCATAGGAAGTGTTGGCCTAGACAGACAATGCAGAATCAGATCCACAGGAAGTGTTGGCCTAGACAGACAATGCAGAATCAGATCCACAGGAAGTGTTGGCCTAGACAGACAATGCAGAATCAGATCCACAGGAAGTGTTGGCCTAGACAGACAATGCAGAATCAGATCCACAGGAAGTGTTGGCCTAGACAGACAATGCAGAATCAGATCCACAGGAAGTGTTGGCCTAGACAGACAATGCAGAATCAGATCCACAGGAAGTGTTGGCCTAGACAGACAATGCAGAATCAGATCCACAGGAAGTGTTGGCCTAGACAGACAATGCAGAATCAGATCCACAGGAAGTGTTGGCCTAGACAGACAATGCAGAATCAGATCCACAGGAAGTGTTGGCCTAGACAGACAATGCAGAATCAGATCCACAGGAAGTGTTGGCCTAGACAGACAATGCAGAATCAGATCCACAGGAAGTGTTGGCCTAGACAGACAATGCAGAATCAGATCCACAGGAAGTGTTGGCCTAGACAGACAATGCAGAATCAGATCCACAGGAAGTGTTGGCCTAGACAGACAATGCAGAATCAGATCCACAGGAAGTGTTGGCCTAGACAGACAATGCAGAATCAGATCCACAGGAAGTGTTGGCCTAGACAGACAATGCAGAATCAGATCCACAGGAAGTGTTGGCCTAGACAGACAATGCAGAATCAGATCCACAGGAAGTGTTGGCCTAGACAGACAATGCAGAATCAGATCCACAGGAAGTGTTGGCCTAGACAGACAATGCAGAATCAGATCCACAGGAAGTGTTGGCCTAGACAGACAATGCAGAATCAGATCCACGGGAAGTGTTGGCCTAGACAGACCATGCAGAATCAGATCCACAGGAAGTGTTGGCCTAGACAGACAATGCAGAATCAGATCCACAGGAAGTGTTGGCCTAGACAGACAATGCAGAATCAGATCCACAGGAAGTGTTGGCCTAGACAGACAATGCAGAATCAGATCCACAGGAAGTGTTGGCCTAGACAGACAATGCAGAATCAGATCCACAGGAAGTGTTGGCCTAGACAGACAATGCAGAATCAGATCCATAGGAAGTGTTGGCCTAGACAGACAATGCAGAATCAGATCCACAGGAAGTGTTGGCCTAGACAGACAATGCAGAATCAGATCCATAGGAAGTGTTGGCCTAGACAGACAATGCAGAATCAGATCCACAGGAAGTGTTGGCCTAGACAGACAATGCAGAATCAGATCCACAGGAAGTGTTGGCCTAGACAGACAATGCAGAATCAGATCCATAGGAAGTGTTGGCCTAGACAGACAATGCAGAATCAGATCCACAGGAAGTGTTGGCCTAGACAGACAATGCAGAATCAGATCCACAGGAAGTGTTGGCCTAGACAGACAATGCAGAATCAGATCCACAGGAAGTGTTGGCCTAGACAGACAATGCAGAATCAGATCCACAGGAAGTGTTGGCCTAGACAGACAATGCAGAATCAGATCCACATTATTTCATAAGCAAACAGAGCAGACTGTGATTGAGTCCTGTAACAGCCTGAAAATGACTGAAGTACCCTATTGGTTAAAAGCCTGTAAGTGTAAATGATTCAAATTATGAAAATCAATTGTACTATTTAACACTTTGTGTGACTGAGGTGCCTTTTGGCGCCTTTGCAAACTGGGCAGACCCAGATCAGACGGCTCTTGTAGAAGTAGTCTGATCAGGATTTGGTCTGCTTGCTTATGGTGTTATACAGATCTGACTCTTCAGTTTCTATCATGACTAAAATATCCAGTGTTCATAAACCATTATAAAAATTCAGATAATAAATATTCATGATATCAATATTTCTTACTACCAGTATAATATTTTTTATGGAAGAGGGTTAATATTTTTAGAAAGTTACTACAGAATACACAAGTCACAATCAATTCTTTGTAAGCACAGGTATTTGAACCCTTTGAATGTGAGAAATGTGTGTACCAACATTTGCCAAAAGTATATACAGATCGGAGGGTTTCTCCTACAGGAGCCCTTTGATCAGAGTCTACACTGTTTGTTATACAAAATCCTCTACCAGTGTTAATCTATTCATACTGAATGGACAGTGACAAGCCATTCCACTTTGAATTTTAGCATTTGAAAGGTTAAGGTTGAAGTAAGTGCATGATACTAATGCTTGCATTTGGCAGATTTACAAGATTTTCTACCTAATCTATCTTTAGGACAATATTCAATTTGTCTTTTCTGAATCAATTGACAGATATAGCTTGCTGTCCTTTCAGGAGTGATAACAACAAAATATTTTTTTCTCTCTTCAGTCTGTCTATTATGAACAGAAGAACAGACGGCCATGAATATATCTGAATATGAATTAAATTTTCCTTTTTTTATAATGGCACATAAACACATGAATTTTTGGCTGTTGCAGAAACTGTAGAATAATACCTATATTAGTTCATTAGCAAACAGAGCAGATCCTGATCAGATGGCTCCTACAGGATCTGGGTCTACTCTGTTTGCAAAGGCATAGACAGGTGTATTAACAGAGTAAATGGTTAAACAGTATCAAGAGTCCATTCAATATAAAAGGGTTTAATTTGCTAGGACTTTGAATGATTTAGAACAGTTTGGCTCCTGATGAGGTGCTGAGTTATTCATGAAACTAACATTAAATGCTTTTAGACAATGATTTTCTATATCAGAACAACAGCTCAGCCGTAGTTTGTACTTGCCATACCACTAAATAAAACACAAATCTGTGACATATACAAATAATGTCTTATCTTTGAATTCTTAATTCAATACTGGTAATTTAACCCTTTACTCCCTAGATACACTTTTAACACCATTGTAAACAGGTTAAGGTCTGCTCTGTTTGCTTACGGAATTATATACATTTGTAGATCTGATTCCAAAGTTTTTACTAGGGCCAAAACTGCTTTTGTTCATATGACATTATAAAGTTTAAGGAAATTAACATTTATACAGACACTATTTCTTTAAATGAATATTCATGGAGTAAAGGGTTAAATTCCAGTTATAAAAGTTGATTTAGTATGATGTATACCATATTCAGAATTGAACAAATCAGAACTATCTATTTATACGAGGGGTGTTCCATAAATAATGTCATCTGTGCTTTATTTCGCGGAAATCGTGCAATTCATGCACAAAACCACCTCGTGTCGATTGAGTGATCACTGGCTCGTGACACAGGTAAATATCTCGTCCACACGTTCACTTGCCTCGGTACAGTGTACATCGTTTCATAGCCTATTCGTTAGACTATACACAAAATGACAGGAAAACGAGCTGAAAATGTTCTTGAAATTAGGGCCTATATAAAAGGTAGGTCATTACTCGGCATAAAGGCTGTAGATATTCACCGCGACGTGTGTGACATTTATGGGGAGGGCCAAATGTCCCACAGGACTGTTTGTAGGTGGGTAGCTAAATTTAGTGCTGGGCAGCAGCAACTGAAAGATGCTGCTCGCCCAGGTCGTCCTGCAACAACTACGACCAAAGGTAACATAGAAAAAATCCGAAATATCCTCAAAACTGATGCTCGATTCACCGTAAGACAATTGGCTCGAATGACAAACTTGTCGTTAGCAAGAGTTCATGCAATTTTGAAGAAATACCTAAAAGTTAGAAAGATAAATGCAAGATGGATACCCCACTTGTTAACGGATGAGCAAAAGAAGACGCGTGTAACAATGGCCAAAAAACTTCTCAAAATGTACCCAAAATATAGTAAAAAGGCTTTTGATAATATAGTCACTGGTGATGAGACCTGGGTGTATTATTCTGAACCAAACCGGAAGGTTTCCAACCGAATATGGGCCACTAAAAATGCCAGACGCCCAAGTATTGCCAAACGAATACGAACGGTAAAGAAGGTTTTGTATGCTATTTTTTTCACTAATAAGGGTCCAGCTATTCAAATCCCGGTGCCAAAAGGCAGAACGGTCACAGGCAAGTTCTATTAAAACGTTGTTCTGAGAAAATTGAAGAACTACTACAAAAGTAGCCGCCCCAAAACAGGACTTAAGTATGTCCGACTTTTGCATGATAATGCACCCGCTCACAAGGCACGTATTGTGACTGACTTTTTGGAGTCAGAGAAGGTTACCGTCCTTCCGCACCCTCCGTATTCGCCAGACTTGGCCCCCTGCGACTATTTTCTCTTTCCAAAACTTAAATATCATTTACCTGGAAGGAGATACAATTCGAGAAATGCCCTTGGATCTGCTGTTTATCAGTGTCTGATGGGTGTCCCCATTGAAGAGTATGAAAAATGCTTCCAAAAATGGATTGACCGGCTAAAAAGGTGTATTCTGGCTGGCGGAGAGTATTTTGAAGGGCAGAGCAAATTAAAATGAACAAAAGCACTTCCGCTATATGAGCACCGATGCAAGTGACATTATTTTTGGAACACCCCTCGTATAAACTTAATAACAAGCAGAGAAAACGACTGTTTCATCAACATATAATCATTCTTTTCCATGGACAATGGAAACTACCCATCATGAATCAGTTTTTTAACCCTTTACTCCATGAATATTCATGTAAGAAATAATACATGTAATGTCATGAATATTAATCACCTTCATTTTTATAATGGCACATGATTTTTTGCCAACTGCAGAAATTGTAGAATTATATCTATATTATTTCATAAGCAAACAGAGCAAACCCTGATCAGATGGCTCCTACATCTGGGTCTACTCTGTTTGCAAAGGCGTAGGTATGGAGTACAGGGTTAATATGCCTGTAAGAAGACATGCAAATATGGTAAAAATTGTAACAACAGGTATACTTGTGCATCACTGTAAGAGGAGAGTCTCTGTGAACAGAAATGGTCAGACCACAGGTAATGCTGTTCTTGCATTTAGCTGGTATTGGTTAAATGGTGTTAGCATTTTTATATATGTGCTACAATTCTAAAGACTATACTTGTATTCCAAACACCAGACAAACAATAGATATGAACTAGAAAAAAAACATGCATCAGGATTGAGAAGTCAGAAGAAGTGACAGACAACCCTATATGAAGACAACCTCTCTAAAACAACTCAAAGATCTTCAAGAATTATGGTAGCTAAATGCATGATAAACATGATGAAGAAAGCTTCCATAAGTATTACATGTAATTGTTTTGCATTGTTCTTTTAAATGCCAAAAACAGCAACCTATTTTAAAAGAACATCCTCAATTTTTATTAACAGTGGTTGTTTAAAGAGGTTCTAGTGTATATAACATATTGAGGGTTGGACATAAAAATGTTTTATAGTAGAACCTGTCTTAAGTGACCATCAAAAACAGGTCTAACTAGAAAACTGACTCAGCCAGAGAGGTCCCTGTAATCGAGGGCAGACACAGTGATCTAATTCAATCCAAAAACTATAGGTGTCTTCCTCTAATGAGACTAAGCATATGCCCTTAATATGAAACCAATATGTGAAGTACTGTTTAAGTTACCACATCGTGTCACATCAAAATTGTTGATGGACAGACAGACAGACAGAAAATATTATTCTTATAGGACTCCTGCATATTCAATGCAGGACCCTGATTATGGGTCTAAAAGACAGGCGGTAGCTAAATGCAGGTCAAAAGTAATGCAAAAAGCTCCTACAGGAGCTTTCTGCATTACTTTTGCCCTGTATTAAACAACCATCTGCTTTTTAAGACTCCTATGTTCAATAAATGAATGGCTGCTTGGGACAGGTTCTACTGTATATTCTAAAGGGTGAACTCATGGTAAGTTGGTAACCCTTTGCAAACAGCTTGAATCCAGAGGAGATGTCAAGTGACATGGCATCATATCAGGATCCACGATGTGTGTCACTCTGAGAGTGTTTTTTCTACAGATATGAAAGAAAAATCAACTAAGACTAGTTTATGAAAACCATTCTCTTAACCCATTCCCGCATATTGACGCTTTCTGATGCCTCTGTAAAAATCACTTTTTGGAACCATTCTGATAAATAGAGCATTTGCTCCATAGGAGCAAATGCTCTATTTATCAGAATGGTTTCAATACTACACAATTCTAAAAAAATCCTTTTCCCTAGTAAATGCTCCTTTTGGGTAGATTTTTTCAAAGTGGTTAGATCTAAAAATAGCCTAAGTGGGAATGGGTTGAATCTAATAAAGGTTAACCTTTTACTCCATGAATATTTATGTTAGAAATAATGTATGCATGAATATTAATTAGCTTAATATCTACAATGACATATGAACACAAGATAGTTTTGGCCATGGCGGAAACTAGAATCAGATCTTTATACATGTAGTTCCATAATCAAACAGGACAGATCCTGATCAGACAGCTCCTATGAGAGCCTTCTAATCTGGGTCTACTCTGTTTGCATTAAAAGGCATATCTATGGAGTAAATGGTTAAATAATTTAGTTCATACACTTTTGCACTCAACCCTCGATATAAGATGATAATGACAACAGAGGTACTGTGTGTGCAGTCACCTGTACCCATGATAAATGGTCAACATGAAAGTCTGAAAGATTTCCATAATGATAAACTACAAACATGGTGATGAAAGTAAAACATGTATCAGACGAGATGCGTATTGCAGTATCAAAAGCTCTTATTTTTCCGCCAAACCCCATCTGGCTGCTACTCATTAGAATTACCTCTTGATGTGATTCTAATAAATAGCAGCAAGATAGAGTTTGGCAGAGAAAAATAAAAAATGCCTTGCTTAGATTTCCTAAATATACATCTTATCTACAGCTATGATATGCTATGCTTAACCCTTTAATTGGCATGACTCACTGGTGTTTAATAACAGAGTCCATTAAGTATGAAAAGCTTAAATTGCTGTAAAGTTTTAAATGACAAACAGTGGAGACACTGATCAGGGGGCTCCTCTAGGATACCTCTAATCTGGGACAGGGTCTACACTGTTTTCAAATGGTTACTATATTAATCTTTAACACTCTAAACAATTGTTGCCTGTAAATAATGCCATCTGCTCCATTGTTTAACCTTTTACTCCATAAGTATGCTTTTCTACACCTTTGCAAACAGAGTAGACCCAGATCAGACTGCTCCTATAGGAGCCATCTGATCAGGGTCTAATCTTTTTGCTTATGGTATCTTATTCTACAGTTTCTCTCTGAGCCAAAATGCGCTGTATTCATATGCCATTATAAAAAAATAATCTGACTAATATGTATCATGTATGATGTCATAATTTCTTACATGAATATTCATGGAGTAAAAGGTTAACACTCTAAACAATTGAGACTGTAAAAAACATCACCTACTTCATTGGTTCATGTAGATGTTGTACATTTCTTGACAGAAAAATGACCCGAGTGTCAGACAGTTAAGAATCTGATAAGATGCAAAGTTCCCTAACATATCATCTGGATCCAAACTGTTAACAAACGCTGTCAAAGAGTAATCTGTAGCAGACAGAATGTTAACCCTTTGAAAGTTTCCCTGTCATGTAAGATATAATGATATCATGAATAGTTATTAGCTATTTTTTCATAATTGCCCATGTACATAGTATTGGTAGTAACTATAAAGTCAGATCTATTATAACTTCATAGGTACACAGAGCAGACACAGATCAAACGACTCCTACATAAGAGTCTGATCTTGATCTACTCTGTTTGCAAAGGCATGAAAAAGTGTTTGTATGAGGAAGGAAAGAGTAAAACATCATAGCTTCAAAATGATTCACCTACATTCTTCCTATCAATAACTATTACGTTATTATGTTATGTGAGCTCCTACAAATTCTTAACCTTTTAATTCATGAATATTCATGAAAGTCAAGAAAACAGTGACTGACATCATGAATATTAAAAAGTAGAATTTTTATAATGACACCTGAACACAGGAAATTTTGGCTGATGCAGACACTGTAGAATAAAATCTATATTATTTCATAAGAGCACAGAGCAGACCCTGATCAGACAACTCCTGTAGGAGCCATCTGATCTGCCATTTAACCCTTTGGTTATGCTTCATAAAGCCTTAGCTAACAGAATAGACCCAGATTAAAAGGCTCCTGTAGGAAATATCTGATCAGGGTCTGCTCTGTTTGCTTATCAAACAAAATACCGATAGATCTAATTCTACAGCATCTGAAATGGCCAAAAGTTCCATTGTTTAAGGACCATTATAAAATGCAGTCAATGAGTATCTATGAAGTGACAGATTTTGGCATAATTACTCATGAAGTAAGAAAAACAACCAAACAACCAAAGACTAACTCACCTCTATAACTTTAAGTCTTTTGTCATGGTCTTTTTTGTCATATTCCAGCTCAGAGGACATCTTCACAACGCTTGGCCGACTCCTCTCGGGCATTGTCTTCCATTTTTCACGATCCTTTTTCACAACAAATGTATGACTATACCGGTTAGAGTCTAGAAATCCATCTGGTCCAACTTTTCGTTCCTGCTCCCTGTAAATATTTTAAAAGTTCTATGAAAAATTCCCACACCATGAATGCTGGTGAATGTTTGATGCAAGTTTTAATTGCCATGTACATTTTAATACAAACAAGGCAGTCCAAAGGATTAAGACATAACATTTGACCTTCAAATGTGAGTTTGATCTTGAGCCGACATGACTTCCACATGTGTTCTACACATCGTCTCAATTAGCAAACATCTGACTCAAGTTTTATGAAAATCTTTCAAGGGGTTTAGAAGATATGAAGCGGACACGAAAATGTAATGGAAATTGAAGGTTAAAACATTTGACCTTCAAATGTGACCTTGACCTTGAGCCAACATGACTGCAACATGACTGTGTTCTGTACATTGTCTCAACTTTGTTAACATTTCAGGTAAGTTTCATGATAATCCTTCCTGGGGTATAGGAGATATGCAGCAGGCACGAAATTATACTTGACCTTCAAAAGTGATCTTGACCTTGAGCTGACATGACTGTCACATGTGTTCTGCACATTGTCTCATTTGACTAAAGTTTTGTGAACATCCTTCCAGGGCTAAAGGAGATATGGAGCGGATACCAAATTACACTTGACTTTCAAATGTGACCTTGACCTTCAGCCGACATGACTGTCATATAAGGGTTTAGAAGATATGGAATAGACAAGATAATGTAATGGAAATTTAAAGTTTAAAACACTTGACCTTCAAATGTGACCTTGACCTTGCGCCTACATGACTGCCACATGTGTTCTGTACATCGTCTCAACTTGGTTAATTTTTGAGGCAAGTTTCATGAATATCCTTCCAGGGGTATAGGAGATATGGAGCGGACACGAAATTGTTACGGACAGACGGACTGACAGACGGACTGACAGACAGACGAAGGCCATTCCTATAACCCCCCTTCCGCTTCGCAGTGGGGGTTCGATAAAATCTATCTATCTACCAACATTTATGACATTTCTCACAACAGTAAATCTAAATGCCCACCAAACCTACTTTCTCGAAGGAAAGGCATAGTAAGAAAGGTATTTTTTAAAGAAGAAATGTCTCTTGAAACACCATTGCAAAGCCTCATTAATGTGACCCTGTATAATCTTTGAGGATAAGTGAACACAATATGTCTGAATTTTCAAATTGACAAATTTGTACCATAAATCATACATAGAGTAAATGGTTCACTCTTAAGCCTTTCCCTGTTGAATGTTCATACAAGAAAGAATGACATCATAAATATTTATCAGTTGAATTTTTATAATGGCATAAGGCATATGTACACAGGCTGTTTAAGAATGGCGGAAACTGTAAAGTCAGATCTATAATAATTTCTTAAGCAAACACAGCAGACCTAGATCAGATGGCTCCAAAAGCAGCCATCTGATCTAGATCTACTCTATCTGCAAAAGCATCTACTCTGTTTGCATAAGCATGAAAAAAGTGTTGTATGAAAGAAAGGGTTAACCTACTTAATAGTGTTGTAATAATCTTTGCAAATAGTTTGATTTTTTTTTTTGCAAGCTAGTGGCAAAACCGTCAATACCTATGCAAATAGTCTGGATCCAGATGAATTGCTGTATAATGTGATGTCTCATCAGGATACAAACTGTTTGACACTTTGACCATATTTTTGCAAAGAAATAAGAAAGTTAATTTAAATAATTGAACTACTTAGTGTGCAAAGAGTTAATATTGCTTCATTTTTTTTTTCCTTTTCCTTAAGAATTCATGTAAGAAATAATAACTCCATAAATATTTATTAGCTGAATTTATACACTATAGATGGACAGAGAATTTGTTTGCCATGGCAGAAACTGTAGAAGCAGATATATAATATATAATATCATAAGCAAAAACAGCAGATCTTATCAACATACAAATTAATAGGACAATATGTTTTTACCTTAAAAATGCAGCATATTCCTTGCTCTGCCTACTTTTATGATCATCTTCTCTGGGCACCGGGGCACTTTCAGGCCTTCGCAGCATGTTGTAGCGGCTGTGGATGAGCCGACTCTTTTCAAAAGGCATATCAGATACCACCATCTTGGAAGTCTTCACCAAGGCACTGGATAAAAAGAAAGCAACTGTTTCAAAAGAATGATATCAAAGACTAGCACCGATATTAATTTTATCAGGGTTTAGAGGGGTTTTATTGTATACAAGTACATGCAACTGACAATGTGTTAACATGCTGTAGTTGTTGACCTCTGCATGAATAGATAAGACTGCAAAAACACTGCACTTTGTCTGCACTGAATTTCTGTACAGTCATCTATAATGTAAAACTTCTTATAAAAGCACAACTCGATAATTTATGGTGAACTTTTTTCCTATTGGATATTCATGTTAGAAATAATGATATCATGAATATTTATTATTTGAATTTTTATAATGGTATATGTACACAGGAATGTTCGGTATTGGTCCAAACAAACTGTAGTCAGATCCATTATAATTAGAAATGTTTTGATACAAAAAACTGATGTCTCGGTTGCCTGGCATGGCGCCAAGTTGCTTCTTTGAATGTGGAAAATTGTAGACACAGATCATTCTGGCCCAGCGTGAGATCAATTATCTCCATCCACTGGTCCGGTATACCCCCTTCCCCGTGTAGCACCACCCCTATTGCGTTGGTCAATTTATATTATTAACCATTGAAATATAGATAACAAACAACTCCATCTAAGGTTACAAGATGTGTTTGTGAAACACTATACACTATGCCCCTACAGTATAGCAGATGTAATACCTATACATTTGTACTTTGACCTTGAAGGATGACCTTGACACTGTCATGTCACCACTCAAAATCTGAGGTAGGCTTATTGTTCTACCATGTATCTGAGTGGTTGAACTTGGTTTCCAAAAGCTGTGTCAACTTTAACCTTTCCACAAACAGAGGAGACCCAGTGATCAGGATCATAGGGGTCTGAAGTGTGTCTCAGACCCCCAAATGGCACACCTGTGTAAACAAAAGCAATCCATTCTGGGTTGAAGTCATTGATTACATATATATACAGAAGAAAAGGGATGGAACTCCGCTCACCATACTCACGGTCTCATTTTGACTGGCCTCAAACAAACCCTGATTTTATCGCCAATATTTGACCTAGCAAGCAAAGCTATTTGTCTTTCCGAAGAGGTATATAGTTTCCATGGTACATAGCTCTGCTTTAGATGCAGAACATCTCAAAGTCTAAAGTTCTACCAATTAAAATATGCGTCTAGGACGAGATGTTGCAACTGACCATGTACATTGCATACATGTATGTAACATGGTGAAAAAGTTGTGACTTGACTGGGACTCGAACCCAGGGCCTCTGGCTTACCATGCCAACACTCTACCAACTGAGCTACCAAGCAACACAGTAAAGCCTATCTTATTTCACCACAATCTCTACTCGGCTACACACACCCCTCTACACAAGAATTCGTCCTGAATTCTTACTCAAAGAAAACTCCATGAGTTTCTTATTATTACAAATTATCTTCATATTATGTTCATATAAATCACCCTGTGGTTTATTCACGTTGGGCGCCAAATGTAACATGGTGAAAAAGTTGTAACTTGACTGGGACTCAAACCCAGGGTCTCTGGCTTACCATGCCATGCAACACTCTACCGACTGAGCTACAAAGCCACACAGTAAAGTCTATAAACTGATTCACAACCTCTACCACGCTACATGTACAAAATGGCATGCCTTCGAAAAGTAAATGAGAGAGAGAAAAACAAATAATGGATAACTTAGACAGCTTTCGGTTTTCTTTTAAAATCTTGCTGGTATTATTGGTAAGGTTTGACCTGGCACTCATCACTTTCCGCCAACTTTCGTCGATGAAAAATCGTGAATTTCCGTTGACTATATAAATGAAATCGCTACCTGCTTAGCACCATATAACTACACACGCTATACAATATTAATACTGTCGCAATAGCCCAGTGGATTGTGTCGCTGACTCTGAGAATAGATGTCGTTGGTTCGAATCTAGGTAAAACCTAACTAAACTATGGAAACATTTTTTTCGGAAACATATATATCTTTTATTCTGAAATTTCTCTATTTTTTTTTTCATTTTTTATCTGACATTGTTTTCTTCATTTTTTCAATTAAAGAGTGCTTCCTAAGAGCGGTTTGCTTGATATGTAAAGTAGATTGCCTAAACGCAACTGTTTGATTACATCACGTATACATTGTTAATATATTTTGTCTTGACAAGTTCCACTGTACAAAATTCACACACAATGTTTTTTCATAGCCAGCATGCGTCCACCTGGTCCTGCCCAAAAGAATTTTAAAAATCTCATATCTTAAAAACACATGTATGTAAAAAATAAAACCATTATACGGTGGGGCTTGAACCCACGACACTGATATCGGTATTACCACTGGGCTACCAACGCTTGTGTTACATTGAAAAGCTTATACTGTACTAGTGACATTGTATAGTGGCGCAATGTGCTTCAAGCGTGTGTTCGGAAAGAAAAACAGCTTACAGAAAAAGGCGGAATATTCATACAGTGCCAGGTCAAACCTTATCGACAATAGGTATACTCCCAAACAATCCACAGAATTGTTTTGCATGTTGTTTCCGCATGCAAATTGCGTGTCAATCATATTTCGCACTTGTATAGCTGGTTGCAACATCTTGTCCTAGACGATTGTTTTGGTAGAATTTTCGACTTTGAGATGTTATGCATCTAAAACGGAGCTATGTGCCATGGGAACTGTTCAACCTATACATCTTTGGAAAGAAAAGTATTTATGCTATTGACTGACACATAGTTTTGCTTGCTAGGTCAAATATTGGTGGTACAATCCAGGTTTGTTTGAGGCCAGTCAAAATGAGACAGTGAATATGGAGAGCAGAGTTCCACCCCTTTTCTTGGCACTATCCTGGAATAGCCCCACAGCTATAACCGTAACATTCCGTGGTGTGGGGAGCTATTCTAGGATATTGCCCTTTTCTTATGTATATATAATAATGTAATCAATGGCTTCAACCCAGAATGGATTTTTCACATTGGCCGGGAATTTGGGGATCCAAGGCACACTAAGCTTCCAGACCCCTATGATCAGGATCTGATCTGTTAGCTTATGGAATTTGCAATTTCCAAAACAGTGAAAAACAGCTCTTCCATGGTCCATATTATTGATTCTGTCCATGAACATTCATGAGGTGAAGAAATCTTGAATATATGTTAAACAGTAAAAGGGTTTTAAGATGTTTAAATTTCCCATTGGTTAGCAGGTTCTTGTTCCCCACCCACTTATTTCATCAGTTAGTTCAGTGTAAAAATGAGGTGAAACAACTTAATAATAACTCACCACCTGTGACAATGTTCCAAAATGAAACTTCAATTCAAACAGACGTATGTTTCACAGAAAAATGGGATAAGAAAAGTTATTCCATATTGATAACACAATGTAAATAAATTTTTTCAGCAGCTGTCAAACGTTTCCAGGGGAACCCGGAATAATCTCTAAACTTTTGTTGTGTAAACGTACTACACACAATTCATTTTTTTTTTAAAGAAATGTACAAAAATATTTTTATAGATATAGTGATAATCCGTGACAATAAATTACTCCTTCGTATTATATACAATCTTGAGGAGTAGGAGACTAATAATGACCTTTCTGGTTCCCGCTTCCGCGTGTTTCTCTACTGGGTATTCGGAATACAAACAAGACGGTTCTTGTTGCTACCCAACAGTATTCAAACGCCATTGCTGCGAACTACTTTATCACAAATCCATCCTTTTAAATTAAGAGTATGAAGTAAAAGAGTGTTTTGAACAAAAGCTTCATGCCGAAATAATGCTGAAAATTACTAAATTATAGCATTAAACACGTTTAGATATAAGCAGGGGTGGATTTATTAGGTTTAATTTTAATCGCGTATTAGTTGTTTATTTCGGGTGTTCATTGGTCTTATATTTTCATCAAGATGGAGGAAGAAGTTCCAAGTGGGTCCGATAACATTGTTACAGAATTCAACACATATGAAGAGTTTCTCAACTCTCAAATAACATCGTTAGATTTATACTACTTAGAGGTAAATTTCCAGCAGATTGACACCGCATCTTACCATATGTAATCTCAAAAAATCTACGACACTATGCTCTTGACCGCTAAGTTCGGACAATTCAGTATTTCGGACATTTGCCTTTGGCAGGCAATTCAAGCCCTTACAAGATACAAGATACAATTTTTTTATTTAAAGTCGGTATGTCATATAAACAATAAACAAGGGGAACAGGGGAGTTTCCTTTATTGTGTTCTTTATGATGGAAGTTGATAGGCAATGCTTCTCCATTCTAAGCTGTTCAGCATGTCACCAACATTAGAGGTATTCATAATTTTAAACCTTTTGGTGACAAACCTACAGTAGCTGCTCTCCTTTGAATTACGGTCGTTTCGTCAAACTGCCAGTTCGTCAAAAATATAGTAAAATAACAACTCACCAGAGTCCAAAGTCGCTCCCAGCGGCCTGGCACATGGTCATAATAGTTAACTAACGGAGCTCAATAATTGTGCGTCTTGCGTCTTTCAGTTCTATGAATAATCTCCTGGGCCGAAGTCAAGTTGTGGTCACGTGACCCCCTGTCTCGTCGGTCTTCCTATTCACCGGACCACTAACAGATCTCGGTTTCACTACATTCCTCCCCGTTTTATAGGAAGGTTTCTTACATCCAAGAAGACAACTATGCTTCTGCACGGATTTCAGGTCATTCTAGAAATCCAACATAATTCCCAGCTTAAACTAGAGATTATTAAATATCCTGAGGATAGTAGTTCTCAGCTTTCACTAGAGAAACTATAATCTACCCCTCTCAGATCCAGCTTTTATAATACTTGTTCTCAGCTGTTTCTAGAGAAACTCTAATCTACCCCTTTCAGATCTAGTTATTATAATATTTGTTCTCAGCTGTTTCTAGAGAAACTATAATCTACCCCTTTCAGATCTAACTTTTATAATATCTGTTCTCAGCTGTCTCTAGAGAACCCACAGATCACATCTATACGGTGTGACATCCGTATAATCGACGGCCGTTCTGTTCGGTGGCCCTCAACACTGGATCCACTGACATCATCCTTATGTATGCCACCTTCGCGGCAACGTCACCGATGAAAACGGGGGTATTGATCACCTGATCAGGCAAATATGGCGAGTCCGTTTGCAATGCTTTCTTAGGGTGTACCCCAACGGCTACTCTCCAGTTCGGGTTTTCGGGCAATTTGACCTCAGCAAACTCTTCTGGGTAGCAATAGACAACAACCCCACCTGTAACTGCCACTTTATGGTTCAGTAAACATCCAGCTGACATGTTTAGAGCATCAACTGGCGTTTCGACAGTGTTCCCAGTCTGTTGCCAGATCAGCCTGTTAAGGTGGAAGTGACTATCAAAGGCTGTTGGAAGAGATGAATCCACTTCTATTTGGCGGTTGGGTCTAGGTGGAGGTTGTGCAGTTTTTACTGGTTCCCGGGCGGCATCGGCATACAATTCCTTTTTGCCCCTGGTTACTGTAGTCCAGCTGTCATCTAGGACTATTCCCGAAGTTAGTGAGGATTCCTCCAAGGAGCTAACAACATTTGGGTCAGGTTCAGGTTCAATATCCTGGCCGGGCGCAGTTTCCACCGGTAGAGTAGAAGGGGCCTGAACATTTGGGTCAGGTTCAGGTTCAATATCCTGGCCGGGCGCAGTTTCCACCGGTAGAGTAGAAGGGGCCGCTTCCATCACTATTGTTGACTCCTCAGTGGTTTCAGTCACTACAGCAGGCACCTCTGATGTTGCCCAGAAAGATAGGTGTTCTGGAGATTCATACATAGCTGGTGGTTTCTGTGGAGCAATAGGTTCTTCCTCGTGTTCCACAGGTTCGTTTCCCAGACTGGTGCACTCCACCGTACGCTCCTCCCTTTCCAGAACGGTTGAATTATCTGACTCTTTTCTGTATACCAAGGACGGATATGTCCAGTCCCTTCTGCAAGATGTTGTGGTCTCATCCACGGAGGACGGTTGATTCCAGTCACTCCTGTAAAAGGTCCTCGAAGCAAGATTCCAAGTAGCCTGCCCATGTCTGGGACGCATGTCCAAACTAGACGTAGCTCGCCTGGGACGCCTGGCTGGTCTAACCGTAGCTCGCCTTAAACTTCTGGCAGAACTAGGATCAGAAATTATCCTTTCATTAGAGTTGCCTCCTCGAGACTTCCCCGACATATGATGCAAACTCAAAAGTCCTCTTGTCTTAAGCACACGGTAGTCTACACACCATTGTACACTTCCTTCCCCCTTCCTAATAAGAACATTTGCCTTCAGCATTTTCAGCACTATTTCTTCTTTTTTAGCAAAACACATTGGCGTTCTTCTAAAACTTTGTGTAATTGGTTGTGAGGATCCAGCTTCAACTTTATATTCCATTGCTGTAATGTTTCCAAGATCAAAGTCATCATCCTGTGCAGATACATTTTGATACTGAATTAAAAGTCCAGTCACTTCTGCCCTTTCAGATGTGGAACGATTCATAATGGAGCATTCCAATAAATTCATTAAATGCTTTGGAACTTCTTGATTTGAAGAGGTTTCACAATTTTGAGGAATTTGTTCATTGCTGGCATTCTCCGATTCTAACTCTGTGACTGAAATAGCACATTCAATCTCTTCAGCCTTGCTCATGAGTTTGTTATTCTTTAGGGTTACATATTCTTCTGTTGGATTGACCAGACAGACTACAGGTGTTGAAGCAGATGAATGTAGTGTTGTTAGAATCCGAACTTTAAGATCTTCAACAGGTTCCAATATAAAATCTTCAAGGTTTCTGTCTAATTGGCATGGAACAAGATATGCAGTATTTGGTGGAACAACATGTTTCTTCTCCATTTGACAAACCAAGCGATCAGAAACTATAGTAACCTCAGCCGCTGTGTCTATAACTGCATGAAGATCAACATTCTCTACGCTGACCGGCATTTTAAACATAGAATTAGAACGCATCATACAAACTGTTATGGTCTCGGCTTCTTCCAAAGAACCATTTTCAGTTGAATGTTGTGATCCATCATCATTTCTTCCTACCAGTTCTTCATCCTCACATCTATTGCACTCCTTTTGTAGAGATGAACAATTTGCTGCAAGTACTGGCTCTTCTTGAATATGCATAAACGTCTCACAACAATTGTCCCCCTTTTGTGAAGGAACACAATCTGTTGCAAAACCCGGCATCTCATTAACTTGATTTGGGTCTAGTAAATGTCGGATCGACGGTTGACCCTGTCCTCCGATCCATGGTCGTTTAAAGTACCGTCTTCTTCAAACAGATTTACTTTCAACTTAGGACATTCCCTCTTGAAATGGCCCACTTCACCGCATTCAAAGCAGGTGCCATTTTGCGTCGTCTTTCCCCTTGACGGTGATGGTGAACGAGAACGAGACTTCACAACTCTCGTCAATAGTTCTTCTATCCTGCCGAACTTCTGATCTAACCTATTTATTCTGTCATCCATCTTATGATCTAACCTATTTATTCTGTCATCCATCTTCTGATCTAAACTGTTCATCTTCAGTTCTAAACCAGCAGATCCACCTTCCAAAGTCTGTGTCCTTTTCTCCAACTCAGACTTGGTGTCGGTGAACCTAACCCTCGGTGGAGGGGATGAGGCTCGGTTTCTATTTCCAGCTGACATAGCCAGAACCTCACAATCCTGCTGCCACCTGTCATCATCATCAGAATCTACAAACTGAATATTCCTTTGTGCATTAGGAATATTCCTGCCATAGATTATCTTATTATTATGCTGATGCCATTTTATAATATCCAGGGCTTGTTCCACTGTTCTCGGTTTCGAGTTAATGGCGTAAAGTCCGGCTTCTTTATCATTTAGGCCTTGACAGAACTTAAACACTGCCTGCTTCTGAATGTAGTCTTCTGGCAGGTTTTTGAAAGCAGTAGTCGCCAGGGTTACTACTCGATCAGCCCATTCAACTACTTTTTCTTCTACCCTCTGCTTTGTGAATTGGAATTGCATCTGGGTAGTTTCAGGCAATTCCTGCAGTCCAAACCGGTTTTCCATTTTCTTAACTAAGTCGAAAAACTCTATATCCGGTTCTTTTTCTGTCAGTGTGCTATAATAATCACTGGCTTTTCCCTCCAAACTCCAGCAAAGGTAATTCTTTCTTAATTTGGCATTCCACCCTTGTTCATCAGCATAAGTGGTGAATTTGGCAAAGAAGGGTTTCCATTTGGAACTGCCATCGAAAGCAATGGTTCTCGGCATGTTCACAACTTTATCCGGTTTCGTTCTTCCAGGATATTGTGGTGCTGCCATTTGTGCAGGTTGTCTAGCACAATTCATAGTCTGTGTATAATCATACCCTATGCCTTGATTATACAAAGGTTGGGTTCCATAGCCGTAGTGTGGCGATTGGGGCGCATACGGATTTGGCGGCGGTGGGTATCTTGGAAATGTTGGAAAAGATACCGGTGGTGGTGTCATTGCTGTCGGACCAGACATACTTGGTAATGCCATTGACGGTAGTGACATATGTGGCGATGCCATCGGTGGTGGACCAGACAAGTGTGTCGACGCCATCGATGGTGGGCATGACATATGCGGTGATGCCATTGACGGTAGGCCGGACATATGTGGTGACGCCATTGATGATAGACCGGACATGTATGCTGTTGCCATAGCTCCAGCTGGATCTGCACTGGTTGGTGGAATGGTTGCATAAGACCTATCATGCTTTCCCCCCGGTACAAAAACAGAAAAGTCTAGCAAAGGAACAAGCATCTCTGCACCTCTTAAGTATGGTAAATTCAAAATGTGGTTCTCATTGAGATTGCCTACAAGATCCCTTAGATCTATGATCTGCTCAGCCAATCTACGTCCAACACCAGGTAATGTCGTTAATTCACGGCACCCACAGTAATTTATTTTTACTCGCGACATTGTGCAAGGTAACCTTTATTTAGTATCAGAAAATAACAATACTGATTTCATGCAAATTTATACCTATATTTGTTCGGTTTACCAGAACAATAAGATATCAAAATCAGTTATATTTCTGAAGAAATTCCAAAAAATGAACTTAAATAATAGTTCGGATATGTTCCAGAACAATATTTAGATTTCAAATTTATAGTTCTTCTATTTAAAGAAATGTACACCTTCAATGTGTTCATTAATTAAATGTAATTAATTCACTATAGACAGACCTGTTCACCTTTAATGATAGAACATTAGTCCACTATTTCTAATTAGAAAATTAATATATGTGTTCTAAAGAAAATAAAGTTATTGTTATTGCCAAAATTGTAATAAATGAAATAGAATTATACGTACAAATTCCTGAAAGAGAGCGGTTATGTCAATAACATGCACTCCAATTTCAAATACACAGACAAATAGCCAAAAAAAAAAAAAAAAAATATGTATGTAATTTATTTTTATTTTTAGTCAACCTTAGTTCCTAAAAAGTGAAATGAATTCTCTTTGAACAAATTCAAAATTAGTTGCATAAAACAACCAGTGTACTGGTTTGACACTGAATTTCAATGTAAATATGAATTTTTTATTTACTGTTTTAATAGAAATAGAATTTACTGTATCTTTCAATCTTGGATAACCCAAAGACTGTGCAATATCAGCTTATTCTAGATATTGTGCAAAATATACAAAAACTCCGATTTAAATACTCCGATTCGGGTCCCACCCAAAACCGAAAGTAGACACGTATAACGGTATCACCGATACCACGTGGAAAATAACAAATAAAGATTCGGTCCAACTGAAACCGAAAATAAACACACGTGTAACGGTCCCACCGATACCACGTGAAAAAAAATACAAATGTACACCGATTTGAGTCTCACCCAAAACCGAAAGTAAACAAACACGTGTAACGGTCCCACCGATAACACGTGCAAAAATACAAATAAAGATTCGGTCCCACCAGAACCTTAAAACATGTATAGACCCTAATTATCAGTCCCACTGATACCTTAGAGGTCGACAATGTGCAGGTTTTTAAGCCAAAAGACCAAATTTACATCTTCGAACCACGAGGTTTCATTTTCTCAATGGCAGGTCGAGTGAAAGTTTGACTGGCAATTGCTCAAATTCTAGCACAAATACAGTTCAATTGGTGCTCGCAGCGCCAATATAGTAAAATAACAACTCACCAGAGTCCAAAGTCGCTCCCAGCGGCCTGGCACATGGTCATAATAGTTAACTAACGGAGCTCAATAATTGTGCGTCTTGCGTCTTTCAGTTCTATGAATAATCTCCTGGGCCGAAGTCAAGTTGTGGTCACGTGACCCCCTGTCTCGTCGGTCTTCCTATTCACCGGACCACTAACAGATCTCGGTTTCACTACAAAAAGGCGATATATAGTTTTGACGAAAGACGTTTCGTCAAAAAGGATATATTACCTGATATATATGAATAGTATTTCAATAAATCTGTGAAATATATAAGTTAATTTTGGTGAATTAAGAAACCGCTAAACCTTCTGTTTGCTAATTCATTGTCGTCATCTTCAATATTTCTCAGAGTTAATTATCTTGGATGTGCCATTAAATAGCACCAAGTGTCATCTGGATCTAAACTATTTGAATCATTAATAACGAATTTGCCAGTGGCGTGCATAAAGTATACGGTACTGTCGCATTCTTCACTAATTAATTTTTTCTGAGTTAATTAATCACTAATAAGCATACAGTTCTGATCCATATCTGATCTAGTCCCAAACTATTTGAAACGGTAATCACGATTTGGCCCGTTGCGTGCATAAAGTATACGGTAATGTGGCATTCTTCATCATTCACAATTAATAATGAGGTTAATAGATCTAATCATATAGGTCATTTTGTCAAACTGCCAGTTCATCAAAAAGGGGATATATAAATCAATTCTCTATATAATCCTTTTTGACAAAACGACAACCCCTTTTGTACTGTATTTCCTTTTTGACGAACTGGCAGTTTGACGAAACGACCGTCATCCCTCTCCTTTGAACTTTTCCTTTTAAAAAAATAATTGAAATATCAAAGAGGGTACACATGTTGATGCAGTATGTATGATATTTTGAAATGTAATTTTTTTAGGCTAAATTAAATTAATCTTCTTATTATTATTAAGTGCTTGCCTCATCTCTGAGGGTACAATTAGCACTGACTCAGCTCAAGGCAGCTAAAAACCTTTGTTCAGGTATATCTACAATTTAAAAACAGATTATCATCCACCCAATGTAACAAAAGGGTGGCAGTTCAGGAAGGGTTTTATTTTTTATTTTGGCGATTGTTTTTTATTGTTATCAAATTTTCATAGTTATGAGACATGTTGCATTTAAACTCTGAACCAAACAAATGAAAAGTAATATCCCAATGATCAGGTTGCATACATCGATTTTATTGACTTGTTTACATACTGCGTCATTACTGTTTCCTGTGTTAGCCTGTATCATTCATTCAGCTAGGCAAATGTTTCTTTCATAATTTTCACATTTTTTGTTTTATTAACCAACCACCACTTCGAGTTTGAAATATACAGAGAAGCATGTTTTACATTTTATTTATCTATTACATTTTATGCAAATTCCGATTCCACCCCAGGGTCCGAATTTAGGCTAAAAACTTACTGGCATTGTTTTGCCAGTTGCAAAAAAATAAACTGGCAAAATCAAATTTCATCTCGCATTTTCAATATTACTATGCATTATTTATAATCCTTTTCTTAAAAGTTGCACTGGCAAAAAATTGCAAGTACCAAATTTTGGTACTTGCAATTTTGAAATTTTACTTGCGTTTTGCCAGTATGCCAGTTTAAATTCGGACCCTGCACCCATCAAGTCAAGTAAATTTTATTTTCATAGTCGGATGAACATAACAAATAACATAAGCTCTAATGAGCTTTTACACCGACTTAAGTGGGTCATTACCGGTTCCTTAAGGATACATGTATGTATATGTCCCTGATAGAGATCTAGGACAACACACAAGGTATACTTTCATGTTGTCTGCAACTGTCAGACACTGTACGTTGATACTCCAGAGCGAGTTCTGTACAGATCTAGAAAGATCATATTTGTGCCAGACATCCTAAGTATCTTTTTTTTCTTGCTGCCACAATTGGGTACAATGAATTATGTTGCTATACCCATTTAACTGATGAATATTCTTGAAAGAAATAAGTATACTATATGTGAATATTCATTAGATTATTGATTGGAATTTTGTACATGCATATGGCATTATGAACATGTTTGCAAGGTAACTTCCTGCAGAAGTTGTCTGATCTGGGTCTACGCTGTTTGCAACTGTACATAAATGCATCTCTTTGGGGTAAAGGTTGAAAACTTGTTGTCATTATAAATGGAGTATCAGTATTTATAGTTGAGCATCAACAATTCCTAGTAAAATAGTTAATCTGTTGGAGTCGCAGTTGAAATGCCCAGTAAATCACCTTTCACTGCATGTACATTTGTCACCAAGATTTGATAATGCATTTATTCATTCACTGTAAGATTTGCTTATTTGTGATAATATAGAGAATAATAGGTTAGTGCCGTAGATGGGACGCTTTATCCGACGAGGGGAGGAAACGTTGAGGCGAGGCTTGCCGAGCCTCAACTGTTTTCTCTCCGAGTCGGATAAAGGCGTCCCATCTACGGCACTAACCTATTATTCTATTTATCCAGTCAATTTATGTATATCTTTTTTCTTAGACTCTTAAAACATACGAATATTGAAATAATTTGCATTGAAAATGCAGTTTTTCGATCAACGGACCTCCCTTTTCATTTCCATTCTAGGTACGTAAATAATGAGCTACCGCAGAGGAAAATAGTTTCGATACTTACATTACAAGAGGGGAAAACGTGGTTGAATTTGAAAAATAAGATCATGTGAATCGAGAGTCGATATGTTAATTCAAACAGACATGAGAGGAGGCTCTCTGGTCAAATTCGAGTTCCGTCGTCTCGGTTTCTATTTTAAGATAGGGCTAACGTCACTCATAAATCGATGGAACTGAACAGCCTAGAGTCTATATTTAGGTCTATGAGATGATTGTCCATGTAAGAGCTTATCAATCAAATTATTATGAGAGTGAAAAGAAAATATTTACTATTTATCTGTAAATCTTTGCTCCCTGGCTTTATTTTTATCAAAAACGAGTTTCGCAAGCGGTGAATTAAATTAATAAAACTGATAAATCAATGTTACTTTGTATGTGGCCTCAGTGGCGTAATCGGTAAGCACGACGTCTCTAGAGAGATTGGAGTTGGCTTTTGTAGAATCAGGCGCGGGTTCGAATCCAGCTATAGCCATTTATTTTTTTATGTTTTCTTCTTTGAATAATTATATTGGTGAATTTTCTGTTAGATCTATTCCGTCAACATGTTCATGCATATTGACCGAAAATCAAAATAGTTCCATTGTTATAGAATCATTCCGCCTATCTACTAACCTAATAAACCTTCTACTACCGAAAGTAACCTAATAAACCTAAGTTTATTTGCACCCCCTTTATTATGTCACTAGAGAAGCCTGGTGACTGGATAAAATAAATTCTTCAAACTTTTGTACAATAATGTTTTATGTTAGTGTATGTACTAATCCTTTGAAAATGGGAAACAAGTGTAGTGGAACTTTACAAAAAGCATACAGTGTAGACCCAGAACAGAGTGCTCATAGGGGAGTCCTCTTATGAGGGTCTGCACTGTTTATCATTGAGAGTCATCTAGCAAAGTTAAGGCTTTCGTCGTGAATTGATTGCCATTAAACACAAATCAGTCCACGTATTTGAAAGGGATTAATTTTATATGCAAAATTTGTTAAAAATAGGATGAAGAACTTGCACGTCAGTTGGTTGAGCTGGGATATCGAGGAAGTGGAGAAGTATTGAAGCGAGAGGAATTTGAGGCTAGAAAAGCTGCAGCTGAAGCAAGCAGACTTTCTAAAAGAAGCCAACAGAAGTAAGTATAGATACAGAGATAAAGCTAATCTGCTTTTTAAATTAACCCTTTCCTCCATAGGCTATTTTTAGATCCAGCCTCTTTGAATATATCTACCGAAAAGGAACATTTACTAGAGAAAAAGAAAATTTTAGAATTATATAATTTTGAAACCATTGTGATAAATAGAGCATTTTCTCCTATGGAACAAATGCTCTATTTATCTCAATGGTTCCTTAAAAGTGACTTTTACAGAGGTGTAGAAAGGTGTATTTATGGAGGTAAGGGTTAAGCTAAAAGTGTTGCCATAGCCTTGGTGTCTTCGCCTTTGCTGGCATCGTCTTTGTTCTTGTTGGTGTGCAAAAACTTGTGATATTTTGTTATTACAGCTCCCTATAGATCAAACTTCACACAGTTGTTCACCATCACAAGGGCCACTGTAAATTTAGAGGCCATTTAACTCTTGTCTTGTACGTTTGAAGGGTCATTAACCTTTTTAAACATTGGTATTTGCAGACATACTATGTACATCCAATGGTATCTTCTTGCAGTGCTCTTGTTCTTTTATTTTATTGTTATCCTTTTTGATTTTCCTTGAGCTTCACAATGTTATAGGCAACGTTGTGTTTAAGCAGCCAACTAAGAAACAATATCAAAGTTGCTGCTTAATCATTTACTACATAAATATTTATGTAAGAAATAATGATATCCTGATTATCAGTTAGATTAACTGCTATAATGGCATATGAACAAATAAAGTTTTGGTCATAGCAGAAAGAAACTGTAGAATCTATGTATTCCCTTAAGCAAATAGAGCCTGTTTGCAAAGGCAGAAAATGCTGCTTAACCATTCTTAAAGCTTAACCATTTACTTCAAGTTCATGAATATTAGATTATTATTATAGCACATGTACACAGGCATTTTTGGCCATGGCAGAAACTGTAGAATCATATTTATATCATAAGCAAACAGAGCAGACCATGATCAGACGGCTCCTTCAGGGTCTACTTCTTTTTCAAAACCATAAAAGGCAAAATAAAGTAAAATGAACGATCTCGGACTTCTGGTGTAGACTGTACTTTGTTTACTGATGTTTCGACAAAACACTTTGGTCTTCTTCATCTTTTTAAAATTATTTATAGATTAAAGGATTAACGCTTTCCCTCATATAAACGTGTTTTCACGCATATGCAAACAGAGTAGACCCAGATCAGACGGCTCCTAGAGGAGCCTTCTGATCAGGGTCTGCTCTGTTTGCTTGTGGAATTTGAAAGATCTGTTTCTTTAGTTTCTAAAATGGGTAAAATGTTCCACCTTCCATATTTCATTATGGTTATAAATGTTTTGTCTATGAATATTCAGTAGGTATTAAAATTTGAAATAAACATAGAACAGGGAAAGGGTTAAAGGATTAAGACACATATTTGCTTATTGCATCAGCAAACCACTTATATGTAAACCTCAGTATCTGAATTTGTGGGGAAAAATCAAATGACTTTAGATACCTAGTATTTAACCTTTGGAATGCAAATGTTACATGTGTAGACCAAGATCAGAGGGCTCCAAAGGAAGAATTCTGATCAAAATCTGCAATTTTAATTATTTTATCATTCAAATTCCTCTCACAAACTAAACCTTTCATGCTGAATGGATTCTATTGTTAAATAATAATGGACAGCCGACTATTCCACTTTGAAAAGGAAACATTCAAAGATTTAATATAGAAACATGATCACTTTTGCATATACATGTAAAGTATCTTTACAGTGGGGTGTTTTCAATGTCACAACATTAAACATTAGATTCGTTATACTTTAAAACAAACAACTTTCAACACAAGACAAGTTTAATTGTTGATCTTAACACAGTTGGTGGCTTAATGCAGAATTAAAGAAGTGCAGGAGCTTTCTAGCCCCCAAAGGACTTAATTCTGCATTGAGTAGCTACCGGTATAGGCTTTTAAATTAAAGATATATGTATGTATCACTAATGCCCAATTAACCCTTTACCTGATGAATATTCATGTAAGAAATAATGACATCATCTTACAGGAGCAGTATGATCTGAGTCTGCTCTGTTTGCAAAGGTATGAAAAGGCATTTTTATATGGTAAAGTGTTACAGAGATTCACAGTGTTACACTAAAGCTCTATTTGTGCAGTGCAATTTAATTTGAATATTCTTTTATTCTCACTTTATAGATAATCATAAATTGAATGAACATGTGTACAGGCAGAAGTGTAGCAAAAAAAAGCTTGATGAAAAAAATGTGTAACAGACAGATAGATGAAAAGACTGATAGATAATTGAGAGCAGGATTATTGTCACACTGCTGAAGCGAATTAAACAAAAAGCATCCCTTTCTTCACAAATTTTGCTGATGCTGATTTATTTTCTTTCCACAGAACATTGTCCCATACTGGCAAAGATTTAAGGAATCCTTTTCTGAAGGCGCTGGCGTCAAAAGAGGAGGCCAACAGAAGTGGAAAGATGACTGTAAGTAAAAATATATACTGATTTTTTCTGTGGATCAGAGGAATGATCCTTATCCTAATTTGAGACACATTAGAAAAAATTCTGTGTGATTTTTAACCTTTTTCCTCATACAAACACATTTTCACACATTTGAAATTTAGAATCATCTGATCAAGGTCTGCCCTGTTTGCTTACAAAATTATGTTAGATCTGACTCTATAGTATGAACCAATACAAAAAGCATCCTGTGTACATAATTATGCCATTATAAAAACTCTAAGAAATATTAATAATGTCATTATTTCTTACATGAACGTTCAAAAGGGAAATGGTAAAAACAGAAGAACCGACGTCCCATTCATATGCTGCATCTGAACAGATTAGACTATAAACTGATGTGGATGCATATCAGGGTCTTCACTGTTTGTCAAAAACTAAATACAGTAAAACCTCTCTAATCTAGATGTTTAATTTAGTATAAGTATTGGCCTTAGGGACAGGAGGCAGATTAATGCAAAGTGAAAGTCATGCAGAAAGCTCCTCTAGGAGCTTTCTGCATGACTTTCACCCTGCATTAAGCAGCTACCATACTAAAAGTGTCTAAATTCTTCTCTACTATAATTTCGGTTTAGAGGGGTTTTACTGTACCCCTTTTCTAGTGGCACTATTTATATAACTATCTATTTAACTATCTATGTAACTATTTACATTTGGGTACATGTAGTAATTTGTTTCATGATGAAAGTGAAAAACTTGCACTACCTTATTCTTAACCCTTTACCTCATAAAATAATCATGTAATAAATAATGACTGTATGAATATCTATAAGCTGAATTTTTATAAGGGCATTTATGAACACAGAATATATTGGCTATAGCTGAAATTGACAAATCAAATGTAAATAACTCCATATTATAAAGCAAACAGAGCAGACCAAGATTAGACGGCTCCTACAGGCTCCTAACAAAACTGGGAAAAGAAAGAACAGCTAACGTTTTAACCATTTGAGCAAACTTTCTTCAGTAGAATATGTATATGCCATTCACTTTTCTTATTTGATTTATATCCGGTTTTGCCTTGTCATACCATTTACTTTAAGTAGACACCTTTAACCCTTTCTCTCATTTTTCTCATATAAACATGTTTTCACACATCTGCAAACAGAGGAGCCGTCTGATCAGGGTCTGCTTTGTTTGCTAATGAAATTTGATAGATCAGTTTCTATACTTCCTAGTTCCTAAAATGACTACAATCTTCCATGTTTCGTTATAAATATTTTGTTCATGAATATTCAGAAGGTAATGAAATAAATTTGTAACAAACATAGAACAGTGAAAGGGTTAACACCTTACTGTAGGAGCAGTGATGATCAGGGTCTGCGCTGTAGCTTATGGAATAATATAGATCTTTTTCCATGCTTATAAAACTTTTAGTTGAGTCTTGAGTTCATTCTCAAGTTTTTGATTGGTCAGATTTGAGCCTTTGGCTCAAATCTGACCAATCAAAAGCTTGAGAACTCAAATCTGACCAATCAAAAGCTTGAGAACAAATTCAGACTCAACTTAAAGCTTTATAAGCATGGGGCCAGATTCTACAGTTTCTGCTGTTGCAAAAAAAAATCCTGTTCATTTGTCACAATAAAAAATTATGTAATCTATGTATATTCATGATGTTGTTGTTTCTTACATGAATATTCATCATGTAAAGTGTCAACCAGTTTGGATCTCAAATTGATCTAACATGTTTTCAAAGATTGTCTCAAATTCACCACATACTGGCACATAGCATGCAAAATGTTCACAGTCTGTACATTGATTGTAGACTATCATCTTCATACGGGATAAGAATGCCAGAGGCCAAGAGATATCAGGATACATAGACTATGCCCACAGACTTAAGACGGAGGACTTCGAGCCATACTTTGCAGGAAGAAAGAGACTTCTCCCTCGGCCATCTGACCTCAGGTCTGCTACAATTTAAGCACTAGATAAGATGCTATTTCGAAAATCTCCAATGAATGTTTTTCTTTATTTCTTTACAAACACCAGAGGGGTCCGTGGCTGAGTGGTTATGGTCTTCGACTGACAATCGCTTAGCATCTCACCACTGTGGGTTCAAATCCCAGTCTGGACATTTGGATTTTTTTATGTGATGAAGCCATCTAGCTGGCTTTCTTTAGGTCAGTGGTTCAACTTGGATGTTCTTCTGTGCACAAAACAATGCAATTCATTCTGTGCACAGAAGGAAGAACCTCTGGGGTCTTCTTCCACCTGTAATTAGCTGGATGTCATATATGACTGAAATACTGTTAAAAAGAACATAAAACCCGATAAAAGCCTAAAAAAAGACACGAGACCCTCTCTCTGAGTTAATTATTTGAAAGTATTTAGCAGAGAGTCAATAAGCTTTATAATATGGTTCATCATTGTGGGATTTGTCAAACCTGAGGTATGGTCCAGATATGCATTCACTTAGTAATGCTAGAATTCAAAGGCATGAAAAGGTGTTTGTATGGGGTAAAGAATTAGGTGACCATTCCTTGAATAAACATAGGAGTTGTAACTAGTAGGTGGTTGCTTAATTCAGTACAGAAACAATGCAGGAAACACCCTTTACTTGATAGAGATGCCGTACATTTTAACACCATTCTACCAGAGTAGATCTGTCAAATGGCGCCAGTAGGAGCCATCTGATTATCAGGGTCTGCTCTGTTCCCTAATGAAATGAAATTTCCACAGTTTCTGCCATGTGCAAACATTTTATTGTTTGATGTGCCATTTTAAACTTTCAGCTAATAAATATTCATTATGTCAACAGTCATTGATTCTAACATAAACATTCATCATGTAAAGAGTTAATCCTTTCCTTCATAAAAATGCCAGTTCACGCCTTTGCAAACAGAGTAGACCCAGATCAGATGGCTCCTACAGGGTCTGCTCTGTTTGCTTTAGAATTGAATATAGATCTGATTCTATAGTGACTCTGCCAAGGCTAAAGATTTTAATATCATTATAAAAATTCAGCTAATAAATATTAATTATGTCATTATTTCCTAGATGAATATTCATCAGGGAAATGGTTAAAGACTTCTTTAGCCCTTTCCCTCATATAAACACCTTTTCATGCATTCAAACAGAATAGACCCAGATCTGACAGATCGTAGGAGCCGTCTAATCACGGTCTGCTCTGTTTGCTTATGACATGATATAAATAATTTGATTCTACAGTTTTTGTCAATGCAATTTTTTTTTTAAAAATCCCATGAAAAGTTTACTTTATTAAAATTCAGCTACTAAATAGTCATTATGTCATTATTTCTTACATGAATATCGAACAGGGAAAGAGTTAACCCTTCCCCTGTTCTATATTTAGTCCAAATTTCAATACCTGAATATTCATGGACAAAATAGTTACAATGAAATAGCCATTTAAGAAAGTAAAGAAACAGAGCTATCAAATTCCATGGGCAAACAGAGCAGACCCTGATCAGATGACTCCTATTGGAGCCATCTGATCTGGGTCTACTCTGTTTGCAAATGCATGAAAAGGGGTTTATATGAAGGAATTGGTTAAGTGGTCACTTAATACAGGATTTATTGTACAAGAATTTCAAACTGAATGCACCATTGGTTTGACCCTTTATCTCTTTTACAGTTTCTACAACTGGGAGACTCAGACCTCAACCTCCAACCCCACACCAAACTACCAAGTCATTGCTGAGAACGCATCAGGCTTGTTGTTTAAGAACAAAAGAGACAGGAAAATCATAAATGTTGACCCAAAGGTAAGTTTACTTGTTGTTGTGACTTGTTCCTTCTCTTTTTCCTCTCTCTTTTCTTGGAAGAATTGAAGTGTTGCTAGACTAGAGGGATTTATGTGCCAACACTGCAAGGCTTTCACAATATTACATTTATATATACGTGTAACCATTATATTGTAATGTATTGGAGAACTAATGTTTGTGAAAGGGAATTTGTCTGGTACAAAAGTCCATATCTCTCCACCATGATCCTGTTTGTCACTACTCATTAGAATTCTATCATTTCTTAACCATTTACTCCTTGAATATTCATGTATGAAATGAATTGTTTGCAAATGCATGAAAAAATGTTAGTATGAAGGAAAGGGTTAACCATTTCCCTAATGAACATTTACGCATGAATTGGTCACTTCATGAATATTCATTTAAATTTTACTTTATTTTTATAATGTAAAATGTTCAAGGGAATATATTATGGCTTTGGCAGAAACTGTAGAATTTGATTTATATACATGTAATACCACAAGCAACCAGAGCAGACCCTGATAAGACAGCTCCTACAGTAAGCTACCATATCTGCCTTTACATGATAAATATTGATGTAAGAACATAATTACAGTGAATATAAGCTAGCCAATATTTTCTAATGGCATATGAAAATGGGAATTTTTGACCAGGGCAAAAACTGTCGAATCAGATCTTGTTATTTAATAAGCAAACAGGAAAGACCTTGATCAGACAGCTCCTACAGGATCTACTCTGTTTGCAAAGGCGTGAAAAGGTATGTTTATTAGGTAAAGGGTAAAAATCCTATACCGATACTTAACCCATTACCTCATATTGACGCCTTTTGGCACCTCTGTAAAAGTCACATTTAGAAACCATTGTGATAAATAGAGCATTTGCTCCTATAGGACCAAATGCTCTATTTATCACAACGGTTTTAAACTACAACATTCTAAAATTTTCCTTTTCTCTAGTTAATGCTCCTTTTCGGTAGATTTATTCAAAAAGGCTGGATCTAAAAATAGCCTATGAGGTAATGGGTTAAGACTTCTTTTGGGTGGCAGTTGTAAAGGGTTTTTTCTCTGCCTCTGTTGTAAATAATGGACTTTCATTTATTTAATATTTCAGATTCCAAGTCCTGGTGACAATTCTACAAGAACTGTTATAACTTTTGATGAAGACGATGAGGCCCCTAAATATGTACAAGTTGTCATATATGACCACATAACAAGACGGAAAACTTAAATCTGATGGAATGATTTGGTGGCGATTTTTATTTCTATGATCTGTGATATGTACTAACATTTATATGAATGTTACTTTTAATCTGAACAGAAATGATTTTGAAATGTGAAGAAATGGAATTAATGTTCATGTATCGCTTCTATTTGAAAAAAGTGTACTGCAGACTTGATGAAAAACATATACAATGTAGGTTACATCCATTTAAAAAACATGGAAATTTATATTTTTCTAGATTTTTGTTGAACGCATTGAAGTAAACTTTATAACTTTGAACATCATTTTATTATAACATATTAAATCTTGTGTTGTATGCTTGCATATAAGGTGTTATGTTAAGTAATGTGCAAGTCTTTAATTCTCCCATCCTACTCTTCAGCCAGCCCAGGATGATGGGTTCATAACCTAAGGGAAATAACTTTCATTTATACAATACGGTACATACATCAATAGTTTCCCTTTAAATGTAATATGTGTTGTGTTGTAGTATATATGTGATGACTGAGAAAAGCAATAGAATGTGAAATAAACAGTAAAATAACTATTATTCATTTTCTTATGTAAAATACCATGCTTGTTCAATACAGTGTTGATTTCTAAATGAATCTGTCAGAATTATTTATTTGACAAATAGAGGATCTTACAAGAGTGTTCATTACAAATTGTTTTTATGAAACGAGTTTACTATAACCACATAACAAAAGCTTTAGCAAGTGTCATGTTCATTATAGTAAACGAGTTTCATGAAAACAATTTGTAATAAACACAAATGTAAGATTCTATTTATTGGTCGCCGCCGTGAAACAAAATTCAGGATAATGATTGATTAGTTTATAAAGATTTCTATGGAGTTTTATTGTTTCCTGTGCTAAAGCTTGACAAATAATTCAGTTCAGTCTGCCTGGTTTTTAAAAGCAATTTTTATTCATAATATAATTAATCTTTAAAGAGTTTTGTACATTTCTATGGTAATTGGTTTATTTTCATAGCAATTTCTTCAGTTCTTGTTATTAGTCAAAAGCAAAATACAGTAAAACCTCTCTATAACGGCCACTAAATTACATCAAGTATTTTGTGTTAAAGGCAGGTGGCTGCTTAATGCACGGTAAAAGTAAAACAGAACGCCCCTATAGGAGCGTTCTGTTTTACTTTCACCTTGCTTTAAGCAACCACCTGCCCTAAATACCAACTAATTAGCGCAATTTAGTGGCCGTTATAGAGAGGTTTTAGTTTTACTGTAGACTATTAAAATTTAAGCAAAGGTTTGAAAGGAATGCATGAACTGACTATTCTCTGTGGTGATTGACTAGACTTGTATATTATTAATTCCATTAAAGACTTTATAAAAGTAAATATTTTTTGGCGGCGACTTTGATGCTCTGCATCAAAATTTTGCTTGTATATACAATCATGTAATCATATTTACTATGGTAAAATATTCCCTTGTTCATGTGCCATTGAAATATTTTGGCTGATTAATATCCATAAGTTATAAAGTCATTACTTTTTGCATGAATATTCATTTATAGGGAAAGAAAATGTAGTAACAAACTTTGTTGGACAATTGCACATTGTCTGCAAAACTGATATTACTCCACGGTTTATCCATAATGTTCCATTCTCTCAAACAACTGACTAAATATCCCCATACTATTGTTACAATTTAGACATTCTTTTCTAACCATGTGCATGCTAACAGCAAACTTGTAATTATCTTAGAATACAGTTTTGATCTAGATGGGACAGATTTAACCCTACGTCTAATCTGGAACCAGGGTCCATGCTTATAAAGCATTTTAGTTGAGTCTGAGTTCGTTCTCAAGCTTTTGATTGGTCCGATTTGAGTTCTCAAGCTTTTGATTGGTCAGATTTGAGCCAAAGGCTCAAATCTGACCAATCAAAAACTTGAGAACGAACTCAGACTCAACTAAAAGTTTTATAAGCATGTACCTAGGTCAATATCAATAAACTTCAACCCTTTCAACTCGGATATGCATGCACTGTCATTTGCAAACAGTGTATACACAGATCAGAGAGCTCCTACAGGAGTCCTCTAGTCAGAGTCTGCATTGCATGTCATTCAAAATCCTCTAGCAAATCTATGCCTTTCACACAGAGTGGACTCTACAGATAAACACTCATGGGCTATTCCATTCTGATAATTCAGGGTTGAAAGGGTTAATTGTCAAGTCAAAAGCCGCAGCCAATCTTTGATGGAAATTCAAAACTAGTTTTTAGATTAACACTCCAGAACAATGCATTTTTCACTGTGCTCACTTAGCCTCACTAATTCCCAAGAACTGTCTGATGTTTTGTGTGTTGTTATCCTTATGCAGGTCCTTTGCTGTCTAATGTACTCCAAATACCTTCTGCACTCTGAGCAATTAATATCTTGAAATATTGTCGTCTGCAGCAGATATTGATTGTTCTTCCATATATTTTCAAAAATATATGTCAGAGCGAAAAACAGTTTGGACCTGATGAGGTTCCAAGTTACTATGCATCTCATCTGAATCCAGACTGTTTGCAAAGGTTATTATAACTGCTAAAAACTAAAGCAATAGCAGCTGAAACAAAACTCGTACCTGTTTAGAGGAACAGTTGCTTATGGCAGAAGTCAATCTTTGGTCAGAACTTTGTATGTCCTTGCGTCACAATTCTTATAATTTAGAATGCCACCACCAGGCGTTAACTATGTATTTCTGGGTTCCCAAATGTTCACATTCCATTCTTTAAGTAATTCATATATCATTTTCAGCAAAATGATTATCTTATTAAAGCATTTTCCTCAGTCTGCAATCATTTAAAAATTTGCCATGTATCTCTTAACCCATTACCGCATAGGCTATTTTTAGATCCAACCTCTTTCATTAATTCTACCAAAAAGGAGCATTTACTAGAGAAAAGGAATTTTCCAGAATTGTGTAGTTTTGAAACCATTGTGATAAATAGAGCATTTGCTCCTGTGGAGCAAATGCTCTATTTATCACAATGGTTTCACAAAGTGATTTTTAGAGAAGCGTCAAAAGGCGTGTATATGCGGGAATGGGTTAATCAAACATTCTAAATAATTTAGCTCTCTGTCTTAAACATGTTTTACACAGTCTTTTAACCCTTTCCCTGTTCTATGTGTATTTCAAATGCCAATACCTACTGAAAATTCATGGACAAATTTGTTATAATGAAACATGGAGGGTGGAACATTTGGCCATTTTAGCACGTATAGAAACATATCTATCAAATTTCATAAGCAAACAGAGCAGACCCTGATCAGACGGCTCCTCTAGGAAAACACGTTTGTATGAGGGAAAGGGTTACGCTTGCGTACAACCTCGCTTGTTCAGTAGGTATTGAAATTTGAAATAAACATAGAACAGGGAAAGGGTTAATACGGATGTCTTTAAATGCAGGTGGTTGTTTTATGAAGGTTGAAAGTATAGCTTTCTGCATAACTTTCATCCTGAATATTAAGCTGCCACCCGTCTTTATGACCCAAAATAAGACCTTTTTGGTGGTTGCTTTGGAGAGGTTTAGACCTTTATTCCATAATTACGCCTTTCTACGCCTTTGCAAACAGAGAATACCCAGATCAGACGGCTCCTATAGGAGTCTCTGGTCAGGATTTGCTCTGCTTGCTTATGAAATAATGTAGATGTGAGTCTAGTTTCCATTATGGCCAAAACTTCCAATGTTCATGTGTCATTATAACAATTAATCTAATCAATATTCATGATGTGATTATTTCTTACATGAATATTCATGGAGTAAAGGGTTAACTGTATTTGCCTTCACTAACCTCCAAGATAGGTTGGTAAGTTGATTGTTAGATTTTGTTGTGAAATGTCGCGATTTCTATACCCATCTGGGTCGCAAAAAATCTTAAAGTGTTATGTTTGCTAGAATATTTGGAATAACAAACAGTGCAGACTTTGATCAGAGGGCTCCTCTAGGAACCTTCTGATCTGGGTCTACACCGTTTGCGAATGTCAGTACACTCGTTCCGCACTTAAAAACCATGCACGTACGCACACATAAAGAAACAAGCAATCTATGGCAAAGTAAACAGTTTCCGCTGCAAAAAAACCCAGCGATGACCCAAATAAAAACAGTGCACATCACCATCGTACAATGCTGACCCCAACAAACTGCTGGTTCTAACAAGCTGTCACACTTCAACACTGTCACTGTTCATACAGTAGAACCTGTCTTAAGCGGTCATAAAATGAGGTCAAATTATGGGTATCTAAGGCAGGTGGTCGTTTAATACAGATCAAAAGTATTTCAGAAAGGACCTACAGCAGTGTTCTGCATTACTTTTTCCCTGTATTGAGCAACAACCTGCTGTTCAAGATCCCTGTATTCAATTAATATAATGTCACTTAACTCTTCTCTTGCTGAATTTTAAAATACATTTCTCCTTCTTTACCCATGCTCTGTTGTATAATTACATATATCTTCACTGTGTACAAGTATTTCGCTGTGCAATCACTGCTGTGGAGTGCACTGTTTGCACAATCAACTTGTAAATAGTGCAGACCCTGATGAGACAGCTCCTGCAGGAGCTGTCTCATCTGGGTCGTCACTATTTACAGGTAGGTATATTGACGTGAATAGCAAGCGAAGGGTTAAGATAGGTTCTACTGCATATGTCATCTTTCTCTCGTAATGCATCCTGAAGTACCTACGGTGAAAACTTAGTATAAAGCAAAATGTGTTAACCCCTTTTGTCTGCAAGAATTATCGTTTGCAAAATTGTCCTGTGTATCTGGATGTTTTATTGTTCATTTTCCAGTCAATAACAACATCAAAGTGTCATACAGTTTGGATCCTGTTGGCAAAGGTCATCGCAAAAGAGTAAACCTGGGTCCATGCTTATAAAGCTTTTTAGTTGAGTCTGAGTTTGTTCTCAAGCTTTTGATTGGTCATAGGCTCAAATCTGACCAATCAAAAACTTGAGAACGATCTAAGACTCAACTAAAAAGTTTTATAAGCATGGCTACTGATTGAACGTTACTGAAATATAAGGGGCGGACCAAAATGTATGGATGACCCAGTGCATATAGATTGTATACAGTAAAACCAATCTACCCAAACTAAGTCTTATTCACCAAAAATAAGACCTGTGTTTTAGGACAGGTGGTAGCTTAATGCAGGATGAAAATCATACAGAAAGCTCCTCATGGAGTTTTTTGCATTACTTTCATCCTGCATTAAGCAATCCCATGCTCTTATAGCCACCTATGTGTATTCCTTCTGTGGTCGCTATAGACGGGTTCTACGGCATAAGTTATACCTCTCTAATGCAACACTAAAAAGAGTCATTTAACGTTATACAGATACGTTCGTCTTGCATTAAGTGTAATGAAATAACTTAATTAATGCCTATTATAGACACTGATGGACCATTCTGTTTTAAGAAAATGATACAGTAGAACCTGTCTTAAACGACCATATAAAGGTAAAATTATGGGCCTGTACGGCAGGTGGTAGTTTAATACAGATCAAACGTATTGCAGAAAGCTCCTATAGGAGCTTTCTGCATTACCGTTTCCCTGTATTGAGTAACTAACTGCTATTCCAATTAATATATATGGTCACTTTTAAAAGATAGGTTCTTTTGCATGATAATAAAAATATGAATTCACTTGTAGTTGTCGTCCAAAAGCAAACTACTTTCGCGTTATGGCAGAACAATAGCAGCACTGTAGCTGCTACATCTTACAAAGCGTGGGTGAACTTGTGTTAACACATTCCCTCCTAGTGACGCATTTTGGCGCCTCTGTAAAATTAACATGGTGAAACCATTATGATAAGTAGAGCATTTGCTCCTATAGGAGCAAATGCTCTATTTATCACAATGGTTTCAAATTACAAAATTCTAAAAAATTCCTTTTCTCAAGTTAATGCTCCTTTTCGGTAGATTTATTCAAAGAGGTTGGGTCTAGAAATAATCTAGGAGGGAATGAGTTAATCTTTGCAAACAGTTTGGGTAATGATGAAATGCTGAGTAAACCGGTGTCTCATGCAGCAGGGTTCAAACTGTTAGGCACTCTGACCATCACTTCGAAACATATTGGGAAACAATCTGAAAGTTTAGACAGGCGATATTTTTTATAGATCGCAATTACTCAGCATTTAAAGGGTTTATAAAAAGGAATGCGTTGGACATACCATTTTCCTGTTGCATTTTCATAATGCCATATGTACTCAGACTTTTGTGTCATTGGAAGAAACTGTAGTGTCACCTTAATTATATAATGGCATAAGCAAACACAGCAAACCTTGATAAGACGGCTCCTACAGGCCGGATACGTCTGGTCTGGGTCTACTCTGTTTGCAAAGGCGTGAAAAAAAAGTTTACATGTATATGAAGAAAAGGATTAACCCTTCACTTCATGAATATGCAAGACTTGGCTATTATGAATATTTATTTAACATTTTACTGCCCTTTGCTATATATCCACTTGATAAACTTATATAGCAATAAAATCACAGGCACTCGATGTCAAATGGTCTTTTTATCGATTTAAATGAATGAATGGGAACTCTATTGAGTCAAATATCTCGATAAAATATATATATAAAATATACTGCCACACACTATACTTTCGAAGAAACATCCACTGTGAACATGGTCAGTAGAGTTCATATTCTGTGCGAACACAGACGATCTATTTCGTTGATGTTAATCGGTTTTCCCCTTCACCCCTCAGCATTTCCCACTTTGCCGTAACAATATCAAGGGGCTGCCCCTTGCTAAAAAAAACCACTATCTAAATAAGCGTGATTTTTCCCTGTAAGGACAGATAAAATAACTCTTAGGCTAACCAAACATGCAGTTTTAGAAACTGTATTATTTTTGTAAATATGTCCACGATGTCTTTAAGCACTCATGTACTTCACTTAGAACATCACTTGTGATTCTTCTTAATATCTATCATTCAAATAATTTAACCCACATGTCCAGTCGAATACTACATATTACATAAAAAAACTGACGTATTGGCGGGGAAAGTAGCCGTGCGCAAAATCGGTGTTCTGATTGGTTAACGATAATCATTTGGACTGTTCTTTGGTGGACGATCGAAGTCGTTCCCTATTTATAGCTACGGTAGGAACAAAACATTCAGTCTCGTAATCGGTGTGAACATAATCCTGTGATCTAGAAAGATGGCAAGCATACCGAAACATGAGACCCTTAACATGCGAAAAAAATATATCGGGTACGTATGTCTTCTTTCTATTATTTATGTGTTCCGTGTGTTTCAACAAACTTTGAAAGTGTGACACTGACAACGGCTGCTGCTGCTGCATGCATGATTACGATTGTCGTGAAAACAAATTCAGAACGTGGAATGTCACATATCTCGATCTGTTATTGATTTCACCTATTAGTCGCTATTAGTACAACAGATGCACTAATTGTACACTAGAATATCATGTAATCAATTACACGATGAATCGTTGAATCGTTGAATTTAGAGCCCCAATTGGCTCGAATGTCACTCTGGGAGGTGTCTAGGTAAATTTTCACGGTAGTAATAATTACTCTGGTATTTCAGTATGTTATGATTAAAGTGTTTTAGAGAGAACTTCTCAGACGATTAGTGTATCTGATGAAGCTGTCAAGTGTCTCAATAAATAATTTTCTACAATCTTTCCATTGGTCGTCTTCTTTCGGTCTGCTAAGTAACATTTGGGCTGTAAAATCGAAAATCCCAGTTTTTTGGAACAATTCCAGCCTTAGTTTTTCTCTAATTTGTTCCTGAATGTTGCAGTCTTCCAGGTAGTGGACCACGGTTTCTACCTGGCCGCACTGGCACAGTGGGGAGTCAGAAAGGCCTATGTTAAATTTGTAGCTGTTTAGCATTATATATCCTGTTCTTAATTGGTGAATTATTTGTTGACTGTGTGTTGAAATGTCAGTATTTGGTGGTAGTTTGTTGTTAACTGGAATTTGTGGTACATATTGGAACAGATGTCTACTGGTCTCTGATTGGGTCCATCTGTTTTGCCACTTTATTTCACAAGATTTTTTGGTTGATTTTCGAATATCTGATAGAGTTGTCAATGCATTTGATTCCTGCATGAATTCGGCCTCGACTGCGGCTTCTTTGGCAAGCTTGTCTGCGATTTCATTGCCATTGATATTTGCGTGTCCGGGGGTCCATATTACTTCTATGTGAATACCGTCCGCTTGTAAATCTGCTATCAATTGCTTTGTTTGTGTCTTACTGTTTGTTTGTATGTTTGGGCAGTCCAGTCAAGCTGTAAAAGGCCTACTGCTGACTGGCTGTCAGAGAAGATTTTGACATTTTTGAAGTCTCTTCTATTGTGAAGCTCTTCTCTACAAAATCGCAGAGTCATGGTAATGGCAACAATTTCTCCAAGTAAAATGGATGCCATATTTGAGACAGCTTTCTTCAATTCAATATGGTCATCTCGATGAGGCAGGAACACACAAGCACCAGCTCCACATGGCCCTGGATTCTGTCTACATGAGCCATCTGTGAAGGCGATGATGGTGTCTTGGTCACTCTCTTCTGCCATGGTGTATATTAGAGCTTTTGACGACTCTATTTGTGAAATTGATCTGGATTTTGAAGATCCAAGAGTGTCCCAGTATTCTGGTCTTCGTCTTGATGGACATAGATACTCCAAATAAGTTAGCTGAGGTTCAAGGTGTTGATAGTCTGTACCTGTGTTGCTCCTCATATCACTTATTTGTAGTAGCATTTTACCCAGAGGTGATATGAATTTCTCTGGTTTAATGTTAATGGTATCCATCCAAGATTCAATTGTTTGCTTGATTGGCTCTAAGTTGTCTCTCATAAGAAGACGTGCCAATTCTCTGATTGAGAGCTCTTCTCTTCTTAAATCCAGTGGAAGGATGTTTGCTTCTACTTGAAGTGCTTCGATTCCACCTGAAGCAGGAATTCCCAAACAAGCAGCTAACCCTTTACGCTGAATACTATCTAGTGGTTGGCAGTATGCAATTTGCCAAACAGGCGCTGCATATTCAAGATGTGGGATCACAAGACATTTGTAGCTTTTTACCATGTTACTAGGGCTAATTCTTTCTGTTTTCCCCATAATTAAGAGTGCATTCAGTGCTTTATGTGCCCTCTTTTCTACATATTTGATGTGTCTGGAGAACGATAACTTTTCATCAAGTATGACTCCTAAGAGCTTTGGGTTAACAGCTCTTTGTATCCTTGTACTTTTCACAGATATCTTAATGTCTCTTGCAAGAGTGTTGGAGTCCTTAGAGAACACACAGAACTCAGTTTTGTCAAGGTTTAGCTTCATTCTCCATCGCTTGACCCATAATAGAACTTCTGTCATATCCTCTTCTAAGCTGGAAGCTATATCATCCAGACATTTTCCTGTTTTCCAAATTGTACCGTCGTCAGCAAATTTTACTTTTTGATTTTTCACCTTTTCAAATATGTCTGATAAATACAGGTTGAAGAGAATGGGAGACAACACCGATCCTTGTGGAAGACCTAGATTAGTCTGGAAGGTATTTCCTTCTGCTTGCTTTAACATACAAAAGGCTTTTCTGTCTTTAAGGAAATCATTCAACCAGTGCCAAGTCCGACCTCTGATACCTTGTCGGTGGATTTTGGTGAGCAGGCCTTCTCGCCAAACCGTATCAAAGGCCTTTTCCAGGTCAATGAATATTCCTATTGTGTGTGAACCATTGTTAAACCCATTGAATATGTCTTGTGAGATTCTGATAAGAGCTCCTGTTGTGCCTTTGAAATGCCTGAAGCCCTCTTGTTCATTGTCTATGAGTTTAAGATGTTCACTGAAAGCATATAGGCGACTTTCAATGATTTTCTCCATACATTTCCCAATGCAGCTTGTTAGACTAATTGGTCTGTATGCTGAAGCTTTATGGTATGTTTTTTTTCCTGGTTTCTTCAAAAATTGAATTTTTGCTATTTTCCATTTTTCAGGTATTTTCTTGTCTTTCCAGGATCTGTCAAACAGCTTATGTATGCTTAGTTTCATATTTTCACCTGACTTTATCAACATATCAGACATGATATTGTCTTCGCCAGGAGATTTACCTTTTTCAAGTTTTTGGATTACTGCTTGAACTTCATTATAAGAAATTTCCCTGTTCAGGAACTGGTTTTCTTCAGTTATATCATCTTCTAATTCATCAGTACAAAATGTATTGTATTCAGAGTCTATGATTTCCTTGAAATCTTTGTCAAAGTTTTCATTTTCCACATGAATACCGCTGAAGAAAGCATTTTCAAGGATACGGCACTTGCCTTCCATGTCAAAAATTGCCTCTCCTTGATCATTTAATAAGGGTAACACACCACTAGCATTTACGTCTTCATAGGAGGCTAACCGTTTAAATTGCCTCCACATTTCCTTTGGGTTTCGACATGTATTGATTTTTTCGCAAACACCATTTACCCATCTGTCTTTGGCCGCCTCACATTCATTTTTGTACTCAATTTCTAGTTTTCTAAGACAATCAAGGTTTTGGTTTGTTTTCCTTAGCCTATACTTTTTCCTACAGATATTGAGAGCATTTTTAAGTTTTCTGGTTTCTTCATCTTGCCAGGGAGCTATTGTTCGTCTTGATGATTTTTTGATTTTCACCTTGGTCAAACATTCATTTATACACTCAGTACAAGTATTTAAGAATGAGGAGTACATTTCATCAACATCTTCATTTTCAGTGATTTGTTGAAGCCAAATCTGGAATTTTTGGTCAGATATTTCTTCCCATTTTACCCAATCTGATTTTTCGAGGCTGATTTTTTCCACACAAGTGTTATCGATTTCTGACCTTGTTTCAAAAATTTCAAGTAGTACACCGTAGTGATCAGAGCGAACTGTTGCATGGGTTAAAGTCTGGCAAAATGAAACTTCTCTGATACTTTCAGTGTTTTCAAGGAACAAGTCTATAACACTGTCAGTTGGTTGAGGATCATTTATACATACCAAGTTATTGCAATCTAAACAATCTTCTAAAATTTGTCCACTACTATTTATGTCTATGTTACCCCATGTTTGACTCTTTGCATTTAGATCGCCTGTTACAATCATGTTTTTGTGGTGTGTTTTAACTTTTGATATTAGTTTACAAAGTTTTGTCATCTGGTCTGTTTTGTTAGGTGGTATATATGCTGTTACAATTATGAATTCTTCTTTCTTCATGTGTTTTACCCTAATTGTCACTGCTTCAAGACTATCTTCAGCATATTCTGTTAATTCTTCTGTGATGAATTTATCTGAGAAACAACTGAGGACTGCAACACCTCCTCTTCCATCAGCTCTTTTCTTATTAACACAAGAAAAATTTGTTAATTGAACATCATTGTTATCATTTTCCCAAGTTTCAGTGAGACACACTACGTCAACTTGATAATCACTTACTAAATGTCTAAGATCACTTTTAACAGTTTTAAAACATTGACAGTTCAGGGTGAGAATCCTCATATTTACAGATTTACAATATTTGCTTCTGTTGGAGGGATCTAAGCTTGACTTTGAAAGCTTCACACTTGGACGAAGAGGCCGGGTGCTTGCCAGAACAGTTCGAGCAGCTTGCCGGGTTTTTGCACTCTGTGAGTTGATGATCAGACTGTCCACAATTCTCGCATCTGGTTGGTAGGCAACAATGAACAGCAATGTGGCCAAAGCGCATGCAATTATAGCAGCGTACCACTTTGGCTTTTCTCTGCGGTTCAACATAAGCCTCTTTCCCATGTAATCTGAAAGGTAGTTTGATTTTTAGCGTTTGCTGCAAGTCTAAATTGGTTTCGTGGAATAATTTTACTACAGGCATATATTTGCCAGTATTCCTGTTAAATAATCTTTGTACTCTTTGCACTTTGCAACCAAGTGCTTGGAGGGTAGACCGGATTTCTTCTTCTTTTATTCTAGGGTCAACGTTTTTGCAAAATCCTATTGTTATATTTGATTGAGAGTTGCCTTTCGGATTATGTAAGTGCTCCTCTTCACCGAGTGTACCCTTTATCCAAGATTTTTCTGCACTGGCTTTGGACTCAGGGTCTTTGAACTGTATCACAATACCTCCTTGGGGTAGAGAGTAAGCACTGTTAAACTCTGTAACACTGTTCTCTTTCAGTTTCTCTTCTATTTGTTTTGATTTTAGGATTCCTGTATGGGTGGATATTTTATCTATAACAAGCACTGAATCCCCTTTACTGGAGTTTGATTTGACAAGACTTTGCAGATCTACACTGTCTTCGTTCTGTTGAACTTTGTCTTCCGTTTGCTTGTTGAAGAGGGTGTTTTGTGTAAGCTCAATGTCCAAAATATTTTTCTTTACCCACGGAGAGTTATTTAAAATACAAATTACACACGGATATTGAATTTTACTGTCAGAAATGATTTTCACACTTAGTTTATCTAGACTTGCACACTCAATATGCCACCACAGCTCACAGCAGTCGCATTGGATCCATTCTGTCTTATTATAGCGTCTCAGGGGTGGTTTTTCTTTCTTGCAACCTGCACACAATTCAGCATCAATTTTATTTGGGGATTTTTTTGTGGGGTTGATTATATTGTCAGTTTGTTTGATGGGGTTTTTAGTATCTTGTTTATTCTTACTCTCCGAATCAGATGTTTTTTTATTCAACAAACTTTCACATTTTCTCTTCTGGATTCTTCTACTTCTCTTCATGATTAGGAATGTGTGATAACCACATTTTACATAATTAGGACGGGGAGGTATTAGGCGAATGTAAGATTAAACATCTTACCTTTAGAGTCCAAGAAATTGAAAAAAAACCACTCTCCTTCCGTACCAAAACACCGGATACTTGACCTTGACACTTTACACTATACAGACTATCAGTACAGTCCCTTGATTGTGTTCCTCATCATCGTTGAATCGCTCACAATTTAATTACAAAAAGTTGTTTATTCTCCTTAGTAACCGTTGTTACGCTCACTTTTCCCAAGGATTTTCACTTAAATATTCGAAATAAATCTAAATTTCGAGTTCGAATCTTTCTGGTTCACGAAAACACACTTTTGGATGCTATAAGCCTCTGAATTGCACGATAGAATAGGTTTGTTTACATTAATTTTGATGGCTGCGCATTATGAGTCCCGCTCAGCTGTCAAAACATTTCATCAAGTTATTTAACACTTCTCCGGCCGATGTTCTGTGATTGACGCTAAATATTGTTGAAACACTTGACAATTTCACCAGAGCTCCAATTTTGAATTGTTTTAAGCTATTTTAATGGTTTTAAATAATAAATTAGTTGAATTTTGGTTTCGGTTTCGAAAAGACCGTTTTATCACTCGCGTCCACTTTGTTCTGTTCTGCGTACAGTGTTCATGTATTTCACTGCTGATTTCACTGAAGACCGTACGTAGATTATTCAGGTCATATGCATTTGCTGCAGGCACAGGCGTTGGGCTCCTGAAATATGTCTAAAATAAGTTAAAATGTCCCTAAATTGACGTTTTGTAACATTTGGGGCTGAAAAAATAAAGCCTGTGGCGTTTTGAGACAAAGCTGAAATTTTCGTAGCGCACTATGCAATATGTTAGGTGCACACAGCTACTTTCATAGTAGTTTCAACTGTTTGTCTAATCATATGAAGTATTTTAAAATCAACCCTTAATTTCCTTGTTGACTAGATCTAGATCTATATGAAATTATTATCATGATTATTGAAGTGAACATTTATTAGAAATTTATCTAGCTGAAGTTTTATAATGTTTACAGTCTCTTTTTGTACAAGTAGAAATTGTTTAGACATAAACAATAATTTCATGAGTAAACAGAGCAGACCCCTACAGTAACAGGAGCTGTCTGATTTGGGTCTACACTGTTTGAAAAAGCGGAAAAAGGGTTTAGACACAGTTTATATAAATTAGTGAACCCTTTACTCCATGAACATTCTGAGGAGTAAAGGGTTAAGCTGGTGGATGGTCATGCAGGGACTTATTAACCTCATTATAATGACTGCATCAGTCAGACCAAATACTGAACTACTGTTTTCCTGAATTAGTCAGTGGTTAAATAACTATAGAGTCTGCACAGTATGAAATGCTTAGACGTGCTAGAGGATTTTGATTGGCATTAACATTGCAGACCCTGATTAGAGAGCTCCTCTAGGAGCTACACTGTTGGCAAATGACAGTGCATACATGTACATGCCCTGCATTCAGAGGGTTAGATCTATTTATGAAAAAAACATTGACATTATGAATTTTTATCATGGCAAATGAACACAGGATGTGTTTGCTATGACAGAAGATTATAGAACCATTTATAAGTAAATGGAGCAGAAGCTGATCAAATGGCACCTACAGGAGTCTTCTTGTCTGGGTCGTCTCTGTTTGCAAATATATCAAAAAGTGCCTCTATCTGGTTAGGGATTGAAGTATGTATGATATCAGTCAAGTTTAATGTACTAGCTGAATGTTCTATAAGAATCAATTTGTGACACAATTAAAGAGGATGTCCCTACAATGAATGCATATTTTCAATATGATAAATATCATAAAACTTGGTATTGGTTATTTTCAATCACTATTATGAAGATTGTCAATTTGAACTTATAAAAAAAATGCCCGGTGATTCAAAATAAACTGTTTTCACTGATACTTATAACTTTGTTCTACAACAAAATATTATTGACCTTTGTCTAACAGTTAACAAATCTAAAACGTGAGCTGAATAAATACTAATACATTGCCGAATAGCATATCAAACACATGCAAGTTGTGTCTTCTTTGGTGTTTATTTGACTGGGTTTTTTTTGCGTTATACTTCTTTTCAGGATATAAACAAATGATTTATGTAATTGTTAGGCATTTTTAAAACACATTGCAAGTAGAGACTTTCTCTTTAATTCTCTCCTTCATTTAACTCTTTCCTCCATAAATACGCCTTTCTACGCCTCTGTAAAAGTCACTTTTTGAAACCTAAGGAGCAAATGCTCTATTTATCACAATGGTTTCAACTACAAAATTCTCCAATTTTCCTTTTTATACCCCCCTTTTGAAAAAATGGGGGTATATTGCTTTGCACATGTCGGTCGGTCGGTCGGTCTGTCGGTCGGTCGGTAGATCGATGGTTTCCGAACGATAACTAATAAACGACTTGGCCTAGAATCTTCAAACTTGCTGTGGTGGTTGGTCATGACAAGTAGATGACCCCTATTGTTTTTTAGGTCACTAGGTCAAAGGTCAAGGTCGGTCGGTCGGTCTGTCGGTCGGTCGGTAGATCGATGGTTTCCGAACGATAACTAATAAACGACTTGGCCTAGAATCTTCAAACTTGCTGTGGTGGTTGGTCATGACAAGTAGATGACCCCTATTGTTTTTTAGGTCACTAGGTCAAAGGTCAAGGTCACCATGACCTAAAATGGTGAAATAGTTTCCGATCAATAACTGCTCAAGGGTTTGGCATGGGATCTTCAAACTTGCTGTGGTGGTTGGTCATGACAAGTAGATGACCCCTATTGATTTTGAGGTCACTAGGTCAAAGGTCAAGGTCACCATGACCTTAAATGGTTAAATGGTTTCCGATCAATAACTGCTCAAGGGTTCAGCTTAGAATCTTCAAACTTGCTGTGGTAGTTGGTCATGACCACTGGATGACCCCTAATGATTTTGAGGTCACTAGGTCAAAGGTCAAGGTCACCATGACCTTAACTGGTAAAATGGTTTCTGATCAATAACTGCTCAAGGGTTTGGCTTAGGATCTTCAAATTTGCTTAGGTGGTTGGTCATGACAACTAGATTACTCCTATAGTTTTTTAGGTCACTAGGTCAAAGGTCAAGGTCACCATGACCTTAAAGGGTGAAATGGTTTGCGGTCGATAACTGCTCAAGGGTTTGGCCTAGGATCTTCAAATTTGCTGTGGTGGTTGGTAATGACCACTAGATGACCCCTATTGCTTTTTAGGTCACTAGGTCAAAGGTCAAGGTCACCATGCTCTTAAATGGTCAAATGGTTTCCGATCAATAACTGCTCAAGGGGTTGGCTTAGAATCTTCAAACTTGCTGCTGTAGTTGGTCATGACAACTGGATGGCCCCTATTGTATTTGAGGTCACTAGGTTAAAGGTCAAGGTCACCATGACCTTAACTTGTAAAATGGTTTCTGATCAATAACTGCTCAAGGGTTTGGCTTAGGATCTTCAGACTTGCTGTGGTGGTTGGTTGTGACCCCTTGATGACCCCTAAAGTTGTTGAGGTCACTAGGTCAAAGGTCAAGGTCACCATGACCTTAACTGGTGAAATGGTTTGCGATTAATAACTGCTCAAGGGTTTGGCTTAGGATCTTCAAACTTGCTGAGGTGGTTGGTCATGACAACTAGATGACCCCTATTGATTTTGAGGTCACTAGGTTAAAGATCAAGGTCATCATGACCTTAACTGATGAAATGGTTTCCAATTAATAACTGCTCAATGGTTTGGTTCGGGATCTTCAAACTTGCTGTGGTAGTTGGTTGTGACCACTTGATGACCCTTAAAGTTGTTGAGGTCACTAGGTCAAAGGTCAAGGTCACCATGACCTTAATATGTGAAATGTTTTCAGATCAATAAATGATCAGTGGTTTGGCTTAGGATATTCAAAGTTGCTGTGGTGATTAGTCACGACCGCTAGATGACCTCTATAGTTGAGGTCACTAGATCAAAGGTCAGGGGGTCGGGGGGTATACATGTTTTACAAACATCTCTTGTTTCTAGTTATTTCTCCTTTTGGGTAGATTTATTCAAAGTGGTTGGATCTAAAAATAGCCTATGAGGGAAAGGGTTAAACACCTTTTCACACCTTTCCAAACAGAGTAAACCCAGATTAGCCGATATACTTCTTTACAGCATATTTATATAAACAAATGACATGTAATTTTTAGGCATTTTTAATTTTAGATACTATCACTTTAACACTACCTGATAGAAACCCCTTTAACCCTTTCCTCCATAGGCTATATTTAGATCCAACCACTTTGAATAAGTCTACCAAAAAGGAGCAATAACTAGAGAAATGGAAAGTTTTAGAATTTGGTAGTTTGAAACCTTAGTGATAAATAGAGCATTTGCTCCTATAGGAGCAAATGCTCTATTTATCACAATAGTTTCATAAAGTGACTTTAACAGAGGCGTAGAAAGGCATATTTATAGAGGAAAGGGTTAAGCACCTCGATCTGCAAACAGAAAAGACGTCAATCAGATGGGTCTTGTAGGAACCGTTTGATCAGGATCTACTTAGTTTGTTAATAGAATTATATAAATGTTTTACGGTTTCTCGCCATGGACAAACAATTTTGTGTTCATAAACTTTATATTCTGTTATAAAACTAAGCTGACTAATGCTTATGATTTAATCATTTCTTACATGACTATTCATCAGACATAGGGTCAAGCACCCCCTGCTTTCAAAGACCCCATGCTCATTTACTAAATGATTGCTTTTAAGAGGTTCAACTCTACTTAACTGTTTATGTACATGTAATTTGTAATTATTGGTAATTCTTAGATTTATTCTCTTAAGTGTTAGAGTACATATGGCCCATAATTGTCCCAGCAGCTGTTTTCTGTACAGAATATTATTTCAAGACTGTTTATGTGAATATTATTAGTTATACAGATCATTGGCGGGGTATCTGACTTTTTGTTTCCTGCTGAGAAAATTCATGTTGCCCGAGCCGTCAGGCGAGGGCTACATGTATTTTCCTCAGCAGGAAATAAAAAGTCAGATATCCCGCCAATGATCTGTATAACGATTTTATTAATACTACAAAGTTTAATATTTGTAGCAGTTAATTAGCGTTGTTAATGTAGGCGTCGTTTTGCTTCCCCTCAGGGGCCTCATGCTGTAAGGTAAGGGCTTGTAATATCTGTATAATAACCAGCTCATTACAATTGTGGACAGAAAGGGATCTTCCAAGAGCATTATTCTCTCAAAGGATTGAAAGAATCAGGCGTTAGTAAAACTTTTAGCGTTTAAGCAGACACTATTTTTTAGCACGAGAACGGTTAAACATAATTGGCGTAATTCCGACGTCATTTGGATGAAGTCAAAATGACGGTTTTATAATATTCAAACAAATGGGCGTTGGAAGGAGCGGCTATTCTGCAATTTACAGGTACGTGTACTGTGCATGTGCATAAATAAAATCTGAATCGAATTGGGTGTGGTATGTTTTTGTAAAAGCGGGGGTTTGGGGGGCTTATCGGTGCGTGCACAAGCACTTTGACACCATGTGCAGCATCAGAGCAGAATAAGGCTTTCGTCACGTATCGGGTTCATTTACATTGTTATACAACAACTATAACAAAAATGTTTCTCAATGGATAACTTTATTCCGCCCCAAACTCTTGTTATTTCGTTTGAGAACGGTTGTTTGGATCGAATCGACGAAGTGAAGCTAGTCGGCCATTTTTAATTTGTTGTAGCAATGAAGCGAGGCCCTCGACAGGGGAAATTCCATTGTTGCTCATGACTCCGTATATACATCATAATTTAGAGGGATACACGGCTTTTATACATGGCTTATTGACCAATCAAAATCGAGGATTTTACTTTGCAGTATAATAATGTTACATGTATCGTCAAATAAGTGTGTGTCGATATTTGGTTATATACAATAACTGCAACCTTTTGAATGTGTTTGTGTGTATGTGTGTGTGTGTGGGGGGGGGTTATCAACCCAGATTAGACATGTAATTTGTAATTATAGGTCATTCTTAGTTTTATTCTCTTCAGTGTTAGAGTACAATCATATGGCCCATAATTGACCCAGCAGCTGTTTTCTGTACAGACTATTTCAAGACTGTGTATGTGAATATTGTTACATGTATCTTAAGTCATATAAGTGTGTGTCGATATTTGACTATATACAATAACTGCAACCTTTTGAATGTGTGTGTGTTGGGGGGAGGGGGGAGTCAACCCAGATTAGAGTGCTCGTACAGGAGCCCTCTGATCAGGGTCTGCACTTTTCTCATTCAAAATCCTCTTGCAAGTTGTACCTTTTTATCCTGAATGGAATCAGTTGTTAAACAGTGACAGACCATACCACTTTGAAAATTCAGCTTTCATTTGGGAGCTGTTTGATCAGGGTCTACGCTATTTGCTACTAGGTCAGTCTAATTTAAAGTTATTAAATTGGTACCAAACCGTTAACCCTTTCCTTCATATGAAGAACCTTTTCTAACAGAGTAGACCCAGATCAGACAGCTCCTGTAGGAATAGTCCAATCAGGCCCTGATCTTATATAGATCTACAGTAAAATTCCGCTAATGCGACCACCAAAAAGGGGCATAATTCTGGGTGGCAGAGGCAGGTGGTAGCTTAATGCAGGACGAATGTTATGCAGAAAGCTCCTGTAGGAGCTTTCTGCATAACTTTTGTCCTGCATTAAGCAACCACCTGCTTTAAACGACACCAGTAGCTGTTTATTAAGTGGTCGCATTAGCGGGGTTTCACTGTAATTCTGTAATTTCCACCATAGACAGAATGTCCCATGTCAAAATACCGTTATAAAATTTCAGCAAATAGATACATTAATGATGTCATTATTTCGGAATATTTTCTATATAAATATGCATGAGCGAAAGGGTTAACAAAGTTGTGATGAGGAGAGATTACGTGTCTCAACACTTAGAATAATTAGATTTTCTTTCTTTTCAGAGAGTCGTGTAAACTATTCTTTGCATCGGATCCTTTAAAAATTGTACGTGCAGCAGGGCAGTACATGTATGACGAAAATGGCAATGAATACTTGGACTGTATAAACAATGTGTGTCATGGTAAGACCTCTTCTGTCTCCTTGAACTTGTATTTGTTTATTGTGTTGTTTTTCAGTGTTTGAATTAGGCTATTTAACCCTGATACAGGGTTTTCCCACAGGTGCTAGGTGTGTGGCCATTTCACAAATACTGCTTATAAATACCTTCAAATACGTTTAGACATCATAACTTGACATTATAAAAAAAAGAAAAAAAAATGAAAAAATTTTTTTTTTTCGTATAATATATTACTATATAAAGGTATGTAACTAAATGGTCCAAAGTGGCAGAAAAAATGCACCAACTACATTCCGCGTCTTGTTACGACGTCAATTTCCGCTCGATTTCAATCAAATATGAGTCAATGCACGCAGAAATGTCCAGTCTTTCAAATATACACCATTGATTGTCGATCATAAGCCGAAAAATTACTGTTTTGAGACGATAAACTCCAGCTTAGATTTAGTCGACCGAGTCACTACCGACACATACATGCACATTTTCACCACTGATGACATCGAAAGTCACACTAGATCTCATAATATGGTCCGTTTTCCACTCTCATTCAATAAAACTAACATAACCATTCAACTTACTGTCGATGTCAACCTCGAAGTTACTACCGGTTCTACGAAACTGAAGAGTTTTCGAAACAACCCGCGGCTGTCAACATTCGGCCAGCCATGATTTTCGTGACCCGGAAATGCTTGAAGCGAAGAAGCGACTGGTGCCCGGCAGAGCATTTGACTACTATGAAGCAGGTAACAAGTGCCCTGTAAACATGATTACTGGTGCCCGGTTTCTGTATAAAACACCCTGTTAACCCTTTCCCTCCTATAAACACCTTTTCACGCATTTGAAAACAGTATAGACCCAAATCAGATAGCTCGTAGAAGACCAGGATCTACTCCATTTGTGCCATGATATATAGATATAATTCTATACCATTCGTCGAAGCAAACATGCTCTTGAAAATGATAAAAATTAATCTAATAAATATTCATGGTGTTACTTTTTCTTACATGATTATTGAACAGGGAAATGTTAACTGGAAAATAAAATGCAGTCGACGTATACATTTTTCAGTCATGTGCTGGACACTATATATGAAAAATAAATTAACACATATATTAGAAAGCAAACGATTATAAAATAATCAGTATAATTACCAAGTAACTATAGTCATTGTTCCTAATATATATATGAAATGAAGGCTGTTATTAAATTTTAAATAGAGCTAGTTCTCTCTTTTTTTCAGTCTTATTAGAATAGAAAATCTAAATTTTGGGCGAACATTATCAGCAGTTTACAGGGCACTTGTTACCTGCTTTATAGTAGTCAAATGCTCTGCCGGGCACCAGTCGCTTCTTCGCTTCAAGCATTTCCGGGTCACGAAAATCATGGCTGGCCGAATGTTGACAGCCGCGGGTTGTTTCGAAAACTCTTCAGTTTCGTAGAACCGGTAGTAACTTTGAGGTTGACATCGACAGTAAGTTGAATAGTTATGTTAGTTTTATTGAATGAGAGTGGAAAACGGACCATATTATGAGATCTAGTGTGACTTTCGATGTCATCAGTGGTGAAAATGTGCATGTATGTGTCGGTAGTGACTCGGTCGACTAAATCTAAGCTGGAGTTTATCGTCTCAAAACAGTAACTTTTCGGCTTATGATCGGCAATCAATGGTGTATATTTGAAAGACTGAACATTTCTGCGTGCATTGACTCATATTTGATTGAAATCGAGCGGAAATTGACGTCGTAACAAGACGCGGAATGTAGTTGGTGCATTTTTTCTGCCACTTTGGACCATTTAGTTACATACCTTTATATAGTAATATATTATACGAAAAAAAAAAAAAAATCATTTTTTTTTTCTTTTTTTTATAATGTCAAGTTATGATGTCTAAACGTATTTGAAGGTATTTATAAGCAGTATTTGTGAAATGGCCACACGCCTAGCACCTGTGGGTTTTCCCTGACCCCCTTTTTCTATTGAAATGTCCCTTAAATTTTACAAATGACCCTCAAAATTAAGAGGGTCTGTTCTTTACTTTATAGAGAAGGGGTCAAGGGGACCCTCAAATTGCTCTTTGTGAAGGGGTCAAGGGAAAACCATGCCTGCAGAGGTCCAGATAAGATGCGTAAATTAAAACAATTTTCAAGAATAATTTCTTTGTTTCTCCACAAAACCTTATACTGTGACCACTCTTTAGAATCGTCTCGAAGAGACGATTCTAAAAAGTGGTCGCAGTATAGTGTTTGGTAGAGAAATGACAATTTTAGTATTTGAGTATACACACCTTTATCTCTAGCTCTGTGCCTGATAGATACACTTTTTAACATCTTTGCAAATAGGGTAGACCCAGATCAGAAAGCTCCTATAGGTAGAGTTGTCTTGATCAGGATTTTCTCTATTTGCTTATGAAATTAAAACAGATCTGACTCTTCGGTTTCTACCAATACAAAAAAAAATCTTGTAAACATATGCCATTATAAAAATTCAGCAAATAAATATTATGTCATCATTACATTGAACAGGGAAAGGGTTAACGCTGATACATGTAGATACACATTTTTATATATAATTTAACTGTAACATGCAAATAGAGTAGACCCAGGTAAGATGGCTCCTGTAGGAACTGGTTAACCCCTTCCCTCATATTGACGACTTTTTATGACTCTGTAAAAGTCACTTTGTGAAACCATTTTGATAAATAGAGCATTTGCTCCTATAGGAGCAAATGCTCTATTTATCACAATGGTTTCAAACTACAAAATTCTAAAAAAAAAATCCTTTTCTCTAGTTAATGCTCCTTTTCGGTAGGTTTATTCAAAGAGGTTGTATCTAAAAATAGCCTATGAGGTAATGGGTTAATCATGGTCTGCTCTGCTTCTGGCCAGGTGCACAGTAAATGTGCCAATTAAGTTAGCATCTGGGTCAAAAAATAAAGTTTCTTGTATTTGTTCATTATATCAATTTTTATATGACTTAATGTATATAAAGCGATGTCCAGTTGTTAAAAAGATAACTTTTTGCCCATAGTTTTATATTTTCACATGTGTCTGTCACTAGGTATACAAGGGGACGGACATTACAACTTAATGCATTACAGGGTTATATCTTAAATTCACTGACCAACTGGTGTGTTTAACAGCTTTTATTTTTCACTGACATACATACACATCTATCTACTTTTGAACAAAAATAACTTCATGTGAAATAGTAGTGAAAAATATGTCTTTTGTGAAGGATCTAATTAACACTCAAAGTGCAAACTGAATTAAATTATTTTCATTCTGTGTATTTATAATGTTTCCTAAAATTAAGTTGTCAGGGACCTTAAAACAGGTTTGATAACATGAACTCGTGTAGATGAAATGAAAATATCTTAAATTTTAAACATAAATACAGATTAATGTATTCTATCAACCTTTTTGCATGGGGGGACGGACATTACACTTTTCAGGACCAGACATTATAATTCTCCTGGCATAATGTAAAAAATGATTTTGAAGGTACATAAGTATTGTGTATGCCCATTATTGCTTAGATGTACATTGATATATGATTTGGTTTTAATTTTTATTCAATTTTATTCATTTGAGAGTCAATAATTACATTAATTATTATAGGTAAACGGTTGATCAATTTGTTCGGAATAGCCCAGTGGTACATGCAATAATTAAAAATTAACAAAGATAGGATGAATAAACTTGAATGAAGACAATTTGAAACTCTTTAAAAAAATAATGGTTGTAACATTTTTTTTTCATTTCAAACAGTTTGGATCCAGATCAGATTAAAAAAAAAAATGGTTGATTGAAATCCATGCTGTTTGTCCATACTTTGTGATTTGTTGTACAATCAAATTATACTTTCCAATTTATATCAATTTAAACTTACTTCAGATATCAAATCTGAAAAGTTAAAATTAAACTATTTAACCCTTATAATGTAGGAAGCCAGTTTATGAGACATTGTGTAGACACTGATCAGTGGGCTCTTAGAGGGGCCCCTCACCAGGGTCTGCACTGTTTTATTTTGCAGACATAATTTTGGTGCAATCACCTATCTAGACTAAAATGCAGATCTTTCAGTCAGACAATAGACATTGAACTTTACAATTTCAGTGACTTTATTAAGGTAAGGACCTAGATCAGGCATTTAATATTAATAACGGAACAGATGGTTAAATACAATCTTTCTTACTGGTGCCAATATTTATGATCAGTTTCTGTATCAAATTTATATTTAAATTCACTTTATGGATATTGAAAGTCTAAATTTAATTGCAGAGGAAAGAAATTCGATTAAAGCTGAAGCTTTTTTCTTGAACTTGTCACTAATGTGATATATCTGATGTCGGTACCCCTATTTCCTCCCCGGTTGAGCGCATTTCCTGCCTGCCTTAGGCCCCTTACCCCTCTTTGATATGCAGTAGGTGTTGAATAAACGGTGTGCGGTAAAAATGCCACAGGTAAAAATGCCTTAGGTAAATATGCCATAGGTAAAAATGCCTTAGGTAAAAATGCCACAGGTAAAGTGGTAAAAATGCCTTAGGTAATAATGCCTTAGGTAAATATGCCATAGGTAAAAATGCCACAGTTAAAAAAAAATATAATAATAACAAATGTTTTTAAATTTATAAAAGGAAGACAATTTGAAACAATATGTTGTAATATCATTTCATTATCAATTTTGGTCTATTTTTTTTTTTAAATAATTGTATGAAAAACCTCTTTTTTTTGGACTCAGACAAAATTTACAAATATTTGTTATCAAATAATGTTTTTATATGCCTCTGAATTTTTTTATAATAACAAATACATGTATTTTTAAATTTATACATGTATAAAGAAAACTGTTTAATTTGAAACTATCATTTCATAATCAATTTTGGTGGTGTCTTGTCTAATTTTTTGTAAATAATTGTATGAAAATTATTTTTTTATTTTGGACTCAGACAAAATTTCCAAATATTTGTTATTAAATAATGTTTTTATATACCTCTGGCATTTGAGGGAAGGTTTCTGGGTCAACTCTGTTTAAACAATTTATCGGAAAAATCATAAGAAACAGGTAGGTAAGATTTCAATATCTATCAAAATCTAGTAACAAACAGAGCAGATTCTGACCAGACTGCTCCTATATAATCTGGGTCTACTAATATAACAATATTTTTTCAAAATATAGTTTTCCTTTTATAAATTCAAAAATATATTATTTTTTTATAACTGTGGCATTTTTAAACAGAGTAGACCCAGACACCACCCGTCAAATGCCAGAAAATAACAATAAATACTTTTAATTTTGAACATATTTAAATGGTTTTTATACTAAAATTGATTATGTAATGATATTATAACATATTTTTTCAAACTATACAGTTTTCCTTTTATAAATTTAAAAATATGTTATTATTTTTTTTTAACTGTGGCATTTTTACCTATGGCATTTTTACCTAAGGCATTATTACCTAAGGCATTTTTACCACTTTACCTGTGGCATTTTTACCTAAGGCATTTTTACCTATGGCATATTTACCTAAGGCATTTTTACCTGTGGCATTTTTACCTACATTCTGAATAAACAAGTCCTTACTAATTAAATTTGGAGGTCATGACACAAAAACAAAACAGCAGGGTGTCAAGTTCTCAACTACTTTGAGATTAATGGTAGCTTATCTATAATAGTGCTGGACTGTTATACAGACACTACTGTAATGGGCCCACTGTAATGTCCGTCCCCCAATATAAAATATTGTGTAATTTTTTGATTTGATGATTTGTTTTTTAAATAAAGACTTTTTAACATTTAAGTAGTAGTCTGAATGTGGTTATTGTACACAGCCATGTATTTATTTTAGGTTTAGAGTTGAAAATGAAAATTTATTAGTATTTCACATGGCAATATCTTTAAAAGCATGTAATTTGGGGAAAAAACACTGTCTCTATGTGTATACTATATTTTTACAAACAGTAGACTTATTTATACTAAAATAGTTTTCAAATTTAACTATATTATGTAATTAATATGGTTAATAAGTCTTCTAATGAAACATATTGGAGAGGGGACGGACATTACAGGGGACGGACATTACAGATAACTTTTATACTTTGCTGGAAAAACATCATTTAATATGCAGTCATAAGGAAAATTGATGGTGAATTGATGAAAGGCATCTACTAGGCTTATGTTAAAATGGTTGACACTACATAGATATGGTTTTCTGAAAAAGTAAGAGGGGGGGGGGGGGAGAGGGGGGGGGAGAGGGAGGGGGGGGGGGGGGGGGGGGGACGGACATTACATGATTTTTGACACAAACCTAAATGAGATACTAAAACTGACAAAAAATCAAAAACATACACTTTATGGAAAAACATTTGGTATACTTGGATGATGTTATCAGTTTTATGATCAGTAATACATTAATTTCTTTAATTATACTATTTTTGTTGAAATTATTTCAATAATAGGATGATAGGGTTTGTACGATTTAGCAACCATTACATCGACACGCTTTTTGCTATTTTGCATGTAACTTCATATTCATGAAAGCAAGATACTTACATTATATATCAAATTAAACAGAAACAAATTCTTCTGTTGATAACATTGTACTTCATAACCTGTTACTATTCAGATTCTAATAATAATGACTTGAAAATAGGCAAAAAAAGTGATGCTAATTCATTACAGCAAAATTAGGCACTTTTTTGCGTTTAAAAGTTGCATAACTTCATAACGGATAAAGATATGTGCTTGAAATTTTCAGCACACCTGCAGAATTGCTTATAGATAGAAATAGTAAACTTGCTTTTCTCTTGTAAATTGAATCTTTGGAGAAAAGAACATGTACGCTGTTTTTTAAAGAATTGGCACATTTACTGTGCACCTGGCCTTCTGAAATAAATAGATCTGATTCTACAGTTTCAGGTAATAAGTATACATACAGACATAATTTCTCACATCAATATTCATGAGATATAGGATCGTCTTGCCAGACAAGGATAATCCTAACAAGGGAATTACGACTTTTTTGCTTACTTAATAGTAAGCGTTTATATCAGAAAATGCATTAACCCTTCCCCTGTTGAATTTTCATGTAGGAAATAAATAAAATCATGAATATTTATTAGCTTAATTTTTATAATGGTAAAAGGTACACATGAATTTGTGGGCATGGATCTGCACTGTTTGCCAGTCAAATCCTCTAGCAAATTTAAGTCTTTCATTACTAAATGGACTCTTTAGTTGAACACTGACTGGTCGTTCCACCTTGAATATTCAGCATTCAAAGGGTTAAGGTAGAAGCAAAAACAAATAAACAAAAAAGTAGTTTTTGCAATACCAGTTGTCAGGGTTTGTAGTTAAGTAAGTTAGTAACATGAATTTACATCTGGAAAAGAGATCCTCTTAACCCATTCCCTCATATTGATGCCTTTTGATGCCTCTGTAAAAGTCAACTTTTTGAAACCATTGTGATAAATAGAGCATTAAATTTTGCTCCATTGGAGCAAATACTTTATTTATCACTATGGTTTTAAACTTTCCTTTTGTCTAGCAGAGGTCCAGATAATATGCGTAAATTTAAACATTTTCAAGCATAGCTCCTTTATTTCTCCATCAAACCCTATTAGGCTATACTGTGACCACTCTTTAGAATCGTCTCGAAGAGTGGTCACAGTATAGAGTTTGGTGGAGAAATGACAATTTTAGAATTGGGGTATGTGTCGTTATCTGTAGCTCTGGTCTAGTATTATACTCATTTTTAGCTCACCTGAGCAAAGCTCAGGGTGAGCTATTGGGAGACTTGAATGTCTGGCGTGCGTCGTCAACAATTTGCTTGTGAACACTCTAGTGGTCACAATTTTAGTCCAATCTTCATGAAATTTGGTCAGAATGAATGTCTTGATAAAATCTTGGACGAGTTCGAAAGTGGGTCAAGTTGGGTTAAAAACTAGGTCACTAGGTCAAATAGTAGGAAAACCTTGTGAACCCTCTAGAGGTCATATTTTTAGCCCAATTTTCATGAAACATGGTCAGAATGACTGTCTTGATAAAATCTCGGAGGAGTTTGAAAAGTGGGTTACGTGGGGTGAAAAACTAGGTCACTAGGTCAAACAGTAGCAAAACCTTGTGAACACTCTAGTGGTCACAATTTTAGTCCAATCTTCATGAAACTTAGTCAGAACGAATGTCTTGATAAAATCTCGGACGAGTTCAAAAATGTGTCAAGTGGGGTGAAAAACTAGGTCACTAGGTCAAACAGTAGAAAAACCTTGTGAACACTCTAGTGGTCACATTTTTTGTCCAATCTTCATGAAACTTCGTCAGAACAAATGTCTTGATAAAATCTCGGACGAGTTCGAAAGTGGGTCAAGTGGGGTTAAAAACTAGGTCACTAGGTCAAACAGTAGAAAAACCTTGTGAACACTCTAGTGGTCACATTCTTTGTCCAATCTTCATGGAACTTGGTCATAATGATTGTCATTATAAAAGCTCAAAAGAGTTTGAAAGTGGGTTATGTGGGTTAAAAACTAGGTCACTAGGTCAAATAGTAGGAAAACCTTGTGAACACTAGATGTCACATTTATAGCCAAATCTTCATGAAAATTGGTCAGAATGATTGTCCTAATAAAATCTTGGACAAGTTTGAAAGTGGGTTACGTGTGGTCAAAAAGTAGGTCACTGGGTCATATCTTAGAAAAATCTTGTTTACACTCCAGAGGCCACATTTTTAGCCCAATTTCCCTCAAACTGGCTCAGACTGTTTGTCTTGGTGATATCAAGGTTGAGTGCGATCATGGGTGGGGTGGGAATAAAAGTAGGTTACTAGGTCAAATCTCAGAAAAAATACTCTAGAGGGCAAATTTTTAGCCCAATCTTCATTGGTCAGAATCATTGTCTTGATAAAGTCAATATTCTAAATCTTTGAAAATCTTGTTCTGTAGAACCACTGCTCATGGTCCATTATCAACATTGTTCAAATATTGTCCCTAATGTCAATATTGGCCCTACCCATGGGCTACCTAGCAAAAATCTTAAATCCATGGTAATCAGGTGAGCGATTAAGGGCCATCTTGGCCCTCTTGTTAAAGAGTTTGGGTCTAAAGATAGTCTATGAGGGTAATGGGTTATTTACCGTTTGAATGCTGAATTTTCAGAGTGAAATTTTCGATCAATGTAAATTGTGTCGCAGTGCCGTTAAACCCAACTCACTCACTCATTGTAAATTATAGAATTCAGGGGACAAAAATTCCACTCGTCCTCTCGTAATTAAGAGTGGAAAAGGGAAGGATGAGTAAATTTTCCAGTCAGGTCGTCCTGCAGGACGAGTCAGTTTTCTGAGAGAAAAAAATAACAGAATGTTATATCTATCTCATAGCAGTTAGTCAATGGCGAACATGCTTAATCTATTTATCGTGAATCACCAAAACATCAAGCAAAATGAAACCGGAAACAACGACATGCAGTATAGAAATACTAATTGTCGGTCCCCTACTGCCAGGTTATCCCGGTATATCGTTATATCACGGCCATGCAGTTCCGTGACAATGTTGAATAAACAAGTTTGAATTTTTCGGAGAAACGTTCGGCAGCAATTTAGTAATGTAAATTTTGATACAGAAAAAGCCTGTAGTGGAAAATCACACACGTTTAATTTTGATTGGGATTTTTTTTAAATTAATTAAAACTTGACTTTGGGTCTGTAAAAGTAAAACGTGTTGATTTCATAATATTAATCCGTATTATGCTATCACTGGTAATGGAACAAATTGCTTGAATAATTAATAACTCGTTCAGAGATATGCGGAAACTTAAACTATTCAGGTCAGTACAGTGTTTTAATTAACCGTCGATACGCCGGGGAGCCGAAAAAAAAAGTCTTATGCGCCAAAGAATAGAACCGAAAAAAGTTGCCGAGTGCGGGTTGCTATGGTTAGACTACGTCGAAGAAAATGTTGATTTTTATGCCTCATCTGCTCTCAAATATTAAGTATGTAAACCAGTCAAAAGCTTCAGCAGCTGAAAATGTCAGACATCAGAAATTTTTTACAAGGTGGGGGGAGACGATGAAAAAAGAGAGAAAGAGCATGAGTCAGAAAGAAAAGGCAAGAACTGCAAAAAGAAAAGCCACTCAGAAAGATATCTAAGCGCTGCTCTTGAGAATTACAATCCAACCAAAAGTATTATAAATTGGATTGAAAGCTCTAGGGATACTAGGCACACACAAGGGCACAAATGCACAGGGCCTAGAGGGAATCTGATGATGACATGTAGACTCAGAGTAACTTGCTTGAGATAGTTAAGATTTAGACTTAGTAGTTACTGTTATAAACACTTTACCTGTTGGTTATTATGGTTTTAAGATAAAGAATAATTAATAGTTTGACATACTTCAGTGTTTTGTTTATTTATTTCATACTAAAAAGGATGAGTAATATTGTTGCAGGACGAGTGGATTTTATAAGTAGCTCGTCCTGTAGGACGAGTACTGTTTTAAAAAAATTTTGTCCCCTGGAATTAAAGGAAAAGGATATAATTTGAATGACAAACAGGGAAAAAATGTACTTATATATTGATTTGTATGTGTTATATGTGTATGTATTGGCGTTTCACATTATAATTTATTTCCGGTTTGTGCGTGGACAGCTGTGCACACTGATATACGGTACATATGTACACAGTTGTCTACGCTATGAGACAGTTTTTGTGTGACATCCATGGATACGTTAATCAGCAAATGCATGTGACATTGTAAAATAAAATTAATGGACAACATATGTTGTAGATTCAGGTTGTTTACACAAAAATGACAAACAGTGAAATCCTTGATCAGAGGACTCCTCTAAGAGCTCTCTGATCTGGGTCTTCACTTTTTACAATTGCCAGTACACTTACCGTATAACGGGTTATTTTTACCTGCTGCTAATTTTTACTTATTTTTACGACCAATGTCATTTTCGTAAAAATATTCCTCATATAGTTTCGCCGCGTAAACTCCGGTATAAAGGTCTAGTATCTAGCATTTGAATTTAACCGTAAGCAGGATAATCTTATCAAAGTCACCCTAATCTTCCGATACACTAGGGCAATGTGTTACTGTTAATGCCTATGCATGTAGTGTAAAGGTGTTTCAGTGCATTGTGTAATAGGCAATCAGGATCAACACAAAATATGAAGAAACAACTCATTATCTGACAAACGTTTCTATTGGCGGAAATCAAAACATACGAGAGGAAATGAAACCATCATCCAATCAGAAGCACGTTACTAACTGATTATGATATTGTAGATGGTTTCAGTCACAATTTGTCAGATAAGGCGGGGTATCATTCCTGCATCAGTTTCGTCCCTATAGCTTTTGGACTCATCCGACCTTTTTCATGGCGCTCATAACGTATATTTTATTTACCAACTTCACTTCTGCGGCAGTGGTCGTCGTTGGCAGAACACTAACAGACCATAACAAACATTGGGGTAATTTTGTACATGTAGTACATGTACGTTAATTATGCTGTTTGATGCCCAGGGGGAATGCCGGTACACGTACATGTGTTTGCTGCACGGTTACCGTGGTAGGTGTGAACACTTGTCAAACTGCGACCTACAGTTGACTTTGTATTAACCAAACGATTTATTGTGAATTTTTAATGATGTAAACTTTTGATGAGCTAATATTTTACGTGTCTTCATGGATTCGTAAAAATAAAAGTCATATAAAATCAAATCATGTGTTTGTACCCCAAATCCGTAAACTTTTACAGCAGTACAATTACCCATTATACGGTATTACCTGCATTCAAAGTCTTTACCCATTAAGTGCTGAACTATCCAAGTTAATATTCCATCAAATTTTAACAGTAGAGTTCATTCAGTATGAAAGGGTAAACTTTCGAGTGACAAACCAGTGCATACCCCTAGATCTACACTTTTGCAAGTACAGTAAAACCTGTCTTATGTGACCTTCAATTAGAGAAAACCAAGAGGGTCACATAAGACAGGTAGTCACTGAATACAGTCATACAGATTTTTCTCCAAATAACTTCCAAATAACTTCATTTCAATGGTTTTATATGATTAAAGTGAACATACAGTAAAACCTCTCTATAACGACCACTAAATTATGTTAATTAGTTGGTATTTAGGGCAGGTGGCTGCTTAACCCTTTCCCTCATATAAACGTGTTTTCACGCATTTGCAAACAGAGTAGACCCAGATCAGACGGCTCCTAGAGGATCCGTCTGATCAGGGTCTCTGTTTGCTAATAGAATTTGATAGATCTGTTTCCATGCTTTCTAAAATGTCTACAATGTTCTACCATCCATATTTAGTTATAACTATTTTGTCAATGAATATTCAATAGGTACTGAAAATTTGGTCTAAATACTGAACAGGGAAAGGGTTAAAGCAAGATGAAAGTAAAACAGAACGCTCCTATAGGAGCGTTCTGTTTTACTTGCATCTTGCTTTAAGCAGCCACCTGCCTTTAACACAAAATACTTATTGTAATTTAGTGGTCGTTAAAGAGAGGTTTTACTCTTATTATGCATGTATCTTTGGAATAAATTACACATAAATGGATTAGATGTTACTTGTTCTAAATAATAACCTTGGGCATTTGATATTTGATAATTTATATATTTAAAGGTGTCCTTTGAAGTGAAAAATATAAAGATCAGATGCATCATAAAATTTACCACAGATAAAAAGCATAACAAAGTTAAGTTGAGTACTGCAGAAATACCTGAATATCCTCAAAATGATTGATTTTTATAAGCTCCATGTGTTTTGGGTACAAGATCTTGGTCAGTGGAAAAGAGTGAAAAATTTATTTCATATTTTGTGATTTAAGTAATTGGGTTAATAATTGAGTAGATTTAGATAAGTATGGTAGGAATATATCAAATATTTCTGCAGGAGTTACCGTACACAATGTATCACGCAATATAATGCTTTAGCTTGATGCTAAATAATTATGTGTTATAGGTCGGTATTTCTTATTCATTCACTTACATGCTAAATATTTACATTTTGTTTCTCCTGAAAGAGACAGTCGCTGACAGCCTCTATAATTCTAAGGCATCAAAGTCTGTTGTGATTCACCGGAATACAAATCCGCCATTTTGAAACTATATCTTGTTGTTTTTAAACGAGATGCGTAAGAACAAATGTGAGTATAGAAGAAACACTGAATATGTCAAAAACAATTGGTACGGTATTCAGTGCTTAGCAATCAGATGCTGGCATTTTCGGAAGTCATTTGTCGTTGAAATGAAGTCACATGCAGATGATTTAAAATAAGAAACATTCTCTTTTTTGGTTGACATTTTGACAGTGACACTTGTACAACAAAAAAATTGCCTGCAGGCGAGAGAGTTAAAACTCGATATTATGACCCGCAATTATAGAGTCACTACAAACAGGCACATTAATTAGCGGAATCGGAATTCGGGAGTGGCGATTTTCGGTCGTTAGTCAGGTAACACAGGTTGGTCACTTTCCCCAGTCTCAACAAATAGGAAAATGCGTTGGGAGGAAATATTAGGGTCACATAAGACAGGAAGTCGCTATTAAGGGATGGTCGCTATGAGAAGTTTGACTGTACCAGTTAAATTATTATTACCAATGAAACAGTTAATTCTTTGAATGCGGGAAATGAGTTTCAGGTATTTACATAAACTGTAGACACTGATCAGAGGGCTCCACTAAGTCTGTCAGTCTGTCCATCTATTGTTCCTACATCGTGTCTGCTCTGCAACTCCTACAGACATGGGTAGATTTCAAAATGACTTGGTACATAGGTTCACCAACTTACGACGATGTGTCATGAAAAACAACCAGGTTCCTCTCTCAAAGGTCAAGGTCACAATCGGGGGTCAATCGTGTCTGCTCTATAACTCCTACATACATGAAATGATTTCAAAATAAGCTAGTACAAAATTAATGTTTACTAGACAATGTGTTGTGAAAAAGAACCAGGTTCTTATCTTAAAGAATAAGGTAACAATCTGGGATAAAATTAAAAAATTGGGAAATTTTGATGTGTTCACTGACCGTCACTCTTTAACTCCTATATATAAGTACTGATTTCAAAGTAACCTGGTACAAATGATCACCTTCTTCAGACAATGTGTCAGTACACTTATTACCTGCATTACCCCCCCCCCCCCCCCCCCCAGGTTCCTATCTCAAAGGTCAAGGTCACAATCGGGGGTCAAAGTTAAAAAATGTGGACATTTTGTTGTGTCCGCTCTGTAACTCCAACATACATTCGGTTAGTGGATTTCAAAATAACCTGGTACATGTACAACTGTTCACCACCTTGAGATGATGTGTTGCAAAAAAAACAAACAAACAGGTTCCTATCTCAAAGGTCAAGGTCACAACCAGGGGTCAAGGTCACAACCAGGGGTCAAAGTTCAAAATTGGGAAATTTTGTTGTGTCCGCTCTGTAATTCCTACAAACATGAGTAGATTTCAAAGTAACCTGGTACAAATTTCACTACCTTGAGACGATGTGTTGTGAAAAAGAACCAGGTTCTTACCTGGAAGGTCAAAAGGTCACAACAGGAGTCAAAGTTCAAAAATGGGGAAATTTTGTTGTGCCTGCTTTGTAACTCTTACATACATAAGTGGATTTCAAAGTAACCTGGTACAAATGTTCACCACCTTGAAACGATGAATTGCAAAAAAGAACCAGGTTCCTATCTCAAAGGTCAAGGTCACAATTGGGGTCAAAGTTCAAAAATGGGGAAATTTTGCCATGTCCGCTCTGTAACTCCTACATGCATGACTAGATTTCAAAATAACCTGGTACAAAATAATGTTTACCACCTTGAGACGATGTGTCACAAAAAAGAACCAGGTTCCTATCTCAAAGGTCAAAGTCATAATCTGGGGTCAAATTAAAAATATAGGGACATTTTGTCGTGTCTGCTCTGTAACTCCAACATGTTTAATTATGATGTATGAATGGATTTCAAAGTAACCTGGTACAAATGTTCACCACCTTGAGACGATGTGTGTTGTGAAAATAACCAGTTCCTGTCTCAAAGGTCAAGGTCACCATCTGAGAGTCATAGTTTAAAAAAAAAAAGTCTCTCTATATATATATTTGTTTTCTTAGATATTTTTTTACATAAAACAATTTTAAAATAAACGTTTTGGTGAATATTCATAGAGTAAAGGGTTAATAATTCTCCTTGTACTGGCTTTTGCAAACAAATTACAGATACTTTTTTGCATTTGACTTGTGACACAGGCTGTTTATTTGTCAGCCTACAATTTCTCATTTTTTTAAAAAAAATATTTAATGGATTCAGTAAACAATTCAGAGGCCAAGATAAGATTTGAAATTAAGACGTTTTCAAGGTTAGCCCCTTTAATTCTCCACCAAACCCAGTTTTGAGAACTAGATTTAGAATTGTCTCTTTGAGACGATTTTAACCCTTTCCTCTATAAATATGCCTTTCTTCTCCTCCATAAAAGTCACTTATTGAACCCATTGCGATAAATAGAGCATTTGCTCCATAGGAGCAAATGTTTTATTTATCACAACGGTTTCAAAACTAAACAATTCCAACATTTTCCTTTTCTCTAGTAAATGCTCCTTTTCGGTAGATTTATTCAAAGAGGTTTGGTAAAAAAATAGCTTATGAGAGAATGTTTTAAAGAGTGGTCACAACATAGGGTTTGGGGGAGAATTGACAATTTTAGTATTTGAATACACACCTAAGCCTTTATCTGTTGCTCTGAAAATTACCTTCAATTTGAAAACAAAAACAAAAATACTCTTAGATTTTAGAAAGCAACTGAGTTATGACTTTGGTTACTGAGATGGATTAAACACTTGGACTAGAGACATATCTACAGTAACTACAAGTTGAAACCTTTACTCAATGAATATTCATGTAAGAAATAGTGACATCATGAATGTTTTATAATGGGATGTGAACAGAGGACATTTTAGCCATGGCAGAACATGTAGAATCAGATCTATAATATTGTATAAGCAAACGGAATAGACCCTGATTAGGTGACTCATTTAGGGGCCATCAGATCTGGGTCTACTCTGTTTGCAAAGGTTACTGTTACAAGGTTTGTCGCCAATATACAGCAACTGATATAACTTTTAGGTCTAAATTCCTGTACAACAAAATCTAGTGCCAGACGTGTCAGTTATGCCTGACCCTCTAATAGGAAACAATGATAAAATGGATAAGAGTCAGATTATGTAGACGAGTCATGGTACTTGTTGCCAATATACAACAACTGATATAACTTTTAGGTCTAAATTCCTGTACAAAAAAATCTAGTGCCAGATCTGTCATTTATGCCTGACCTTCTAATTGGAAACAATGATAAAATGGATAAGAGTCAGATTATCATTTATGTAGACGGCACATGGTAATTAATTTTTCAAGGCAATTACAAGACTTAGTGAAAACAGAAAATGCATTGTGCTTACAGCTACATGATGTCTGCTAAAACATGAGAGTATAAAATGTGACAAATTCACAATATGATGATACACACATGTATACATACTAAAGACATTGGTAGACTATAAAAGTTTTGGTATTAACATATCTTGATTAACACTCACTGAGAACAGTATCAGTAATCTGGTTCATAACAGTTTATTGTGAAGAGAGAGAGAGAGAGATTTTTCTTAAAATGGGCATATGTTTTTTTGCAGTTGAGTCTTATCTGCATTTGTTAGCAGCAATTAAATCCTCCGCCATTTTATCTTCTTTCTAGAGAATATTATCAAAATGGTGTAGAGTTGTAAGGATTTGCCTATTAGTAAGGTTAATTGGCGACAAGTGATATTGTACGGTCATGTACGTCGCTATCGCGACGGACATATAAGACCGTACAATATCCCACACATGTAATTAGTTTTTTTCAAGGCAATTACAAGTGAAAACAGAAAATGCATTGTGGTTACAGGTTTAATGTGAGAGCTACATGATGTCTGCTAAAAAATGAGAGTATAAAATGTGACAAATTCACAATATGATGATACATACGAGTACATTGTATACTAATGAAATTGGTATAAAAGTTTTGATATGAACTTATCTTGATTTACACGTACTGAGAACAGTATCACTATCAGTGATCTGGTTCATAACATTTTATTGTGAAGAGAGAGAGATTTTTCTTAAAATGGGCATATGTTTTGTTGCAGTCGAGTCTCTTATCAGAATTTGTCAGCAGCAATTAAAACCTCCGCCATTTTATCTTCTTTCTGAAGAATATTATCAAAATGGCATATAGTTTTAAAGATTTACCTATTAGTAAGGTTAATTGGCGACAAGTGTGATATTGTACGGTCATGTCCGTTGCTATCGCGACGGACATATAAAACCGTACAATATCCCACATGTATCTATTGAGTAAAATTAATGGTTAAGCATCTATCTTAACCCATTACCTCATAGGCTATTTTTAGATCCAACCTCTTTGAATAAATCTACCGAAAAGGAGCATTAACTAGAGAAAAGGAAAATTTTAGAATTTGTAGTTTGAAACCATTGTGATAAATATCTAGCATTTGCTCCTATAGGAGCAAATGCTCTATTTATCACAATGGTTTCACAAATTGACTTCTACAGAGTTGTCAAAAGTCGTCAATATGAGGGAATGGGTTGGTGTAACTATGATCTAGGAGATAGGGGATAGTTACTACTGATAATTAAATGGTTGAATACTGATAAAAGACCAACTTGTATTGTGATAAATAAATGCAAGTTGTTATTGACTCATTCTTTTGTTATTGTCACAATCAGAGCAATAGATAAACATGCATTTTGTCATTTCTCCACCAAATCCTATGTTGTGACCATAGAAGAGACCATTCTAAAGAGTGGTCACAACATAGGGTTTGGTTGAGAAGTAAAGGAGTGGTTCTTGAAAATGTTTTAATTTACGCATCTTATCTGCGCCATTCTTTTGTCACAAAGTTGACACAGATAGTATTTCATGGGCAACTACCCTTGACATGTGATAACCTGCTGAGGCATGTCAGGTAGGTTTAGGAAATTTGTCAGGTAGATTTGACTTTTGTCAGGTAGACTTTACCGATGCGACAAAATACATGGAGAAGAAAAAAGAAATTTGCTTGATATTGATGATTTTTTAAAATACTTTTTCACATTATCATTCATACTTTACCATAAATGCATACCATACCATTATAAACCTTACATTACACACATAACATTTACACACTTAACCCTTTCCCTCATATAAACACCTTTTTCACGCATAAATTTGCAAAGAGAATAGACCCAGATCAGATGGCTCCTATTGGAGCTGTCTGGTCAGGATCTGCTCTGTTTGCTTATGATATAGGAATGATTCTACACTTTCTGGTTTGGCAAAAAAAAATCCAATGTGGTGTTAAATCAGTGGGTGAAACGGTACTCTACCCTCACGGTTCGGTTCGGTTCACGGTGCATGGGCCACGATCCGGTACATTTTCGGTACACAACTTTTTATCTTGTAAACATAAAGTTAGATAAAGCTTAACCCTTTCCCTGTTCTATATTTATTCCAAATTTCAATACCTACTAAATATTCATTAACAAAATAGTTATAAAGAAATATGGAAGGTGGAACATTGTAGACATTTTAAAAAGCAAAGAAACAGTTCTATCAAATTCTATAAGCAAACAGAGCAGACCCTGATCAGACGGCTCCTCTAGGAGCCGTCTGATCTGGGTCTACTCTGTTTGCAAATGCGTGAAAACACGTTTATATGAGGGAAAGGGTTAACATAACAAAAAAACCTTCTGAATTAACTTCTTTTATATTTAGACTAGAATCAGTACTTGCCATAGCTAGCAGTAATCTCTTTAAAAATTTTAAGGGAAATATGCTTAAAATAATGTAATACTGAACACCATGTCATAGACTATTAATTTATAGTTATTAAACTATAAATCTCTTTCTATTGAAATAATCACTATCAACTAATCTCTTCAGCTGGAACTTTAAAATAAACCAATAGTGTGCTGGAAACAAAACTATACCAAAAGTGTAGATATGATCAGATGTCACTAATCAAGGACAGCACTGTTTGTCTCTATAAATAAATGTATTATACAAGTTTAAACACTGTGATATAAAAAAATTATGTAGGATGATAATTGAAATTGAGCCTCAAATTTGATGTGTTGCCGTGTTTATACAGCACGTCCGAGAAACAACGCTTGCATGTTTCCTTCCGCTCTCAGACTGGCCTTCCCGAAAGCCGAAAGACTTCCAAACTTTCGACGTGTAGCTTGCATTTCGCTCCGGAGAAGCCATATGTAAATTATGAGTAATGTACGTAACGCGTAATCGAATTGGATAGTATTTCTAGAATGAACCAATCAGAAAATGGCTTTTATATTGTTATCCCTAGACACTACTATAGGAGCTATCTGATCAGAGTCTGCTCTGTTTGCTTTTGGAATTTTAAAAATGTTTCTGTAATTTCTAAAATGGCTATAAAGTTCCATTCTCCATATGAATTGTCCATATGAAGATTCAGGGATTAAAGAGGTACATTGTAGTTAAACTTTTACTCAGTTCAAGTTACTACAAACATTGAGCAGTCACAGAAATGTTGAAATCCCAACAGGTCCAGAGTCTGTGTTTTAGCCCGTATCTACAATCGTCGCGAAAACTAGTGACATTTCAAATTTATATAGTTATTTTTTTTTAAGAGTTTGAAATGGTAGAGAATATTTCATGGTGTTTTGAATTGCTTCTTTAGTGTCCTTACCACTAATAATATTAATGAACATTTGTACCAATGATAAATTATTCTTCACAAAATGACTCGTTAGTCCTATACTCCATAGATACACCTTAAAACACCTAAGACCAAAACCAAAAGACCTAAAGACCAAGATCAGATGGCTCCTGTTGGAGTCGTCTGATTAGAATCTGCTCTGTTTGTCTAATATATGTCTGATTCTACAGTTTCTGCCATGGCCAATGATGAGTTGAACCTATTTCACCTCTAAACCCTTTTCCTATTAATGCAAACAGAGCAGACCCTGATCAGACAGATTCTACAAGAGCTGTCTGATCTGGGTCTACTCTTTGCAAAATGGTCAACAGACATAATGAAATAAGTGGTTATAATCATGGTCAAAATGTATGTTAGTTTTGATCCGAATCAAGCATGCTTGTACATGTAGTTGTGCAGAATCTAATCTTATTTTGAAATGTTTATTCAGTTTCTGTTGTGTTCTTCCATGACCATTGGTCTCACGAGTTTATCAGGTTATCAGAGTCAGTGCCCGTCCTGTCATAAGACCAAGTACAGGTCAGTTACCTTAATGTTAAAGCTCTATTGGAAAGTCGGTAGATTAACTTAATCCTTTGCTTGCTATTCGCGTCAATATACCTACCTGTAAATAGTGAAGACCCAGATGAGACAGCTCCTGCATTACAAGTTGACTGTGCAACCACTGCACTCCACGGCAGTGATTGCACAGCGATATACTTGTACACAGTGAAGATATGTGTAATTATACAACAGGGCATGGGTAAAGAAGGAGAAATGTGTTTTAAAATTCAGCAAGAGAATGGTTAGTACAAACTTAACCCTTTGAATGTGGGAAATGAGTGTGAGTGACATTTGGAAACTAGTTTAACCCTTTATTCCATAAGTACTCCCTTATACGCCTTACGAAATAAAGTAGACCCTTTACTCCATAAATACACCCTTCTACGCCTTACCAAATGAAGTAGACCCAGATCAAAGGGTTCCTGTAGGAGCTGTCTGATCAGGCTCTGCTCTGTTTGCTTATGATATAACATAGATCTATATGATTTTACAGTTGTGCCATGGTTAAGTATAATCCTGTGTCCTTGTAATATTATGACACTTAATGTAATTTATATTCATAATGTCATTATTTCCTACATGAATACATGTATTCATAGAGTAAAGGGTTAAGATCAGAAGGTCATCTGATTAGGGTCTGCACTGTTATTCAAAATCCTCTTACAGATCTATTCCTGTCATACTGAAGTGACTACTGTGAACCCTTTATTTCATGAATGTTTAATTGTAAGAACTCATGAATTTATGAATTAATATAAACCCTTTCCTTTTCATATTTATAAATGTGTTTTCATGCATTTGCAAATAGAGTAGACCCAGATCAGATGGCCCCTATAGGAGCCGTCTGATTAGGGTCTGCTCTGTTTGCTAAAGGAATTTGAAAGATCTGTTTCTTTACTTTCTAAAATGGCTACAATGCTACACTTTCCATATTTCATTATAACTATATTGTTCGTGAATATTCATTAGGTATTGCAATTTGTAATAAACATAGAACAGGGAAAGGGTTAACTTAATTTCTAAAGTGGCATATGAACAAGGGAAGGTTTGGCCTTAGCTAGCTGGCGAAAAATGGATAATCACATCTATATTATCCCATAAGCAAATGGCAAAACCTGATCGGCTTGTTTACCTTTTACTCCATATAAATGCCTTTCTACACCTTTGCAAACAGGGTAGACCCAGATCAGATGGCTCCTGTATGAGCCAACTGATCAAGGTCTGCCCTATTTGCTTATATAATATAGATCATGATTCAACAGTTTTTTACCATGCCCAAAAATTTCTGTGTCCATGTGCCATTATGAAATTTAATCTAATTTATATTCATGATGTCATTATTTTTAACATGACTATTCATGGGTGAAGTGTTAAGAGGAATCTCTATGAAGTAAAGAGTTGAATAATGATCTGTATCCATGCTTAAAAAGCTTTTAGTTGAGTCTGAGTTCGTTCTCAAGTTTTTGATTGGTCAGATTTGAGCTTTTGGCTCAAATCTGACCAATCAAGAGCTTGAGAACTCAAATCTGACCAATCAAAAGCTTGAGAACGAACTCAGACTCAACTAAAATGCTTTATAAGCATGGACCTAGGTCTGCTTTGGAAAGAGTTATGTGCATGTTCAAGGATTCAGAGAGCTGTTTACTTCAGTTTTGAGGCTAATGTTTTAGAATGCCATAAATGTACTGCCTGGTAGCTGAATTTTTCAGCGGCCCATTTTATCTTATCTTTGTCTACACTGTTTGCAAATGCAAGCCGAATTGTTTCCTAATTTCAAAAGTTTAATCTCCTTCTCTGAACTGTGGCATAACAATCTAAATGGTTGTAAATGGGGCTGTCAAAAATTCATTTTCATGTCAGGGGAAAATGTGGTGATGTTTTTTTGTGTTTGTCCAAACATTCTGTGTTTCTTACTCAAGGTCTTTCTAAGTAGTTGACAAAGTACCGGTATTATATTTTCTCCCTCAGGCTTGATCTTGTATAATGTAATACATGTATGCAGTTTATGTAAATGACCAACCAATTTAATCCTTTGAAAAATGGAAAAGTATGCACTTGTACGCATTTGTAAACAGTGTAGACCTAGATAAGATAGCTCCTAGAGATATCCTCTGTTCTGGTTCTTCACTGTTTGTCAATCAAAATCCTCCTGCAAAGTATACCCTTTTATACTCAATGGACTGCATTCAGTGTATTGTGTAACATTGATGGACCATTCCCCTTTGAAAATTCAGCATTCAAAAGGTTAACCCATTCCCGCATATTGATGCCTTAAAAGTCACTTTGTGAAACCATTGTGATAGATAGAGCATTTGCTCCTACAGGAGCAAATGCTCTATTTATCACAATGGTTTCAAACTACAAAATTTTAAAAGAATTCCTTTCCTCTAGTTTATGCTCCTTTTCGGTAGATTTATTCATAGAGGTTGGGTCTAAAAGTAGCCTAAGTGGGAATGGGTTAATTGAGGACTCTAGAGGGGAAGGGTAGGCTCACGATTTTCTTAATTTCTCCACCAAGCCTATAGATGTGACTTCTCATTAGAATTATCTTAACCATTCACTATATGAATATTCAAGTCTGAAACAATATGACATCATGAATATTAATTCACAGAATATATTATATAATAGCACTATAATGAACAAAACTTTGTTTTATCATGACAGAATTTGAAACTGTAGAATCAGATCTATATTATATCGTAAGCAAACAGAGTAGACCCTGATCAGATGGCTCCTATAAGAAGTCTGAGTCTGCTCTGTTTTTAAAGGCCTAGAAAGGCGTATTTATGGAGTATTAGTAAAGTGTTAAATGATATTGTAGATCTGATTCTTCTACCTCTGCCATCACAAACAAAACCTTGTTCCTTGTGCCTCAGTAAAACTTGACTGAATTAATATTTATGAAGCGCTAAATTCTTACATGAATGTTTATCAGGTACATGTACACGTTTCATGATAGAATAGACTCAGCTTAAAATGGTATGATTTGTGGGAAGATTTTGAATGAAAAACAGTGTAGACACTGATCAGTGGTCTCCTGGAGGAGCTCTCTGATCAGGGCCTGTAGTGTTAGCAAAATTAATGCCAGTACCAGTACACTTGTTTCTCATTTTCAAAGAGTTATGGTGTATAATTTGAAAATGTATATATGTTTTTAAATTACAGTGGGTCACTGTCATCCTAATGTGGTTGAGGCTGGGTACCAGCAAATGAAAGTTCTCAACACCAACAACCGGTTCTTACATGACAACCTGGTCCACTTGGCACAGAAGATAACGGCCACCTTGCCAAAGGAACTCTGCGTTGTCTATCTGTGCAACTCGGGGTAAGCAGGACAAAGCCACAAGGGTGATTCTGTTCTTTACTATGAATAACTTCTGGATACTCTTATCCCATTCCCTCCTAGGCTATTTTAAGACCAAACCTTTTTATACGCCCGAAGGGACGTATTATGGTATGGCGCATGTCGTCCGTCCGTCCGTCCGTCCGTCCGTCTGTCTGTCTGTCCGTCTGTCCGTCCGTCCGTCCGTTAGCAATTTCTTGTGCAACTAACTCCTCCTTTATTTTTCAACATAATTTCTTCAAACTTTCAGGAATGATAGATACTGATGTGTAGTTGTGCATATCAGTGAGATAACTCTCATATCATTTTTCATTCTGGAGTTATTGCCCTTTGATAGTTTCGGGTAACAATTTCTTGTGCAACTAACTCCTCCTTTATTATTCAACATAATTTGTTCAAACTTTCAGGAATGATAGATACTGATATGTAGTTGTGCATATCAGTGAGATAACTCTCATATCATTTTTCATTCTGGAGTTATTGCCCTTTGATAGTTTCGGGTAGCAATTTCTTGTGCAACTAACTCCTCCTTTATTTTTCAACATAATTTCTTCAAACTTTCAGGAATGATAGATACTGATGTGTAGTTGTGCATATCAGTGAGATAACTCTCATATCATTTTTCATTCTGGAGTTATTGCCCTTTGATAGTTTCGGGTAGCAATTTCTTGTGCAACTAACTCCTCCTTTATTTTTCAACATAATTTGTTCAAACTTTCAGGAATGATAGATACTGATGTGTAGTTGTGCATATCAGTGAGATAACTCTCATATCATTTTTCATTCTGGAGTTATTGCCCTTTGATAGTTTCGGGTAGCAATTTCTTGTTCAACTAACTCCTCCTTTATTTTTCAACATAATTTCTTCAAACTTTCAGGAATGATAGATACTGATGTGTAGTTGTGCATATCAGTGAGATAACTTTCATATCATTTTTCATTCTGGAGTTATTGCCCTTTGATAGTTTCGGGTAGCAATTTCTTGTGCAACTAACTCCTCCTTTATTTTTCAACATAATTTCTTCAAACTTTCAGGAATGACAGATACTGATGTGTAGTTGTGCATATCAGTGAGATAACTTTCATATCATTTTTCATTCTGGAGTTATTGCCCTTTGATAGTTTCGGGTAGCAATTTCTTGTGCAACTAACTCCTCCTTTATTTTTCAACATAATTTTATAGAACAGCCTTCGGGCGTATATTGCCCCGTCTCGCGGTGCTCTTGTTGAATTTACTTAAAAGGAGCATTTATTAAAGAAAACGAATATTTTTAGAAGTGTGTAGTTTTGAAACCATTGTGATAAATAGAGCATTTTCTCCTCTGGGGCAAATACTCTATTTATCACAATAATTTCAAAAAGTGACTTTTAATTAGATGTCAAAAGGTGTCATTATGAGGGAATGGGTTAATTACCCAAAGTATTCTGATAGACAGACATAGGCAAATAGTGCAGACCAGAATCAATCTGTTCTGGAAGGAGCACATGGATGGAGAGGGGAGATTTGGGTTTCTGAATATTTAGGATAGACAGGGTTAGGGATGTGGATTGTCTGGCACTTGGCAATCCAATCAGATTCATGAATCACTGTATTCAAATCATGATTTGATCCACAAACCATCTGAGTATATTTTAGGTTGCATGTTTCATCAGGCAATTCTTTAAGAGAAGAAATTTATTAAACTGTTTGATATTTTGATGAATAACTTTGAAAAAAATGTTTACTGTTCCAAAATATTTACCATGTTCAGGGGTGTAAAATTCCACTCACCAATGCGAGTAGGTTTTGAAGATGGTCAAGTGCTTTAAAACATGTTTATGCTCACCCTTTAGCGCGAGACGATTTTTTGATCTGGTATTTTCCCAATCGATAACCTTGAGTAAAATACCTTAAATTGCAAATTAAAACAGCTGAAAGTTGCCGCATATGTCAGATTGAAGACAACAAGATTATCAATTTGGAAAATACCAGATCAAAAAACCCTTTCTTCCTAAACCGTCTTCAAAACCTACTCGCATTGGCGAGTGGGCGAGTGGAATTTTACACCCCTGTACTTATTCTGAGCTGTTCTGTTATATTATAGAGGAGACTTTAATGTCTAAAGACAGCTATCTATTCCCAAGATCTTCGTTTACCCTTTACACCATGAATATTCATGTCAGAAAAAATGAAATCATGAATATTAATAAGATCCACTACTTTAATAGTAAATGAATACAGGAAGTTTTGACCATGACAGAAACTGTAGAAACATTCCTTTATTAGTAATTTTTCATCTGCAACAATTGTCGTCTGCTTCAATTCTTAAAATAAACTTTCTCTCATTTTTTTGGCAAAAATAAGGTCAAGATGACAAACAGTTTGGATCCTGATGAGACGCCGCATTATGCGGCGTCTCATCTGGATCCAAACTGTTTGCATAGGTAATCACAGTTTCGCCGCTAGCGTGCAAAGAGTTAAATCATAAGCAAACCGTGTAGAACCTGATCAGTCTTGCTCCTACAGGAACCATCTGATCTGGATCTACTCTGTTTGCACAGGTATAGAAAGGGTTATGTATGGAGTAAAGGGTTAATACAGGCTCATTAAAATTTATTGAACCTAGGAATACAAACTCTTAATGCCATTGCAAAAATCTTGTTTCTGTAGATGTCTGTGAATGAGGTACATGTAGTTTACAATCAATATACCAGTAATATTAACCCTTTCCCTCATAAAAACGTGTTTTCACGCATTTGCAAACAGAGTAGACCCAGATCAGATGGCTCCTATAGGAGCCATCTGATCAGGGTCTGCTCTGTTTGCTAATGGAATTTGATAGATCTGTTTCTTTACTTTCTAAAATGGCTGCATGTTCTGCCTTCCATATTTCATTATAACTATTATGTCCATGAATATTCAGTAGGTATTGAAATTTGGAATGAACATAGAACAGGGAAAGGGTTAAATTCTATGGATTATTATATTGCTGTAAAATTTGTTACCCTCGACAGGATCTGTATCCTATTTTGAAACTTAACTCAGTGAAATGCAAATTCCAGCTCCTCACAAAGTCAATATTTTTGTGAGTAACTTTGTGACATTAGCATTTCAGCCAATCAAGAGGTTAGATTTTGACGTGTAAAATCGTCAACTGGTCGAGAAATCCTGTTGGTTTCTCAGTTTAGTTTGTAGATCTTCTCTCTTGCAAACAATTCAACGAGTCCATTGATGGAGATTTATTTGACAAATATGTATACCATGAAGTTCCATCACCATTTGATAGTACATGTCAAAACTTTGCTCTACATGCATAAATCTGGCTTTATTTGTAAATTTTAGACAAATATTGTAGTAATAGTGAACTTATTTTCAAATTTAGTTTTAGTTTATATGGGCCCTTGACTTGGCATATTTCACAAGTCACATTTTTTACATATCAAATTCCTGTGATATGGAACTCATTTATGTATGACATTTCATTTTCAGGTCAGAGGCGAATGATTTAGCAATGAGGATGGCTCGTCACTACACCAAAGCTACAGAAATCATCACCATGGACCAGTATGTATCTACAAGTGTTAGTCTATGGCAGTCATTGGTTGACAGACAGCTGCGCCATAACCCTTTGAATGTGTTGAAACAAGTTGCATAAAGTTTGCAAATTGTATATCAAGATCATGGTCTGCAATGTTTGTCATTTAAAATCCCTAGTGCAAATATATATCTTAGACTGGATTGACTTTGCCATTTAACCACTGATAGACTATTCCACATAGCAAGAAAAATATGTTGTAGTATGAGAATGGTTAACCCATTCCTCCATAGGCTATTTTTAGACCCAACCTCTTTGTATTAATCTACTGAAAAGGAGCAATAATTAGAGAAAAGGAAAATTTCAGAATTTTGTAGTTTGAAACCATTGTGATAAATAGAGCATTTGCTCCTATAGTTGCAAATGCTCTATTTATCACAATGGTTTCAAGAAGTGACTTTTACAGAGGCGTAGAAAGGCATATTTATGGAGGAAAGGGTTAAACTGTGAAAAATTCTTGATTTAATTAAACCTTCGGCACTTTCATACCTAATGTAAACAAGTAATTTAAGAATTTTGTAGTTTGAAACCATTGTGATAAATTATAGAGCATTTGCTCCTATGGGAGCAAATGCTCTATTTATCACAATGGTTTCAATAAGTGACTTTTACAGAGGTGTAGAAAGGCGTATTTATGGAGGAAAGGGTTAGGTCGGCATTTGCCACTTGACCTTGTTCAGTTTCATTCAACCCTTTACTTTGTGAATATTCATACAAGAAATAATTGAAATATCATCATTCACAAATTTGAATAACATGACCAAATTATATGACTAGCTTAATGTTGGATATAAAAATCGAGATTTATGGCCGCAACAACAATCCTGATAGGCTAAGCCATTAAGTGGCCCTACCAAAATTGTTAACTTGCAAGCAGCTGCCAGCCACCCCGGAATGCTCCCGCAATTATTTTCTCTTATGCAAACTGCAACTATCCGCCAAGATAAGCCTATTCCGCAATAACCATTTCTCCTGCTTAAATTCCGCAAACTCCAAATTATAGCAATACATCCGGCAAATCCAATGCCTTATAGCTATCCATCCGCCAAATCAAAATTGAGCTAGGAGTTGCCAAATAAAGATCCGGGCAAAACCCACTCTTCCTAAGAAATATGTTTTAAGAATGCAATGATGTAGAGGCTATCTCAGCACAATGCTGAGCCTATGTAAGGTTTGAGCCCCTTAGCTCTGTAATCTATTAACCCTTTCCCTCATATAAACATGTTTTCACGCATTTGCCAACAGAGTAGACCCAGATCAGACGGCTCCTAGAGGAGCCGTCTGATCAGGGTCTGCTCTGTTTGCTAGTAGAATTTGATATATCTGTTTCTTTGCTTTCTAAAATGTCTACAATGTTCTACCTTCCACATTTCATTATAGCTATTTTGTCCAAGAATATTCAGTAGGTATTGAAATTTGGATTAAACATAGAACAGGGAAAGGGTTAAGTTATTAATTTTTGTTTGGCAATCATGACTATTTATCATGGTAATAAAGAATATGCATTCCAGGATGACCGACAGCTACTTGAATTTTCGGCCACAATAAATTTGTGGCTAATTGGGTTGTTATTGATCCAAATGGTATATTTCTAAATAATGCATTATTTTTTACAATGGCTCATGAACACAGGAAATATTAGCCAAGGCAGAAATTGAAGAAACGTATCTATCTATAATATTTCATAAGTAAACAGCAGACCCTGACCTGACGGCTCCTACCGGAGAAGTCTGATCTTGGTCTACTCTATGCAAAAGCGTAGAAAGATGTATTAATGGAGTAAGGGGTTAAAGAAATGGTAGAAGGGAATGTAGGCTTGAAATTTTATTGTCATCTACAATTATTGTCGTTTGCTTCATTTCAAAAATTTAGTTTTTCTCCCAAAACTTTCAAAAATCAGATGTTGAGTTACTCAGCCGCTCATCTGGATACAAACTGTTTGCAAAGGTTCTCAACAAATAAATTTCATTCGCAAACAGTGTCATCTGCTTTAAGTTTCAGGAAGACTTTTCTTCAATTTATTTTTCTAAAATGTAAGTGGTATATCAAACAGTTGATCCTGATGAGAGGCCTGTCTCATCTGATCCAAACAGTGTGCAAGGCATACATGGATTCACCAATTGCAAGCAAGCCCAGTAAGTCGCTTTGGCCAACTTCGGTAGTAAAAAATGTTTAAGAGTTGAAGTCTATATTTCTACATTTACCATTTTCAGTGCCTACCATGGTCACCTGACATCAACCATGGACATCAGTCCTTACAAACTGAAAGTACAGAAGGATGGAGTCCATACATGCCCACCGCATGTGTACATTGTGAGTTTTCAACAGTATGTCAAGCATATTTGTATTTTTGTCCTTAGGTATCCTTAACCCTTTGCCCAAATGAACATTAGTTTTATGCATGAATTGTTCATCTCGTGAATATACTGCTATGTTTGCTAACAGAATTTATATAGCTCTGAACCCCCCACATGGGCGCTGCCCAAGTCTCGCAAGGGGCCTAGGCGGCCCCCTTGACCCGACCAATTTTCCTCTTTTTTTCACAAACGGTCATTCTCACCCCTGTCCTACTGGAGCCAGCTAATCTGAGTCTTCTCTGTTTGCAAAGGCGATATAAGGCAGTTGTATGAAGGAAAGGGTTAAGAAAATACTGTTTTGTTAGATTTGCAAATGATTGTGAGCATGCTGATGGGCAATGGTTAATGATATGTTTTGTAAATCTTACGATGGGAATTTAGATTTTTTTTTCTTTTGTTCATGGTCACATTGGTTTGATCAATGTAGCTGTTTTTAAACCCTTTCCTTCAAATAAACATGTGTTCATGCATTTGCAAACAGAGTAGACCCAGATCAGATGGCTCCTATAGGAGCCATCTGTTCAGGGTCTGCTTTGTTTGCTGATAGAGTTTGATAGAGCTGTTTCTTTAGTTTATAAAATGGCTACAATGTTCCACCTTCCACATTTCGTTATAACTATTTTGTCTATGAATATTCAGTAGGTATTGAAAGATATATTCTGTAGGTATTGAAATTTGGAATAAACACAAATCAGGGAAAGAGTTAAACCTTTACCCAGTAGAGACTTCTTTTCTGTAGCAGCCACCTGATCAGGTCTGCTCTTTTTATATGCCCATCTTCAGATGGGACGTATTATATGAAACCCTGCGGTGGTCGGGCGGGCGTCTCGATTCATGTCCGGACGATAACTTTAGTTCTGTATGTCCGATCTTCATGAAACTTTACATGTGCATTGATATCAATGAGGACAGGAATCTTATTGATTATGGGCTTTACCAGACCAAGGTCAAGGTCACTTTTCCTAAAAATAGATTGTTTTTCAGTAGAATTTTTCTGTTTCCGGACGATAACTTTAGTTCTGTATACCCGATCTTCATGAAACCCCACATGTGCATTGATATTAGTGAGGGCAGGAACCCTATTGAATATGGACTTTGCAGGACCAAGGTCAAGGTCATTTGTTTTTTAAAAATAGATTGTTTTTCTGTAGAATTTCCTGTTTCCGGACGATAACTTTAGTTCTGTATGTCTGATCTTCATGATACTTCACATGTGCATCGATATTAATGAGGGCAGGAACCCTATTGAATATGGACTTTGCCCGACCAATGATTATGTCAAGGTCATTGTTTTTCTAAAAATATATTGTTTTTTCTGTAGAATTTTCCCATTTCCAGACGATAACTTTAGTTTTGTATGTCGGATCTTCATGAAAATTCAAATGTGCATTGATATCAATCCTATTGAATATGGGCTTTCCCCAACCAAGGTCAAGGTCACTTTTCCTAAAAATAGATTATGTTTCAGTAGAATTTTTCCGTTTCCGGACGATAACTTTAGTTCTGTATATCCAATCTTCACGAAACTTTACATGTGCATTGATATCGATGAGGGCAGGAACCCTATTGAATATGGGCCTTGCTGAATTGTGTAGTTTTGAAACCAGTGTGATATTTGAAGCATTTACTCCTATGGAGCAAATGCTCTATTTATCACAATGGTTTCAAAAAGTGACTTTTTCAGAGGCGTCAAAAGGAGTCAATATGAGGGGGAATGCAAGTAGAGTAGACCAAGATCAAACTGATCCTATAGAAGGTCTGCTTTGTTTGCTTATGGCATTACATAGATCTGGTTTTACAGTTTTTACCAGAGCCAAAACAGTTTTTGATCAGGGTCCATGCTTATAAAACTTTTAGTTGAGTCTGAGTTCGTTCTCAAGTTTTTGATTGGTCAGATTTGAGCCAAAGGCTCAAATCTGACCAATCAAAAGCTTGAGAACTCAAATCTGACCAATCAAAAGCTTGCGAACGAACTCAGACTCAACTTAAAAGTTTTATAAGCATGGACCCAGATTCCATTGTAAATTTACATTGGAACATGTATTGTTTCTTACACGGACACGCATAAAGTAATGGGGTAATTTCAGACTCCTTGCCCTGACACATACAGAGGGAAGTACACAGATCTGACCCATCCTGGGGAAAACCTCGGGGAGAAGTATGCTAACGAAGTGGGGAATATTGTCAAGGTCGTGGAGGGCAAGGGGAAGAATGTGTGCTGCTTCATCTCTGAGTCGATGCAGAGTTGTGGTGGACAGATCGTCTTCCCGCCCGGCTATCTACAGAATGTATACAAGTAAGGTGTATAATATGTCCCTGGCAACTTAAACCCTTTCCGTCATATAATAATACAGTTTTTCATGTCTTTGCAAACAGAGTAGATCTAGATCGAACTGTTTGATAAGGGTCTGCTCTGTTAGCTTTTGAAATTATAATGGTTCCGACTACAGTTTCTACCAATACCAAATTTCCTGTGTACACATACCATTATAAAAATTATTAGATATTCATAATGTCATTATTTCTTACATGAATATTCAATAGGGAAAGGGTTAATCCATTCAACACTTAGTAACATTTGTTGGTAAATCTTTCCTGCTTCAATTTGAATTTATGTCAGTCTGTATGCTCATACAATCAGCAATAAATAGAAAGGTAAACCCTGTATAATAAACATTGGGTCAAGTGGATTTTATCCCATTACTCCTTGACTACTCATATAAGAAATAATGTATTTATGAAAACTAATTAGTTTGGAGTATATATAATGGCACATTTTACCTAAATAGTTTTGGCCTTGATAAAAACTGTAGAATCAGAAAAGTAAACAGAACAGACCCTGATCAGATGGCTCTTATAGAAACTGCCTGACCTGAGTCTTCCCTGAATGCAAAGGCAATAAAAAGCATATCCATGGAGTAAAGTGTTAAATTGCTGTAATATAGATATTTATGAGTCAGCAGTGGGGGTCTAGCATTAGTTTTCAAATGTATTTACAGTAAAACCTCTCTAAATGAAAGAGTAGAATAGAAGAATTGACAATTTTTAAACAGGTGGCTACTTAATGCAGCTGGGAGCCATCTGCATGACCTTCTTTCTGCACAAGCTACATATACTGCCACCTGCCTTAACCCTGTCCTTCATATAAATGCTTTTTTCACACATTTGCAAATAGAGTAGATCCAGATCAGACGGCTCTTGTAGGTGCTGTCTGATCAGGGTCTGCTCTGTTTGCTAATGGAATTTGATAAATCTGTTCCTTTAATTTCTAAAATGGCTACAATGTTCCACCTTCTATATTTCATTATACCTATTTTGTCTATAAATATACAGTAGGTAGTGAAATTTGGAATAAATATATAGAACAGGGAAAGGGTTAACCCATTACCTTATAGGCTATTTTTAGATCCAACCTCCTTGAATAAATCTACCGAGAAGGAGCATTAACTAGAGAAAAGGAAAACTTTAGAATTTTGTAGTTTGAAACAATTGTGATAAATAGAGCATTGCTCCTATAGGAGCAAATGCTCTATTTATCACAATGGTTTCACAAAGTGACTAAACAGAGTCATCAAAAGTCGTCAATATGAGGGAATGGGTTAAAGACGTGTATTTCAGTGTTTGGTTTGGAGAGGTTTTAACCCTTTCCCTGTTCTATATTTAGTCCAGTTTCAATACCTACTGCATAATTATGGGGAAAATAGTTATAATTAAAGATGAAATGTGGAACATTCTAACACTTTTAGAAACTAAAGAAACAGATCTATTAAATTTAATGCAAACAGAGCAGACCCTGATCAGATGGCTCCTCTAGGAGCCATCTGTTCTGGGTCTACTCTGTTTGCAAATGTGTGAAAAAGGCGTTTACATGAAGGAAAGGGTTAACTGTATATTGGAGACTATATTGAGACAGCTACCTGCAGATAAAGCCTGTCATAAGTATAAGACTATTGGATCAGAACTTCATATGCAAGATAGTCTTGTAACCATTTCAAGGTTATTACCTTATTTATTGACAAACCAGTGACCGACATAACGCAATTTGTCTGGAGAAGACCAGTTTAGGTTGGTTTCCATATCAATGTTTGGGTCTCATCATTATCACCTTTGGTCATGCTGGTAGAATAGATATTTGGGGGAGAGAGGATGTATGTGTGATGCAATAAAATGTAGTTGTCAGCTTTAACCGTTTTTCCTCATAGAGAAGCCTTTCATGCCTTTGCAAGCAGGGTAGACCCAGATTTGTCAGCTCCAGCTTATTATACCCCCGCAAACAAAGTTTGAGGAAGTATATTGGAATCACCTTGATTGGTTGATTAGGCAGGCGATGGATGAGCAGTCTGTCCGCATTTAAACATGTGTAGTTGATGTTGAATTATTGAATTTATATTTGACATACATATTCACCACAAATAGCTATGTGCAAGATGCAATTTCCATGTGTTTAGTGCTAGACATTTTAGAATTATCTCCCCTTGAACTTTGAATATATTTTGCAATCAAGGCTGCTGTGCGGGGGAATTCATCACCTTTAGTGATAGGTCTAGTATAGATCTGATCCTACAGTTTCTGTCATGGCCCAAAAACCTAGTATTTCATAAGAGAACAAAGCCGACCCTGATTAGACGGCTTTTATGGGAGTTGGCTGGTCTGGGGCTACTCTGTTTGAAAAGGTGTTCAAAAGCGTATCTATGAGATACAGGGATATAAAGTAAATATTGCTGCAAAGAAATCAGGATGACAAACAGTGCAGACTCAGAGGGGTATAGGAGTCAGCTGAAGATACATGTACCAGTCTACTAGATTGCTGCATTCAAGAGGTTAACCATTCGCTTGCTATTCACGTCAATATACCTACCTGTAAATAGTGAAGACCCAAATGAGACAGCTCCTGAAGTTGATTTTGCAACCAGTGCACTCCACAGCAGTGATTGCACAGCGAAATACGTGTACACAGTGAAGATATATGTAATTATACAACAGGGCATGGGTAAAGAAGGAGAAATGTATTTTAAAATTCAGCAAGAGAAGGGTTAATAAACTTGGTCAGAAGTTATTTGTAACTTGTACTTAAGTGACTTGTACTTTTTAACTGTGCACAATAGTGGCCAATTCATTATAAACATTGATAATAGTTTGGATCCAGATGAGATGCCAAGTAATTTGATGTACCATCAGGATCCAAGCTATTTGACATGATGATAATAGTGCTAGTGAATTGAGTGTAAGTAAATATTGCAACAGATTTAAATTTAACCCTTACAATGTGAATTTTCAAATGAAATATTCCAAAATTCAAACAAGTCAAGCTTATGGTGAATATTTTTCTAAAGAAAGGTGTAACCTGACAAACAGTGCAGACCCTGACAAGAGGGCTCTCATCTGGGTCTACACTGTTTGCAAAGGACATTAGTGACTCGTGTTCCATACAGTAAGGGTTAAGTAGACATAACAGTTCAACATTAATAAGAGTGAGAACACTCAATGTTGCCAGACATATCCAGGTCTGTTTACTCTCTCAAGTTCAGGGTTAGAACTTGGCATGTTTTGAAACTGTTACAGGACATGTCGTGTATACCGGTTATCTAAATAATTTTATCAGCAGACTGTCTAGAACATACATATGATATATGTGTATACAGGGAATTAACTGTGAACTGCATAGTATTGATATTCTCCTTTATAGGTTATGTCCCTTTTGGTAATTATGCAGGCCAGCACAAACTAAAATGTTTCAATAAGCTTGCTCAAAACTTTACCAAATTCAATGCATAATACTCTAATTATTACTATTCAAGTAGACATGCATAGGCCAATAGTGCAGACCCAGATCAAACGGCTCCTGAAGAATTCGTTTGATCAGGGTCTTCACTATTTGTTTCTAGTTAAAATGATATAATGTGTGCCAAATTGACTTATTCAACTTTATAAACAGGTAGAGACAGGAGATTAGGTGTCAGAACATTAACGGAAAACTACTAACTAATGCATTAATGAATATTTATACCCCGCAAACTTGTTTGAGGGGGTATACTGGAATCACCCTGTCTGGTGGTCTGTCCGTACGTCTGCATTTGAACATGGGTAGTTGGTGTCGCAAACTCCTATTTCAGTTGAAAAGAAACTGAATGTATATTTGGTATACATAATAACCACGAATGGTAGATGTGCAAGACGCAATTTTCATGTGTTTACTGCTGGACATTGCAGAATTATCTCCCCCTGAACATTGATATTTTTTTGTCATCTTTGCATGAAACATGAGTAGTTGGTGTCGCAAACTCCTCCTTTAATCTGAAAATTATTCAGTTTATATTTGGTATACATAATAACCATGAATGGTAGATGTGCAAGACACAATTTTCACTTGTTTAGAGCTATGCATTGCAGGATTATCTCCCCTTGAACTTTGAGTTTTTTTGTCAGTTTTGCATGAATAACCATGAATGGTAGATGAGCAAGACGCAATTTTCATGTGTTTACTACCTACCATTGCAGAATTATCTCCCCCTGAACTTTTAATTTTGGCTTGTAACATGGGAGTTGGTGTTTTAAACTCCTTTATTTTGAAACTTATTGAATTGATACTTGTCATACATACTAAACACGAATACATGTAGTAAATGTGCAACACACAATTTTCCTGTGTTTAGTGGCAGTCATTACAGAATTTTCTCCACTTGAACTTTTGAGTATTTTTGTCATTTGGTCCTGTTACATGGGTAGCTTGTATAACAAACTCGGATTTGCAATCAAGGCTGCCGTGCTGGGGTATTCATCACCTTTAGTGATAATTCTAGTTTTTTCATGAAGTTCAAGGGAACTTTTTGCTAAGACAAAAACTGTAGGATCAGTTTCCATAAACAAATGGAGCAGACCCTGATCATATGGCTTCTACAGGAGCTGTCTGATCTGGGTCTACTTTGTTTGCAAAGGTGTTTATATGAAATAAAGGGTTAATGACCAAACCAAACTGATTTATTTCTTGGTCTAGATGGATATTCAACAACTCTACTTAGATTTGGCCTCCTTTCAATGTTGAAGTTACATTTTTATTATTTTATTATGCCCTACTTACTCATAATATTCAGACACACAATCTCCTCTTCACTGGTTTGTAAAGCTTAATAATTAGGCAACATGTTGATAACTTAAAATTAGACTGATTTTGTAGAAGATAGTGAAGACCCTAATCAATCTCTTCTTCAGGGGATCTAGGTCTGCACTATTTGCCTAGATTTTAATACTAAGGTAATTAGGATATATTTTTACTGCTTTTTAAATTCAATTAGGCAACATTTACTGAAATTTGAATGACTCGGAAGCAAAAAGTGTAGACCTTGATCAGGCTGCTTATTCATAAGTAGTTTGATCTTGATCTTGGTCTGCACTATTTGTCATAGTTTGTCCGAGTAGTTAAAGAGGAAGTCCCTACAATGAATGCATATTTTCAATAATATCATACAACTTGGTATTTGTTATGCTCAATCATTATTATGGAGGTTGCCAATTTGAACTTATATCGAAAAATGCCCCTGTGATACAAATAAACCGATTTCATCAATAATTATAATTTTTGTTCTACAACACAATATTATGGGCCTTTTCCGTTAAAATTGTCTGCGTTTTGCTGATGATCACCAGATCCTTCCATTGTTTACGTAATAGCTTTTCTCGGATGTGGTCGGAGAAACGCGAATCGGGCGAACAGGTACGAAACTTAAACCCAACCCGAATAAAACTGAAACATCGGGGAGTAAAATCGGGATAGGCGATATCAAACATATGGATGTTTTGTCATTATAAACGGTAATTGGATGGGTTTTCTTGTGATATACTACTTTTCAGCATATAAACAAATGAGTTTTGTATATTTTAGGTGTTTTTGAAACGCGTCAAATGTAGGGACTTCCCCTTTAACCCATTCCCTCATATTGACGACTGTTGACGACTCTGTAAATGTCACTTTGTGAAACCATTGTGATAAATAGAGCATTTGCCCCTATAGGAGCAAATGCTCTATTTATCACAATGGTTTCAAACTACAAAATTCTAAAATTTTACTTTTCTCTATTTAATGCTCCTTTTCGGTAGATTTATTTAAAGAGGTTGAATCTAAAAATAGCCTATGAGGGAATGGGTTAACCCATAAATATGCTTTTTAATGCCTTTACAAACAGCACAGACCCAGATCAGACTGCTCCTGTAGAAGCCATCTGATCAGGGTCTGCTCTGTTTGCTAATGTTATAATATAGATCTGATTGTACAGTTTCTGCCGCTGACATAAATGTCTGCATTCATTAGCTACTATAAAAAGTCAGTTAATTAATGTCTATAAGGTCATTATTCTTTACATGAATATTCATGAAGTAAAGGGTTAAGGTAATTTTCCTTGTTTACTTACCGATTAGTCCCCTCTCGGCCACTGCTCTCTTACTTTGGAAATTATTATATACCCCTCACTAGACCTAATCACAATATTCAGCATAGATCTGTATGTTGGGTAAGTGTGATTTTTAGCAGATTTGTCTATGCTTTCTATACTTATACTCCCTTGAATGATTTTTGTTTTGCAAATTCTTAGTACATGTATATGGCTGGTACAGACATCAGTAGTTGGCATGCATATTTTGTGTTACTTTTACCCATTCCCTCATAGGCTATTTTTAGACCCACCTCTTTGAATAAGTCTAACGAAAAGGAGCATTCACTAGAGAAAAGGAAAAAATTAGAATTGTGTAGTATTATAATCATTGTGATAAATAGAGCATTAATTTTGCTCAAATGGAGCAAATGCTCTATTTTTCACAATGGTTTCAAAAAGTGACTTTTAAAATGGCGTAGAAAGGCGTATTTATGGAGGAAAGGGTTAATAAACTTTAAAAACTATTGATGCTTATTATTTCTTTCTTTTTTACAAGGCAAGTCCATGATGCTGGTGGTGTTTGTATTTCTGACGAGGTGCAGGTTGGATTTGGAAGGGTTGGCTCACACTTCTGGGCCTTCCAGACTCAAGGTTTGTACAGTCTATAAATAGGTAGAAACAGTTCTGTAGCATGCACATCGGCAGTCCCTGACGGTCATTGTGTATATTCAATCAATAAATACCGTACTTTGGGAATAATTGGCGTCGTGATATTTTCGCCACTTTGCTTCAAAATGCCCGTGTTTTATTTTGGTCAGTTTAATTTTCGCAAATCTGGGATTAAAGGGGCAAAGATAAACACATATATGAAACGAAAGTAGAAAAGATTATTCTACCTTTGGTTAATTTCAAGTATTCAAGTTGTTATTGTTAAAACAGAAATACTAGAAGTAGGAAATGCTATTTCCGGTCATGTCTAATTCCCGGGATAAAACGGTGAGTATAAGGTATATTAGCTAAGCGTAAATAATTTGTTTCCGGCGTGTGTGTAAATGATTGAATTGCACACTAACTATACAAGAAAGCAGTGATTAAACTGCAAGCAATACCGCTTTAATCGCTGTTTGTGTATCTGCCACAAATTAATTACGGTAGTGTCTCGCATTGGTGTTAATCTCTGTGTGTACAATGGATCAGTTACATATCGGCGAGAAAATGTTATTTGTTTGTCACAGATATATTTTGGTGTGTTAAATTTTCACCCTTTAATACCTGGTGGCTAAATAGGCCAATTATTAACCACGGCTAATTATTCCCAAAGTATGGTATTGATGAAGTCATTACTTCTTATATAAATATGCATGAAGTAAAGGGTTAAGCAAACAGAGCAGACCTAATCTGATGCGCATCTACTGTGTTTGCAAAGGTTGCTGGATGTTTCGCTACCTTGACCTTTTCGCTACAGTCATTTTGCTACCCATAGGAAAGTCATTTCGCTACCCTGACCATTTCGCTACCTGTACGTTTCGTTGCCTATCGAATTTAATAGGAAAAACAATATTATTGCTGCGGTAAAAGAAATGGTTAGTGATTTGAGAGTCGAATTTATTAAAAAATATTTATGTTCAGATACCAAAAAATAAAAATAAAATGTTATATCAGAGAATGAATGATGTGTCTTTTAGATGTAGACCCTGTATAAATGTAATATAAAAACCGACTTAAAATGAATGAATTTAATTGTTATCTCTATCGATTATACTGACAATTTTTTTTTTTTTATCAAACAAGCAATCATTGATTACAAACAATTGTGACGCCATTGTTCTTGTGATAATCACGTTACTCGCTTCTCAAACTTGTCAACACGTACTCATTGACAAACAAATAAGTCACATGACCTCCAAATAAGGTATTTGATGTCTTAAATTACAAATTGAGTAATTAATCAAACCCATCCATTAATCAACAATGGCGGACCGCTGCATAGTATGAACCCTTTGTCTATTCGGCAACGAAAGTTTCCGTATGCGTGAACTCTTGATGATAATGAGAGAATTACTTACATGAGAGAATTACAGAGTCACTGTTAATAAGAAATGAAAGTTTAAGCGTTAAGAAACTATCGGCGTAGAAATTATATAATAATTTTGATATAAAGATTAAAATTGTAATATAATTTCTACACCAACACCATACATTATTTCGATCGGGATTGTAACTGAAATACATAATGATAATGATAATAAAAAATGATGATAAAAACAACATAAATATATATTCATAATACACGTGTCATTATCGGTGGCTCTGTGCCGTCTTTAATAAAACTTTAACATTGCTTATAACTTCTGAATTACTTAACCTAGACCATTCATATATGGTATGCAAATATCTTGGGTGAAGGCCTTTCACTTGATACAAGGATACATGAAATCAGGTCAAGGTCACTGTTTCGAAAACTTTGCCATTTTTAACATTGCTATAACTTCTGTACTACAAATGGTAGGGAATTCATCTTTGGTATACAGATAGCTTGGGTGAAGGCCTTTCACTTGTCGATACAAGGATACATGAAATCAGGTCAAGGTCAAGGCCACTATTCCCAAAACTTTGCTATTCTTAACCAACGTTTACATTGCTCGAACTTCTGAACTACAAATGCTAGGCAATTCATCTTTGGTATACAGATAGCTTGGGTGAAAGCCTTTCACTTGATACAAGGGTATATGTAATCAGGTCAAGGTCACTATTTCCAAAACTTTGCTGTCATTAACATACAAAACTTTGCTGTAACTTTTGAATTACTTAAGCTAGACCATTCATATTTGGTTTGCAGATAGCTTGGGTAAAGGCCTTTCACTTGATGTAAGGATACATGTAATCAGGTCAAGGTCACTATTTCCAAAACTTTGCCATTTTTAACAAACTTTAACATTGCTATAACTTCTGAACTACAAATGCTAGGCAATTCATCTTTGGTATACAAATGGCTTTGGTTAAGGCCTTTCAGTTGATATAAAGATATTTGAAATTAGGTCAAGGTCACTATTTTGACAATCATTTGGCCATCATTGAAACACTTCAACATTTTGTATTAACTGCTGAACCTCATATGCTAGACAATTCATATACAGTCCAACCTGCTGTAAGCGGTCAGTCTAGGGAAGTGACCACTTTGGCCGCTTACAGCAGGTGACCGCCTAAACCAGGTGCATGTTACCAAACATATTTTCGAGTAATTATGACAGACGTGTATTTTGTGTACAGCAGTGTACTAATCGATATTTATAAAGACCGTTCTGACCTAAAGTGTCCGTAATAATCGCAAGTCATATCGAATTAATTGCCTTGTTTGTCGTTCTTCAACCTTTTGTCCCTTATTTATAAGTGTCAGTTCTTTCATTTGAGTAATACACATGCCAGTGTTATTCGAATTTGGCTTCGGGATGTAACTTCTAACGGTGTAGCCATGTTTGACACGACTGGTTTCCCGAATATTCCGTCCGCGAACATCTTACACATAGAGCGGAAGTCGGGAACCAGCTAGTTCATGCGTGATCAATTCCTGGGGAATTCCGAGTAGAAGGTGAATCCCCAATTAATATGGCGTGAACAACAGACAACTTTGTAAACAAACAAAAGAAACTCTGATCAGGGGTCCAAATGGGCCATGACCGTTAGTTGTATGCATTCAAAGGTGACAAATTGTCTGATGTTGCCGATCGATAGCCATGAAAAGTGTTTACACGCTTTACATTTGTAGAACACCTGGCCGCTTACACCAGTGTGTATTGGCCATTTGGGATGAAATAGAGTGGCCGCTGGCCGCGTTAGGCAGGTGACCGCTTATACCAGGTGTAATATATAGTGTTTTTTGTTGGGAGGGTCCTAGGGTGGCTGCTTACAGCAGTGTGGCTGCTGATACCAGGTGACCGCTGAAGCAGGTTGGACTGTATAGTATGGAGATAACTTTGGTGTAGGCCTTTCAGTTGATACAAGGATACATGAAATTGGGTCAAGGTCAAGGTCACTATTTGACTTTGAAAACTTTAACATTTCGCTATAACTTCTGATCCACAAGTGCTAGGCAGTTCACCTTTGGTATTCAGATAGCTTTGGTAAGGACCTTACAAATGACATAAAGATACCTGAAATCAGGTCAAGGTCACTAATTTGAAAACTTGGCTGTCATTAAAATGTAACTTCTGAACTACATGGCTAGACAATTTATATTTGGTATGCAGATAGCTTGGGTGAAGGCCTTTCAGTTGATACTAGGATACATGAAATTGGGTCAAGGTCAACACAAAAAAATCAAATCCGGCTGTAATGCGGTTTCCGTATTTTTTGCTTGTTAGATGCGGTTTTGAACTAGATGATATCACACAATTATAATTATGTGTAAGCAGTCAAATAAGTTTAGGATACAACACATGGAACAGGCCTAATTGTTAGTTTTGTGATATACTTGCGTTGAACATATTTCCGAACAGCTATATCTTATATGTGAATTAACTAATTTACTGTGGGCCTCTCATTCGGATCCAAACTGGTTGCCCATGCTGCTACGCTCGGTAATTAAAATTGGTAAACGCATCTTTTTTCATCTGTTAAACTATTATCGTCCAAATCAGTGAAATCTGTGAATAATTATATTTAATTGGGTGCAGGGTAGCGAAATGACTTCCCCTAGGGGTGCGAAATGACAGTGGTAAAATGGTCAGGGTAGCGAAATGGTCATGGTACCGAAACGCTGTGTAGCGAAATGTCCTTAAATCTTTGCAAAGGCATAAATATATGTCAATATAACAACATGGTTCGCACAGTCTTGAAAAGGCCCTAACTTTGGACCGGTGTCTTGAACGTCCCTAAATTTGAAGATGGGCCCTAAAAAGGCCATATATTTGATCACACTGGCCCTGAAACTTAGATTTCCTGGCCATAATTTTCATTTCACACGTATAATTATTCAGGGATAAGAACTTTCCCGCGGAATTTGTTTCACTCGGGCCGTTTTTGAGATCAGTGTAAATCCGATGAGAAATTTGGAAGGGGGAGGGGGGGGGGGGGGGGGGATTCACCCATGAACTTATTATTCGCTGATAATGTTCTTTTACTATTCCAAGTGAATCCGCATTAATAACATTTATCACATTGACAGTGAGATTTCGGTTCAGCTAATCGAGTAACGAGACTCTTGTCCTACAGCCAATCAAGACACTCGTATTATGCAGTGTTTGTTCATCCTTCCAATATGACGTCCGTGTTATGAAATTCTGTATCTGTACTGTCTATTAATCTGGATGTAAGACAAAAATGAGAAGCACAGGCAGAAATTACGAAAACAGTGTGAAAATTAAGTTCTACACAAGATGGATAGAGAAAGAAATGGTGCTGACATTTGGTAAAGAAACAAGAAAAGTGATAATTGGCGACGATTTTTCGTGGAACTGAAAGTAAACCTTCCCGGGCAAGGGTTCCTTGTGTAATACTGTAAACTTTGTACCAAACAAATGAATTAAGGAATACGTGACTGCGTAGCCTTTCAAGGCGTATTGTAAACTGTGTCATAAATCAATGGATCTTAATATGATGGGAGAGGGTGCGTTGTGGTCACATGAGAAAGGTGAAAAACACAAAATGAACAATCAATGTCATCCTTTACCTCATATAAACGTGTTTTCACGCATTTGCAAACAGAGCAGACCCAGATCAGACGGCTCCTAGAGGAGCCGTCTGATCAGGGTCTGCCCTGTTTGCTAGTGGAATTTGAAAGATCTGTTACTTTACTTTCTAAAATGTCTACAATGTTCCACCTTCCATATTTGCTTATAACTATTTTGTTAATGAATATTCAGTAGGTATTGAAATTTGGCCTAAATACAGAACAGGGAAAGGGTTAAACATCATCTTCTCTGAAACCACTAAGCCTAGAGCTTTGATATTTGGTCTGTAGCATAGTCTAATGGTCTTCTACAAAGACTGTTTAAATTCTGACCCCCGGACCAAAAATGGCCCCGCCCCGGGGCTTATCAGCTTTTCATAGGAAAATCTTTAAAAATCTTCTCTTCTGAAACTGTAAGGCATTTACCTTTGATATTTGGTATGCATCATTATCTAATGGTCCTCTACAAAGATTGTTCAAATTATGACTCCTGGGCCAAAAATGGCCCCGGGGGCTTATCAGTTTTTCAAAGGAAAATCTTTAAAAATATTCTTCTCTGAAACAGTAAGGCCTAGACAATTAATATTTGGTATGTATAATCATGTAATGGTTTTCTACCAAGATTGTTCAAATTATGACCCCCGGGCCAAAAGTGGCCCCCGCCCTGGCGCTTATGAGTTTTTCATATGAAAATCTTTAAAAATCTTCTTCACAGAATCTAAGAAATTATAAGGCCTAGACATTTGATATTTAGTATGGAGCATTATCTAATGGTCCTCTACAAATATTTTCAAATTATGACCCCTGGGTCGAAAATGTCCCCACCCCAAGGCATATCGGTTTTTCATAGGAAAGCCTTTGAATATCTTCTTCTTTTAAACTGTAAGGCCTAGACCTATGATATTTGGTATGTAGCATGATTTAATGGTCCTCTACAAAGAATGACCCCCGCCCCAGGGATTATCAGTTTTTCATAGGAAAATCTTTAAAAGTCTTCTCCGAAACTGTAAGGATTTCACTGATTTGGACGATAATAGTTTAACTAGACCTTTGATATTTGTATGCAGCATCCTTTAATGGTTCTTTTGCAAGATTTTTCAATTTATGACACCTTGGCAAAAAAAATGAACCTGCCCCAGGTTACATGAATTCATTGTATACATAAATCTGTTATAACCAGGTGAGCGATTAAGGGCCATTATGGCCCTCTTGTTAATATCAATCAAAAGATGTTGATAATCCTCTGTATGAGCATAGCTGTGTTTTTTTAAGACATAGTTAATGTTATGTGAAAGTTATACTGAAAAGCTCCTCTAAGAGCTTACTGCAGGACTCCCACTCTGTCATAATCAGTCACCTGCTTGAAAAGTTCTCAATTCTTCCATACTGAAAATTGTAATCATCAAGGTTTTACATTATAGCAATAAACTAATGTTCCATGTTTTATTGACAGGTGTGGTACCAGACATAGTCACAATGGGCAAGCCAATGGGTAACGGCCATCCTGTGTCAGCCGTAGTCACCACCAGGGAGGTGTCAGAGGGATTCCAAAACTGTGGCATGAGCTACTTCAACACTGTGAGTAAAGATCAGTAAAACACTGTAGTGTCTCTCAGTTTTAAAAAGCTCCAGATAAAGATGTGTTTAACACTTTCTTATAGGATAAAATGCCATCAAAAATATTAATAATATGAACTTTTACAATAGTTTATTAACACTAGACATTTTAACCGTGGCAAAAACTCAACTCTAAAGTAATTCATAAGCAAACAGAGCAGACCCTGATCTGGATCTACTGTAAAGCTTCAAAATGTGTCTCTGTCAGTTAAAGGGTTTCAGTTTACTTGACATACCATATTTTACTCTTTTGACGCCTCTATAAAGATCACTTTTTGAAATCATTATGATAAATAGAGCATTTGCTCCATAGGAGCAAATGCTCTTTTTAGCTCACCAGAGCACAAAGTGCTCAGGGTGAGCTTTTGTGATTGCCTGATGTCCGTCGTCCGTCGGCGTGCGTCGTCCGTCGTCAGTCGTCAACAATTTGAACCTTTAAAAATCTTCTCCTCTGAATCTACAGGGTTCTCAGCTTTCATCTTTGGCACATAGCATCATCTGTTGGTCCTCTACAAAAGTTATATAAATTATACCCCTGGGGTCAAAATTGGCCCTGCCCCAGGGTTTTTCAGTTTTCAATAGAAACATATAGTGAAAACTTTGAACATCATCTCCTCTAAAACTAGAAGGTCCTCAGCTTTCATATTTGGCACATAGCTTCAACTTCAGGGCTTCTACAAAAGTTATATAAATTATGCCCCTAGGGTAAAAATTGGTCCCACCCCAGGGATTGCCAGTTTTTTTAAGCTGACTACTTAAACAGCCCATAGGATCACTAGTTATGCATAGGAAAAACTTTTAAAAGTATTCTTGTCAGAAACTACATGTCCCAGAGCTTAGATATTTAGTGTATAGATTTACGTAGCATAAGTTTATGGGTTTTATAAGTATCATAGTTCTTGGGTTAAAATTGGCCCTGCCCTGTGTGTACAGTCTTCTTCACGTCAGAAACGACAGCCTAAAGGTTTCTCCTTAATATATCAGCCTGCAGAGCTCAGACCAGTCAGTGTGAGTTCTTATATAATCACCCTTAGCCTGATCAGTAGAGTAGAAATTGTGTTTAGACAAATAACACACTCTCATTTAAGATTGAGAAAACTGTGGATAGTTCTTAATATGCTGAACACTCTTAAAGCTTTTTTTCATACCTTTGCCCTGCATTAAGCTACCAGATATCAATATAGAGCATATCTGTTGTGATTTCAGCTTAACTCTTTGCATGCTGGGTAATTTTGTCATCTGCTAAATGGTTGTCTGCAGCATATTCATAAGTTATCCGTACTACACACTTTCTTTCTAAGTTTTTCAGAAGTTCAGTCTCATTGACAAACAGTTTGGATATCAGATCAGGCCCCACATTATATTGGCCCTGATCTGGATCCAAACTGTTTGCAGAGGTCATTAGTGGTTGGAGAATCCCACTACACACTTTCTTTCTAAGTTTTTCAGAAATTCAGTCTCATTTACAAACAATTTGGATATCAGATCAGGCCCCACATTATGTGGGCCCTGATCTGGATCCAAACTGTTTGCATAGGTCATTAGTGGTGGGAGAATCTGCCTCTAGCATCCAAAGAATTAATACAAGTTCCAGTGGTCTATGCTCTATCCATTCTTTCACTACATTCTTTCAGCATCATGTTCAGGTCCTCTACAAAAGTTATATAAATTGTGTCCCTGGGGTCAAAATTGGCACCGCCCCTGGGGTGTTAAGTTTTCAATAGAAACATATGTGAAAACTTTGAAAATCTTCTCCTCTGATTGTCTGGTGAGCGATGTCAGGGCCATTCTGGCCCTCTTGTTATCATAATGGTTTAAAAACTACATAATTCTGAAAAGTTTTCCTGAAAAGTAGATTTATTCAAAGAGGTTAACAGCCTATGAGGTAATGGGTTAAAGTGTCAATGTCTTGTACTTAATATGTTGTTTTTTTCCCCTCTGTGTGACAGTTTGGAGGTAACCCTGTCAGTTGTGCTATAGCCCTGTCTGTATTGGAAGTGATAGAGAAGGATCATCTACAGCAGCATGCATCTCGAGTGGGTGATTATTTCACTGCACGTACCAGAGAGCTCATGGAGAAATATGAGATGATAGGCGATGTGCGGGGCACTGGCTTATTTTTGGGCGTGGACTTGGTGCGAAACAAAAAGACCCGGGAACCAGCTACGGAGGAAGCTAGATTTATTGTTGAAAAGTTAGTGTAGTACAGTAATACCTCTCAATAGCAACGATTCAAAAGTTGTCTCAACCCATTCCCGTCTATATGCGGCTTTTGACGCTTTTGTAAAGTCACTTCGTGAAACCATTGTGATAAATAAAGCATTTGCTCCATAGGAGCAAATGCTCTATTTATCACAATGGTTTCAACTCTACACAATTCTAAAATTTTCCTTTTTAGTAGTAAATGCTCCTTTTCGGTAGATTTGTTCAAAGAGGTTGGATCTAAAAATAGCCTATACAGGAATGGGTTAACCCTTTACCAGTTAAATATTCATGAAATAATTAATGATCCATGAATATTTAATAGCTGAATTATTGTAATGGTATACTAACACGGGATATGTATTCCATAGCAAAAACTCTAGAATCAGATCTGTATAATTCCAACAGCAAACAGAGCAGGCCCTGATCAGACTGCACAGGTCTACAGGAGCCATTTGTTTTGGGTCAACTCTGTTCGCAAAGTCATTAAAAGGTTCTCAATCAGGGAAAGGCGTAACCCTTTATCACATAAATACGCCTTTGCAAAGAGAGAAGACCAAGATCAGACGGCTCCTGTAAGCTCTGTTTAGTTGTTATATAATGAAGTTACAGTTTTATCTAGACCGGTCGCTTGGCTCAGTGGTAGAGCGTCCACCTGCGGTACGGAAGGTCGTGGGTTCGATCCCCGGCTGCGACAGACAGTCATTAAAAGTTGGTACTAGTAGCTCCCTTGTCTACGCTCAGCATTAAAGGGGTAGTTCTAGGACTGGTCAGCCCGGTGTCAGGATAATGTGAATTGGTGGGGTGCCCTTGCCATGTACCTGCGACAAGGGTATTCCAGTGAGGCAGCACTATAACTTGTCTCATGCGGGTGCCGTCTGCAATAACTGAAATACTGTTGGTCGGACGTAAAACCCAACTCACTCACTCACAGTTATATCTAGTATATATTATCTACTATCTAGTATATCTATTTATATATAATAATCTACAGTTTCTGTCGTAGCTAAATATTCTTGTGTTCATGTGATTTTTTAGCAATCTAACTAATTAATATTCCTGATGTTAGTATTTCTTACATGAATATTCATGGAGTAAAGGGTTAATGTAGGGTAAAACAAATGTGAAAGTAATTGGTCTTGCATTAACCATTTACCTGATGAATATTCATGAAAGAAATAATGACTTCATGAATATTAATAAATATGGAAAAATAGTCAAAACGGAGAGCCACATACGAAATGACACCGCGCCAAACACCATCAAACATGAAACAGTATCGCCACAAGACAAAACATAACAGGACGCATATCAAGACGAAAAACATTAAGCATATTAAACAATGATTCTGAATAAGAACATTAAACATTAAGCATATTAAACAATGATTCTGAATAAGAATTCATATTATTAAAGCATATTAAAAGATTATTCTGAACCTGGCATATGGACATGGAAATGTATGGTCATGGCAGATACAGTAGTCATAGATCTGTGTTATTTTTATGCCCCCATAGACGATAGTCGGGGGGCATATTGTTTTTGCCCTGTCTGTCTGTCTGTCTGTTTGTCTGTTTGTCTGTTTGTTTGTCAGCAACTTTAACATTGGTCATAACTTTTGAGCCAGTATAGATAGAGACTTGATATTTGGCATACATATGTATCTCATGAAGCCGCACATTTTGAGGGGTGACGTGTCAAGGTCATCCTTCAAGGTCAGAGGTCAAATATATGGGTCAAATCGCCGACTTTAACATTGGCCATAACTTTTGGACCAGTAGAGATAGAGACTTGATATTTGGCATGCTTGTGTATCTCATGAGGCTGCACATTTTGAGGGGTGACATGTCAAGGTCAAGGTCAGAGGTCAAGGTCAGAGGTCAAATATATGAGGGGGCATAGTGTTTCACAAACACATCTTGTTTAAAACAAACAGAGCAGACTCTTATTGAACGGCTGCTACAGGAGCTTTGTAATCTCGGTCTCTTTTTAGCTCACCTGAGCCGAAGGCTCAGGATGAGCTATTGTGACCGCTATTTGTCCGTCGTCCGGTGTCCGTCCACACTTTCAAACGACATCTCCTCTGAAACTGCTGACCCGATTTTAACCAAATTTTGTCAGAAGCATCAGTGGCTAGGGGGAACGAAACGTTGTTCACATTATGACCCCCGGGCCAAAAATGGCCCCGCCCAAGGGCTTATCAGTTTTTCACAGGAAAATCTTTAAAAATCTTCTTCTCTGAAACTGTAAGGCCTAGACCTTTGATATTTGGCATGTAGCATGATCTAATGGTCCTCTACAAAGATTATTTAAATTATGACCCCCAGGCCAAAAATGGCCCGCCCAATGGCTTATCAGTTTTTCATAGGAAAATCTTTAAAATCTTCTTCTCTGAAACTGTAAGGCCTAGACCTTTGATATTTGGCATGTAGCATAATCTAATTGTCCTCTACAAAGATTGTTCAAATTATGACCCCCGGGCCAAAAATGGCCCCGCCCAAGGGCTTATCAGTTTTTCATTGGAAAATCTTTAAAAATCTTCTGCTCTGATACTGTATGGCCTAGACCTTTGATATTTGGCATGTAGCATGATCTAGTGGTCCTCTACAAAGATTGTTCAAATTATGACCCCCGGGCCAAAAATGGCCCCGCCCAATGGCTTATCAGTTTTTCATAGGAAAATCTTTAAAAATCTTCTTCTCCGAAACTGTAAGGCCTAGACCTTTGATATTTGACATGTAGCATGATCTAATTGTCCTCTACAAAGATTGTTCAAATTATGACCCCTGGGCCAAAAATGGCCCCGCCCAAAGGCTTATCAGTTTTTCATAGGAAACTCTTTAACATTCTTCTTCTCTGAAACTGTAAGGCCTAGACCTTTGATAGTTGGTATGTAGCATGATCTAATGGTCCTCTACAAAGATTGTTCAAATTATGACCACGGGCCAAAAATGGCCCCGCCCAAGGGCTTATCAGTTTTTCATAGGAAAATCTTTAAAAATCTTCTTCTCTGAAACTGTAAGGCCTAGACCTTTGATATTTGGCATGTAGCTTTGGCTTGTGGTCCTCTGCCAAGATTGTTCAACTTACGACCATGACCTCTGGGCGAAATTTGGCCCTGGCTTATCAGTTTTCATGGGAAAACTATATCATTTTTCTCTGAAACCAGAAGGCTTAGACCTTTAATTAATGGCATACTGCTTTGCCTTGTGGTTCTCTACCAAGGTTGTACAAATGATGGCCCCATCCCTGGAGTATCTCAGGTGAGCACTTCAGGGCCTCATGGCCCTCTTGTTTTTTTCTTGTTTTTTTCAGAAGCATGAATAAAAGGCATATTTATAGAGTAAAGGGTTAACCCATTAAATGCTGAATATTTCAATATGGAATTGACTAATCAGTGGTTAGGTATAGAGTCCATGCAGTATGAAAGGCTTAAATATGCCAGAGGTTTTTGAATGATAGTCAGTGCAGACCTTGATCCAAGGATTTCTTTAAAGAGCCATCCGATTATGAATTGCATTGTTTGCAAATGCCAGTATACTAATTTCCGGCATTCAAAGGGTTCACCTTTTCCCCCATATAAACACTTTTTCACATATTTGCAAACAGAGTAGACCCAGATCAGACAACTCGTATAGGAGCCGTCTGATCAGGGCCTTATAATAGATCTGACTCTACAGTTTCTACCAATACCAAAAACACCTGTGTACATATGCCATTATAAAAATTATTCTAATAAATACCGGTATTCATGATGTCATTATTTCTGGCATGAATATTAAATGGGGAAAGGGTTTTGCAACCACCTACTGTTATGAATCTGTGGCTGAACCCTTAACCTGATAGAGAAGCCTTTTCACACCTTTGCAAACAGAGTAGATCCAAATCCTATAGAATCATATATATCTGATTTTAGTTTCGGCCATGGCAAAAAAATATTTTACCACTATAAAATTCAACTAATAAATATTCATGATGCGTTAATTTCTTACATGACTATTCATCAGGTAAAGGGTCAATTTATTGACTGGCCCCTATAAAGAGGTCCTATTGTTTATAGTTGCATTTTTATATGCCCATTTGAAAAAACGGGACGTATTATGGAATAGCGCTGTCTGTCTGTAACATCTGTAACTCAGGTTCTGCTTGGTGGATCCTTCTCAAATTTCACCACAATGTTAATCTGGACATGCTTCAGTAGCATGAGTGTGTCCCAGTACTTATATCCAAGGTCAGGGTCGCACAATTGGACTTAGAATTTGCGTTTAGCATATGCGTTTAGCAAATATATTGAACAAGGCCTCGACGGGCGTATATTGTGCCCACTGGCACTCTTGTTGTGAACATAAACAGACTTAACCCTTTTAAATATTCATGTACAAAGTAATAGCACTATTTATGACAATACAGTGAACCCTCTCTATGACGGCCACTAATTTGTGTTAATTATATGGTATTTAGGACAGGTGGCCGATTAACCCTTTCCCTGTTCTATGTTTATTACAAATTTCAATACCTACTGAATATTCATGGACAAAATAATTATAATGAAATATGGAAGGTTGGATATTGTAGATATTTTAGAAAGCAAAGAAACATATCGATCAAATTCCATTAGCAAACAGAGCAGACCCTGATCAGATGGCTCCTCTAGTAGCCGTCAGATCTGGGTCTTCTCTGTGTGCAAATGTGTGAAAACACATTTATATTAGGGAAAGGGTTAAAGCAAAGTGAAAGTAAAACAGAACGCTCCTATAGGAGCGTTCTGTTTTACTTTCACCTTGCTTTAAGCAGCCACCTGCCTTTAACACAAAATACTTGATGTAATTTAGTGGCCTTTATAGAGAGGTTTTACTGTATATTTCCTAGCTGAATGTTTATAATGGCATAATTATGTACAGAGGATCTTTTGGTATTGGTAGAAACTGTAGAATCAGATCTATTATAATCTTATAAGCAAACAGAGCAGACCCTCATCAGATTGCTCATACAGGAGCTCTCTGATCTGGGTCTATTCTGTTTGCAAATGCCTGAAAAGGCGTTTATATGAAGGAAATGGGTTAAAGTGATATTAACTGGTAAAGTTTATGCTGACAAGACTTCACTTTTTGTCTCATTCTCTATTTCTATATCTGTGTTTGTTCCTTTGAAATTTGCTTTTATTTATCACATTTCCTTATTGTACCGATTGCAAACGACAATTAGAAATTTGGCGCCGAAAGGGTTAAATTGGCTGATTTTACCTTATATAATATGGAAGTAAAAGGGTTAAATTTTTCGACCTTGAATTATCAAAGTGGAAAAGCCCATCAGTTGTTAATTATAGAGTCCACTTAGTATTAAAGGCTTAAACTTGCTAGATGATTTTAAATGACAACAAATTCAGACCCAGATCAGAGGGATCTTAACGCTTTCCCTCATATAAACATATTTTCACGCATTTGCAAACAGATAAGACCCAGATCAGACGGCTCCTAGAGGAGCCGTCTGATCAGGGTCTGCTCTGTTTGCTAGCAGAATTTGAAAGATCTGTTTCTTTACTTTCTTAAATGTCTACAATGTTCCACCTTCCATATTTCTTTATAACTATTTTCTTAATGAATATTCATTAGGTACTGAAAATTTGCCTAAATACAGAACAGGGAAAGGGTAAAAGGATCCCTCTGATCTGGTTGTACACTGTTTGCAAATAACAGTACATGTGTGTCCCGGATTGAAAGTGTTTGTTTTCCATGTTTGCAGGATGAAGGAGGACTACAGGATTTTGCTCAGCACAGACGGTCCATTTGACAATGTACTGAAGATAAAGCCCCCAATGTGTTTTGATGAAAAGAACTGTGACACAGTACTGGAGAAACTCCAGGTTCTGCTGGACGAAATCAGCACTCGACAGTTTCCACCCAGCGAGCGCTGGTCTGTTAGAGACTCATCTGGAAGTGCTTTCTCCTACAGCCAACGATCAATACAACTGAAGTCATCTTTATAGGACTCTTCAACAGTGAAGTTAGTAGAGTAGGTAGATGTTGGAGTGACCCTTTTCTTGAAGTTCAAATACTAAAATTGTCATTTTACCAACAAACCCTATGCTGTGGCCACTCTAAGGGACGATTCTTTAGTTTGGATACAGCATAGGTATTGATGAATAAATAAGGAGATTGTTAGCTTTATGCATATTACATGTATGTGTCACTGCCATAATATTATCATCAGGATCCAAACTGTTTGACACCCTGATTGGATTTTGGTAGACAAATTGATAATAGCTTGAATTTTTAAAATGTAGTAGGTGAAAAATTCTGCAAAAATAATTTGCTCAGCAGGCTAAAGGTTAATCTAGTACTACAAATCTTAATCTTATCTAGTCTAGAAAGGGATGGTGGCATTGTTTTGGGCTTTTCCATCAGGTATAATGAGACAATAGGAAGCTGAACATGAAGTTAAATGCAGTTGAATGCCATATTGAGTATCTTTTTAACTTTTAGATGCTTCCTGGATGAACAAAAGAACTGCACCATGAAAAATGGTCCCTTTTTGGCTAACAGTTAACCTGATAGCGACCCCTTTGCTAACGGAGTAATCTCAGATCAGATGCCTCCTATATGAGCCCTCTGATCAGGGTCTGCTCTGTTTATGAAATAAGTTAGATCTACAATGTATTTCTGGTTTCTGCCAGGGTAGAAATTCCCTTGTCCATTATGCTATTTTAATAATTCAGCTATTGATATTCATATAGCCATTACTTTTGGTATGAATATTAATGCTTTAAAGGGTTAATTGTTGCTTTATATATAGCTTTATATTTTTGATGTTTGTTCAAGCCAGTTTATTAACTCTTTCTGCGCCAATGTCGCCTATTGGCACCATTGGAAACAGTGCAGTCCCAGGTCAGATCTGACCTGGGACTTCACTGTTTTCTGTATAATTTTAGCCCAAGCATACAGGTTTTTAAAAACAAATGTTTTACTAATATACCTTTATTATTTAGTTTAGAATTATATTCAATATGAAATTAGTATTGCAGACGACTGTTTTAAATTTGGCGCCAAAAGAGTTAAAGCTTGAACATACTGAATCAATGAATACGTTCATGTGGTTGGGAGGCTGTTCTGTGATAAATATTTCTCACATACCTTCCCTTATCTCCGAGTTAGAACAACGGGTTAAGATTTCCTTATCTGTAACATGTGTAAGATCACTTTAGAACGTATGACGTCATATATGACGTCAAGCCATGGAAACCTAATAGTATGTTTATATGTCATTTAAACGGCGAAAATACACTTTTTTGATATGTGAGAAAAAGAATCTGATGCTCGTTGTCTTTAAGATCACATGTTCCTAAACTCACCAAGAAAATGTTATTAAGCTCGCCAAGGCTCGCTTAATGACATTTTCTAAGGCTCGTTTAGGAACATGTGATCTTAAAAGACAACTCGCAACAGATCCTCTATATACAAGTTCTGGTTATAGCCTCAGAGAGATACATAAAAGGGGCATTTTTAAAATAATAAAATTATCATTTCTCCACCAAGCCCTATGATGTGACGACTCATTGTTTAGAATTTTCTCTTCAATATGATTCTAAAGAATGGTCACAGCATAGGAGCCAATTTTTAACCAAAAAAACATTTGATGTGTGTACATCATATGTTTGTCTCTGCAAGTAGTCTATAAACAATCCTTGAGAAATGTCTGTGATGAGTTTTCGGTGTTGACTGAGACCAGTGTCCCTGTGAGCCACACATGGACTGGTCAGAGTCAACACTGCTTGACGTCAATCAGTATTGTGTGTATGTAGTTTTCCAGCTAGACAGAACAGTTTAGATTGATCAGATGACAGGTCTGTTGAATCTTGACATGTCATCTAGTCTTGATCTACACTAAGGTGGAGAAGACAGCAGTTCTCGAGTTATATCAACCATTTCACTCAGTGAAAAGTTTAAACTTGCTGGAGTATTTTGAGTGATAAACAGACATACTCTGATCAGAGGGATCCAGTTTGTAAATGCTAGTGCGTGCCTGTCCGGCATTCACAGGGGTAAATACAGATTTATCTGTTTTGTATGGTTACTCTATTTGAAGAATGTTGTTATCGATTGTTTACTAGTATAGTAAAACCCCTCTAAATCGGACGTTAAATTCAGTATAAATATCGGTCATGGTGACTAGGGGTGAAACGGTACACTACCCCCACGGTTCGGTTCGGTACACGGTACATGAGCCACTTTTCGGTACACAAATTTTTATCTTGTAAACATACTTTTGAAGCTTACCTACAAAAAAACCTTTTGAATTAATCTGTTCCCAAATTGAAATACGCACTTTCGTTTCGCTCCGGAGAAGCCATGTATGTAAACTATCAGTAATGTACTTAACGCGTAATCTAATTGGATATTATTTATAGAATGAACCAATCAGAGAACGGCTTTTATATTATTACGGCAGATTCGTCCCTAGACATTACGAAATGTTCGGTACATACCGTAAAGTGGAAATAAATACCGAAAACCGAACCGTAAGTGAAAAAACCGCAGTACACGTGTAGCGTAAGATACAGTTTCACCCTTAATGGTGACAGGTGGCAGCTTGATGCATGGTGAGTCCTAGAGGAGCTTTCTGCATGACTTTCACCCTGCATTAAGCAGCCACCTGCCTAAAAGTATCTAAATACTTCTCTACTAGAATTCCGGTTTAGAGGGGTTTTACTGTATTATAAGATTTACCAAAGGCAAATATTTTTGTGTTTAATACAAAATGACATAAGATGATGTTAAGAATGTATGTACTTCAAGTTTTTTCAATATCACTGAACATTTACATTGTGTTTGATGGGTATAGAATATGAAGGGACTGTCTTTATCTTTAACCCTTTCATCATATAAATGCCTTTTCACACATTTGCAAACAGAGTAGATCCAGATTAGAAGGCTCCTATAGGAGCTGTCTGATTAAGGTCCTATGCTGTTTGCTTATGAAATAATATATATGATTCTGAAGTTTCTGCTTTGGTAAATATTGTCTTGTTCACAATGCCATTATAAACTATCCTTTAGACTGTTGCAGGCCGATCTGTAATGTTTGCAAACTGTTGATTCAGATGAGAAACTGTGTAACTTCATGTCTCATCATTATCTACACTGTTTGACACCCTGCTTACGCCAAATCCAACGTCTGTTGCCATATCGTAGTTAGAGGACATTTTGTATTATCTCTTTCCTTCATACAAACACCTTTTCACACAGTTTAAAATAGAGTAGACCCAGATCAGACAGCTCCTATAGGAGCCATCTCATCAGGGTCTGCTCTGTTTGCTTGTGGCATGATTCTACAGTTTTTGTCAAAGCAAAACCAAATCCCTTGAAAAGTTTACATTTTAAAAATTCAGCTAAAAACAATCATAATGTCATTTTTTCTGACTTGAACTTTCAAGGAGCAAAGGGTTAACCCTTTCCCCATTTTATATTCAAGTAAGAAACATTGAATCATGAATATTTATTAGCTGCATTTTTATAATTATAGTTTTTGTGTCACCTGCCAAGAGGCAGTGTGTCACTTAGAGATCACTTTTCCGTCGTCTGTCTGTCCGTCTGTCTGTCTGTCCGTCACACTTTCTTTTTTTGGCTGTCATTTCTAAACTAATCATTATAGAGCTTTCTCTCATTGAGTACCATTGATGTAACTAAGGTCCATCACCCTGCATGCAATACTGTATGAGTTATTCCACTTTGTTCTGATTTCACTCCAGCATATTAACAGTTTTTGTGTCAGTTGCTAGCAGGTGACACATGTGTTCCTCCAAACACTCTTGTTCAATAGAAGTTTTTGCTTTTATAAAAATATAGGAGCCATCTGATCTGGGTCTACTCTGTACTCAAAGGTGTTAATATGAAGGAAAGGGTTAACTAAATATTTGCTCAGCAGGATAAAGGTTAAGAATGTTAATTTACATTGTTGAATAAAAATGGTTTTGGTTGTATGTGAATAGCAGTTAATGTGAATTACTGATTCTACAAATTAGTATCATATATGGTATTTTATTATGTCCCCGTGACAACAGTCGGGGGGGGGATTATGTTTTGCACCTGTCCGTCCGTCCATCCGTCTGTCCGTCCGTGCGTCACGGTTTGCTATAAAGTGTTATATGTCAGTAATTTCTACACATATGCACATGAAACTTCACTTACACATCAATCACCATCTGTGCTATCATTTAGCACCCCACCCATGCTTCCCACAAGTCACATGATTTCGAAATTTTACATGCAGTTGGTTGTCACATTTACGTGCAGTTGGTTGTCACAATTTTTCATTGTCTGATATCTCCCTAACCACTGTAGCTATTGCCATGGAATTGCATATACACATTAAACACCATCCATACTTTCATTGCAAACCCAGCCCAGGCTGCCCTCAAGCCCAAGGTCAAATGACTTTGAAATTTTATGTGCAGTTGGTTGTCACAGTTTTTTCATTGTCTTATATCTCCCTTACCAGTGTAGCTATTTGCATGGAATTACATACATACATTTAGCACCATTCATACATTCACTTTGCACCCAGCCCAGGCTGCCCATAAGCTCAAGTTCAAGGTCAAATGACTTGGAAATTTACGTACAGATGGTTGTCACAGTTTTAAGCTCACCAGAGCACAAAGTGCTCAGGGTGAGCTATTGTGATCGCCTGATGTCCGTCGGCATTCGGCGTGCGTCGTTCGTCGTCAACAATTTGAACCTTCTCCTCTGAATCTACAGGGTTCATCTTTGGCATATAGCATCATATTCAGGTCCTCTACAAAAGTTTTATAAATTATGCCACTGGGGTCAAAATTGGCCCCGCCCCAGGTGTGTCAAGTTTTCAATAGAAACATATAGTGAAAACTTTGAAAATCTTCTCCTGAATCAACAGGGTTCTCAGCTTTCATATTTGGCACATAGGATCATGTTCAGGTCCTCTACAAAAGTTATATAAATTATGCCCCTGGGGTCAAATTGGCCCGTCCCAGGGGTGGCTAGTTATTTTTTAAGCAGACTGTTGTTCCAGTTTTCTGTTACAGAGTGCTTGGTTCATTAGTTAGGCATAGGGAAAACTTTAAAAATCTTCATGCCAAAAACTGCATGTCCCAGAGCTTAGATATTTGGTGTATAGATTTACTTACTATACCTTTATGAAAGTTTTTAATATCATAGTTCTGAGGTTAAAATTGGCCCTGCCCTGTGGGTTATACTTTAAAATAGACTTCTATAGTATAAAGGTTAGCTAGCCAGCTAGTGTACTGGAGAGGTCAAGCTGAAGTTCACCTGTTCTATACTCTAGTTGATGTCTGTTTCAGAATTATTGTCTGTTTGTTCACACTGTTTTTAATACATACCAATCTTTCAATTAACCCTCTTGTACAAACCACATAATTATGAGGTTACATATGTATCAGAGCAGAATCCAAACTGTGCTAATTTCAGTCAAGTCATGCTTAGCACTGATAGGGTTATAACACTGAGTTCCTGTGATCTGTTAGAAATGTCTGCTGAAAAATTAACTCTGTCAATGGCCCTCTAGTTTTATATAGAAACATATTGTGAAACCTAAATAGTAATCTTCTGAAACTGGGAGTTTCTCTGCTTTCATATTTGGCACATAGCATCATCTTGAAGTCCTCTACAAAACATATATGAATTATGCCCCTGGGTTCAAATGAAGTCCCGCCCCAGGGGTGGCAAGATTTCTATAGAAACATAGTGAAAACTTTGTAAATCTTCTCCTCTGATTGTCTGGTGAGCGATATCAGGGCCATCATGGCCCTCTTGGTTTTTTTTATCTTATATCTCCCTAACCACTGTAGCTATTGGCATGGAATTGCATATACACATTAAATACCATCTATACTTTCATTGCACACCCAGCCCAGGCTGCCTGTAAGCCCAATGTCAAGGTCAAATGACATTTATAGTGCATACTTTCATTGCACACCCAGCCCAAGCTGCCTGTAAGCCCAAGGTCAAAGTCAAATGACTTGGAAGTTTTACCTGCAGTTGGTTGTCACAGTTTTTTCAATGTCTTATATCTCACAAATGCTATAGCTATTGGCATGGAATTGCATATACACAATAAACACCATCCATACTTTCATTACGTACCCATCCAATGCCTCCCGCAAGCCCAAGGTCAAGGTCAAATGACTTTTACATGCAGCTAGGCAAGCACCATTTGGATATACATTATTACAACTCTGTTAAAATAAGGGTTATCCTTTGTGTACTCCCTCAGTGCCGTAGCTGGTTGAATAGTGTTTGACTGGAGGGGTTGCATATTGCGCGTATATAACAGTTGTTTATTTGTATTGCTTAGTTTATTTGCATGAACTTCAAATTGATCTGTTCTGTTACTCGATTTTCCAATATATGTAAGGCAATATTTTATGTGTAGTGTTGTATGCCAAAACATGTACCCAAGTCTATTGCTTCTGGGTCATAACTGTGAGACGTACTGACACTGTGCATAGAATGTTACATTTCAGTTTTGTTTTTTTGTGATCTGAGTGTGTTGACACAATATAATAGAGCATGATATGACACAGACAGATAAACTTATGGAAAGGATGAAGTTGGTTTACCTATGCTCTAAATAAATTCTTTTTTATTATTATTCTTATCCATATATAAATATATTTTATTTTAAATGTTCTATAAGTATGCATTGAATATACCCCATTTTGTACATAAAAGGTATCTATGTGAAGCGCTTTTGAACGCACATATCTTTACTTAGCGTTGATTTCCAGCTCAGGTTCCTCTGGATCCTCTATGCTGGACTCTTCCTGTGTGAAAAGAGCGCTATATAAATGTGTTATAATAATAAAAATAATAATAATCATTTCGTGAGTGTATGTGTCCTTTATGAGTCCTTAAAAGCATATAGGTAATCACAGGTGGGACATTTAAATTTTTATACGCCCGTCTTCATATGGGACGCATTATGTCATGGAGCTGTCCATCAGTGAACTTTTGCTTGTCCACTCTCAAACTCAAACAAATGCAATCCAATCCTTTTCAAAATTTGTCAGCATGTATATTACCATAATGTCTCAGTCAAGTTCGATAACCAGCAAGATTGCACCAAGCACTCCAGAATTATCTCCCCTTACTTTATGAATTTCCGTGAATCTTTGCTTGTCCGCTCCCTAATTTAAACAAATGCATTCCAATCCTTTTTCAAATGTTACACTATGTGTGAAGTATGGCACCCTAAACATGCCAAGCAGTATTTTTCAGATACCCATTAAATAGCCATTATGACTAATGTGGCACCCTATAAGTGCCCAATGTTAGCACAAGTAGGCCTTCTGTTCACGTAAATGTGTACCACGGTACTGTATGTTTACATTTTGGTACATTTCAAGTTCACTTTGTTACAAAATGTGTGAAGTATGGAGGCCTAAACATGCCAAGCGGTACTGTTCAGAGACCCATAAAATAACCATTTTTCCTACCTAGGTGGCCTATAAGAACCCAATGTTAGCACAAGTAGGCCTTCTGTTCACTTATAAGTGTAACACGGTACTGTATACATGTATTTACATTTTGGTACATTTCAAGTGCACATTGTTACAAAATGTCTGAAGTATGGAGCCCTAAACATGCCAAAGCGGTACTTTGCAGATACCCGTATAGAAGCGTTTAGGTCTACCTAGGCGGCCTATAGATGCCCAATCTTTGCACAAGTAGGCCTTCTGTTAACATAAAGTGTACCACGGTACTGTATGTTTACATTTTGGTACATTTCATGTGCACTTTGTTACAAAATGTGTGAATTATGGAGCCCTAAAAATGCCAAGCATTCCTGTTCAGATACCCATAAAATAGGCATTTTGCCTACCTAGGCGGCCTATAAGTGCCCAATGTTAGCACCAGTAGGCTTTCTGTTTAAGTATATGTGTACCACGGTACTGTATGATTACATTTTGGTACATTTCAAGTGCACTTTGTTACAAAATGTGTGAAGTATGGAGCCCTAAACATGCCAAAGCAGTACTTTGCAGATACCTGTATAGAAGCAGTTATGTCTACCTAGGCGGCCTATAGGTGCCCAATTTTAGCACAAGTAGGCCTTCTGTTGGAAAATGGACTAAGCGTACATTTCTGTTCACGTAGATGTGTACCACGGTACTGTATGTTTACCTTTTGGTACATTTTAAGTGCACTTTGTTTCAAAATGTGTAAAGTATGGAGCCATAAACATGCCAACCGGTACTGTTCAACTACGCATTAAATAGCCATTTTGCCTACCTAGGCAGCCTATTAGTGCCCAATGTTAGCACCAGTAGGCTTTCTGTTCACGTATATGTGTAGTGTACCACGGTACTGTTGTTACAAAATGTGGGAAGTATGGAGCCCTAAACATGTCAAAGCGATACTTTGCAGATACACGTATAGAAGCCGTTATGTCTACCTAGGCGGCCTATATAGGTGCCCAATGTTAGCACAAGTAGGCCTTTTGTTTACGTAAATGTGTACCACGGTACCTTATGTTTACATTTTGGTACATTTTAAGTGCAGTTGCAGCCCTTAACATGCCAAAGCGGTACTTTGCAGAAACCCGTATAGAAGCCGTTATGTCTACCTAGGCGGCCCATAGGTGCCAAATTTGAGCACTTAACAAAGTTACTGACATATTATTATCTTTACTACTGTATCTATCCATAACCCTTTACTCTACAAATATGCCTTACTATGCCTTTGCAAACAGAGAAGACCCAGATCAGATGGCTCCTGTAGGAGCGCTCTGACCAGGGTCTGCTCTGTTTGCGAAAGATATACAGTAAAGCTCGGTTATAACGAATTCCAAGGGACTGAAGGATTTACTTCGCTATAAACATTATTCGCTATATTGATAGTACGGAGTTCGCAATAAATTATGACTTTGACACACGACTGTTCAATATTTAATATTTACATTCGCCCTGCAACGTCCTTATATAACCTTATTCTAAAAAGAAAGTTGCATTTTCCCATGAACGTTCATTTCAATACCGGTTTGAGCCGGTTCTCCTTTTCCAAGAATTCCGCTGTGTAAGCGCGGAGTAATACTGTACTGACCCAGTTATGACCTATTTTAAGATTTATCAATGGGGAATCGATACGTGACAATGTAAACATAAACACTCCACTTACTGAAACGTCAGCGATTAACGACGCCTTATTTCAGTACTTATGTGGTGAAGACCTCCAAATGTTTATTTTGCAATGCATGAATAAAAATGAAATAAATAAATCTAAATCAATGCTCTAGTAAAGTACAGCTTCGTCTTGTATGTCTGAGAACTAAGAAGTATCTATTACCAGAAGCAAACAGGGCAGACCCTGACCAGTCGGTTCCTACATGGGCGGTCTCATCTGGGTCTACTATATTAGTAAAACAAATGGCGACGTCAACATTAATTAGATCATCACGTTATTTGGGTCTACTATATTAGTGTAACATGAGGCGTCCGATCTGGGTCTATTATATTAGTGCGATAAATGACGACGTCGATCACCATTAATTAGATTCATATTCATTAATCACGTATTTAGTGATGGTCATTGCAGAAAATGTCATGTCTAATTTACAAGATCTGAAGCAAACAGAGAAGACCCTGACCAGTCGGCTCCTACAGGAACCGTATGATCTGGATAAAATCCTGTAATTGAACTTGTACATGATAATATAACACAGCATGTTGTCAATGGGTGTGAATCAAGTGTAGCAGACATTAACTGGAGCCCCCATGAGTTTTAAGCGCAAAACGGAAAATGGATTGCCGTTCAAGCGGCCCTGAAAATTTGAAATGTGGCATCTTCTTACTGATAATTATCGCTTGAATACATAATATTGCCAACTTTAACAGCCGTGGCGTATCAAAATATATTATCAAGTAATGAGTGAAGCATAAATAAGTCAATGTCCTTACCGTTAACAAAGAAAAATCCGAGAATAAAATCCAACGTTTCGATCAATCATGGCGGGTGAGTAAATTGACTTCGACACCGCGACCTACATTTAAGAAGATGCTTTAATACCAACATTTCGTAAATATATATGAATTGAAATATCTCGATAATCTTTTCTTTAAACATAGCTGGACACTTTACTGATTAAAATCTTGTATTCATTCTATATTATAAATATGTGTTTGGGACTATTTTTCATACCATATATAGAGATCCTACTACGTTAGAAACGAACCTGGCAACGACCTAGATAGCGGCTATTACGTGACCGGTATATAATATTTTAAAAAAATCCGTTGAAATATAAGAAATACAATGGAATATAAATATAAGAAATAAATGACGTGCTCACGGTGTTCATGAGGTTATGCAACGCATAACCTCATGAACACCGGAAGCACGTCATTCATTTCTTAATTAAACCGTAATTCAGACATGTATGCGTAGCGTTCAAACTCCCAAAATGTACATCATTCATCGTACGACTTACTCTTTGTGGAAGAAATCGGTCATTTAAGAAATGAATGAATCACAGTTCGCCCCAACACTAGTATTTGTTTTAACACCTATGCGACATGGTGCGAAATACACAGGAGATTGAAGATAGTAGGAAGGTGACACTTCTCTTTAATGAAGGAATTTTAAAGTGTTTTGTGAATAATGGTACTGGAAAATCAGTTAGCCATAAGCGAAAATTCGCTCTAACCAACTTCGCACTAAACATTATAGTCTGTATAGAATTAATGAAGATATCAGCCGGGGAACGAAATTTAGTTCACTATAAGCGGAAATTTGCTTTATCAGAGTTCGTTATAAATAAGTTTTACTGTAATAATATAGATATGATTTTGTTTTATGGTTTTATAGATATGGTTTGTATAGCTGGATAAGTTATATTGACACTGTGGTAATAACTTTAACCCATTCCCTCATAGGCTGTTTTTAGACTAAACCTTTGAATAATCTACTGAAAAGGAGCAGAGTATACTAGAAAAAAGGACAATTCTAGAATTATGTAGAAATTGTGTAGAAACCATTATGATAAATAGAACATTTGCAAACAGAGTAGACAGATCAGATGGCACCTATAGGAGCTGTCTGATCAGGGTCTGCTCTGTTTGCTAAATGGTTTCAAAAAGCGACTTAAACAGAGGTGTCAAATGGCGTTAATATGAGGGAACGAGTAAAGTGAAAATAACGGAGTAACAAATAGTGTAGACTCATGTTAAACTGTTCATTTTGATTTCTGTCTACATTATTTTCTTGACCTTTTTCCTGATAGTCATGTTTCAATGTCTTTTTAGACATAGTAGGCCCAGATCAGACAGCTCCTGTAGGAGCTATTTGGTCAGGTACTGCTTTGTTAACATAGGAAATAATATAGATATGAGTCTACAGTTAAAAAAAATTCTTCTCTTAGTGAACATGCAAGCAGCTATTGTCTATTTCTCTACAAATACAGTAAAACCGCAATTACTACTTTCTACAGTTTCTGCTTTGGCAAAATTTCATGTTAATCTGCCACTAATAAAGTGGAAATTTGAAAAGAGAATTTTTTCACTGTTGTGGAAACTGCATAATCAGATCTATTAATTTCCATAAGCAAACATAGCAGACCCTGGTCAGACTGTTTCTACAGGAGTCATCTGCTCTGGGTCTACTCTATTTGCAAATGCGTGAAAACTTGTTTATATAAACTTTAAAGGAAAGGGTTAACTCTTTTTCTTATGAAAATTCATTTAATAAATAACATCATTATGAATATTAATATCAAAATTTGTTTAGATATTTTGCTAACCTTAGCATGACGTGTGGGTTGTTGAAGGTCTGTTGATTGTCTATTCATTCATATTAACCCCTTACTCCATAGATACGCCTTTTTCATGCCTTTGCAAACAGAGTATATACTCTGATCAGATGGCTCCTATAGGAGCCTTCTGATCAGGGTCTGCACTGTTTGATCATAAAATATTACAGTTTCTGACGGCCCAAAACTTCATGTGTTTATATGCCATTATAAAATAATTATCTATTTAATATTCATGATGTAATTATTTCTTTCATGAATATTCGTGGAGTAAAGGGGTTGAAATTGATTTTGCTCTAGCTACCCAATACGGGTAATATTTATTAACTTGTATGTATATTATATGTATATCCACAAGATCTAAGCCAAAATTAATTATGTGCAGAATCGTGTACTTGTAGGTCTAATGTTAGTGCCCTCGTTTTATCTGAAAATGGCACATGTTACCTTCATGGATATTTATTCTATTCAAAACTGTTTTTATCTGGTGTGGCGTAGGAAAACCGCTAATGCTAATCCAAATGCACTGTGCTGGGACATTGAAAACAAATCACAACTAATAATATAATTACCGTAAAAGTAACTTTTACTATTTTATTGTGTATTTTAATTTCATATTGTCAAAATCCAAGATGATCTTCATAGTAATACATGGTTCTACTAAATATTACCAATGATTAGTTTGAAGTTAATTCCATTAGTTCTATGTCTGCTCTGTTTGCTTATGACCAAATATCTTGGATCCAATTGATCACAGTTATTTGTCATAGCGATGTTTTATACAACAATATATACAAATTCATTGTTTATAATGGGTGGAGTCTGCCATGAATATTCAGTTCGGATTTACTGGCAGTGGATGGCATCACAGAGAACTTCAGGGTTGACATGCTCAAGGAACTTCTTGAAGTACAGACCATTGTCACTGCCCACAAACACAGCACACTGAAAACGAGCAATTTTAGCATGTCCATTTAAAGTACAATAAAACCTCTCAATAACCATTTAACCCTTTCCCTCATATAAACGTGTTTTCACGCATTTGCAAACAGAGCAGACCCAGATAAGACAGCTCCATTTGATCAGGGTCTGCTCTGTTTGCAAATGGAATTTGAAAGATCTGTTTCTTTATTTAAAAAATAACCAAAATGTTCCACAGGTATTGGAATTTTGAATAAACAGAACTGGGAAAGGGAGTACAAATAAACATATGTGTCTACATAAGCAGATTGCAGCGTTCCCTACAATGAACGCATATTTCAATAATATCATAAAACTTAATATTTGTTACGTTTAATCAATATCATGAAGATTGTTAATTTGAACTTATTTTCAACAAGAGATGTTTGTAAAACATGTATACCCCCAGACCCCCTGACCTTTGATCTAGTGACCTCAACCATAGAGGTCATCTAGTGGTCATGACTAATCACCACAGCAACTTTGAAGATCCTAAGCCAAACCACTGATCATTTATTGATCTGAAAATGAGATTTTTAAAGTAAAATCTGTTTTAGTTAGAAATACTTACCTGCTGTGAAATATGCTTAGGTTATTTATTTATGCCTTGTGACCGGAATAAAAAAGTACCGCATATACCGTATGGCCCGCCCGTTAGCCATACCTCATTATCATAATGCTCCCAACATGTTACAATCATTGGTTATTTGCTCCCAAAAACAACATTAGGCAACATGCGGGTGGGAGGAGGGCAATCCCTTTCACAGCAGGTAAGTATTTCTAACTAAAACAGATTTTACTTTAAAAATCTCATTTTAGTAGCAAAATACATTACCTGCTGTGAAATATGCTGACTTTGTCGCAAAGGTGGGAAGGAGTGCAACCTCACCATACTCACCAATTAAGAACACGGCTCAGCTGTAGAGCAGTGAACTCGGAAGTTCAGCATCAAGAAACTTCTGAGTAAAACTTTTCAATGGGCGTAGCAAAGACCAAAACGAAAAGCGTCAGCCCTAGGCATACCACTCTTGAGAGGCCACAAGCGGGCCTGAGAACATAAAGGGTTCAAATGGTCGCAAAAAAGCACAGATAAAAAGACTGAGCTCATGGGCCTAAAAGGAAGCTAAGGTCAAGTCAGAGAAATCAGAAAAAGTTTGAAACAATCCATGAAAGATGGAGGTTGCCGAAAAATTTCCGACCCTAGAAGGGATGTAAAGCCTCTTCCTACTTCCCCTCAACGTAAAAAAAATTCAGATAGAACTACGAAGATCTTACTTACAATAGTTCAATCAGAATCCCAGTGATCGAGTTCTCAAGAGACTGGAATCACAAAGGGATCTGAAGCGACGAAAGGAGCTGAGAATTGGCAAGGAAGCCTAACTAAACAGAGCAGGATAACCAGGCCATCTACATCCCAGCGACAGACGACATCTACGACAGAAAGCGCGAAACTCGCTACGTCGTTAGATTCGCAAGCATGAGAATCACTACGTCGTTAGAAGCAATAATTGAACCCTCTCAATATAGAACTTAAGGGCTCTGTCAGGACAGAGGGTTCGATCAGGATCCGAATGATCCAAGTCTCTAGAGAGAGACTGGGTATAACAAACGGATCGGAAGCTACTGACGGAAGCTGGGTTTTAGCTAAAACAAACCTGGCTGACACATCAAGGAAACTGACCCGTCAGAATTTCAGCGAATAAAGCCTTTTTCTATAGAAAAGGTATGAAATTCGTTTCTTCAGTAGCCACAAACGTGAGGGGAAACACAGTCTTCCGCGTGACGTGAGTCAAAGTCGCTTGATCCACGAAGTAAATTCTGTATTTACTTCGTGCCTTTTGATCTAAGGGCTCATAAGGCGCTTTAGTAAGTGACCAGGGCACACAAGACAGATCCCATTTAGGCAAAAGAGACCAAGAAACCGGTTTCTTTAGCTCAAAAGCTCGGATCAGTTCAGAAAGGACTGGGTGAGAACCAATGTCCTTAAAACCTCTGAAACTACGACTGGGCGGGATTGACCGTGGAGACTCGAATAGGAGACTGAGAAGATCGTTGAACCAGGCTCGCTGAGGCCACAGGGGGCGATCAGGAGGATCCTGTAATCCGACAGAGCTATCTTCCGCAGAACCGTGGGGATCAGAATGAACGGGGGGAAAGCAAACCCGAACAGTCGATCCCACGGAAAAGACAGAGCATCGACCGCCCACGCTGCTGGATCCATGATGGGAGACACATACAGCGGGAGTCGATGATTGAACCTGGTGGCAAAGAGATCCACTGACGGAAACCCGAACATGTGAAAGATCTAAGCCACTACGGCTTTGTGGAGGGTCCACTCGGCAGGTAGTACTTGACGTCTGCGAGAGAGGCCGTCCGCCAAGACATTCAGTCTGCCCGGCAGAAGCTTGGCGAGCAGAGTGATCTGTCTGTTGTAACAAAACAAGAGCAGATCCTTCGTGCCCTTGAAGAGGGAGAGGGAGTGTGCCTCCCCACCCCCGTCTCTTGATGTAAGACACAACTGTTGTGTTGTCTGTCTGTACTAACACACACAGGTTGCGAACCTGAATCTCGAAGAATTCCAAGGCTTTCTGAACAGCCAGGAGTTCGAGATTGTTGATATGGAGCTGGGACTCGGCATTCGACCAAAGCCCGAAGTCATGAGTCCGAGAGTCTCCAAATGGGTTCCCCAGCCCTGATTGCTGGCATCCGAGATTAGAAAAAGATCTGGATCCGGAGGAGCAATCGACACTCCTTGAATGAAGGAAGCGATCATTCACCTTCAACAACTGAAGAGCAGTGTGGAAAATAGGTAGGAGTGGAAGAGAAACGAACAGAGCGTCTAGTCGAGGACGCCATTGTGTCAGCAGGTAAAACTGGAGCGGGCGTAATGAAGCCTGCCTAGAGACACAAACTCCGCTGCGGAATTGAGAACTTGCAGAATTGAGAACTCCCAGTAGAGACAGAAGAGAGCGAGCAGAGCAGTGATCCTTCTGACTGAACAGAGAAAGCAGGTGTAGGGTATTCTCTACACGTGGAAGAGAAATCCTGACTATGCTGGAGTTCGTCGCATTCAATACGAGACCCATCTGAGAGACAAAATTCCAACTGAATTGGAGATTGCGAAGGAGTGTCTGACGATTGAGAAGGTGTAACAGCCAATCGTCGAAGTATTGAATAAGAACAACTCCGCTCTGGCGGAGAAAGGCCGCTATGGTGTCCATGAGTTTTGTGAAAACTCCGGGTGCCGTGGAAAGGCCTAAAGGCAGGACCCGGAATTGATAGACAGCGCCCCTGTGGCAAAAGCGAAGGAGATGTCTGTCTGAAGGATGAACAGGTACGTGAAAGTAAGCATCCGACAGATCTAGGGAGACGGCCCATTGGTTTGGTTTGATTGCCAACCGAATGGTAGCCACCGTCTCAATCTTGAAAGAATCGATCTTTAAAAAACGATTTAGGGTTGAAAGATCGATGATGGGCCTAAACATGCCGTTTTTCTTTGGAACGAGAAACGGACGGCTGTAAAATCCCGGCGTGTTCTCGTTCCGAACCCTTTCTACCGCCCCTTTTTGCAGAAGAGACATTACTGCATTCTGCATATGAGGGTGATCCGACGAGAGATGTAAGTGGACCCTGGGAAGAGGGGGCTGGCGATCCAGCGGGATGCGATAGCCCGATTCCACTATGGACAGAGTCCAGGGGTCCTGCTAAATAATGTTGCGCCAGGCCGTGGCGAAGTGCAGGAGCCTGGCGCCCACAGGCAATTGAGGTCGGACCAGAAGGGGGGGGGGGTAGAAAGGGCGAGTCACTAGGGCTGGCGCCTAGAAGGCCCAGACCCTCTCGAGTAGTGACGGAAGGGTCGGTTTTGTCCCTGCGCTGAGGCTCTATTCTGGGGAGGGACAGGAGCAGACCCTAGGCGGCCCCTAACCTGGCGGGGAACAGGAGCTGGCTGAGCAGACTGTTTCCGGCCAGACTGTTTGGTTGAAGGTTTAGGTTTAGGAATCCTCCAAGTAGGAGGACCACTCGAAGCAGAAGCTTGTAGAGTGGTCTCAACGCCTTCTCCTCTCTGATGAGACCGCCAAAAAGGGGCTCAGAGGTGAAGGGAAGAGACCCGAGTTCGTCCTTCGAAGTGTCCTGAAGTTTGGACGCCGACTGAAGGTAGGCATCTCGTCTGCAACGGAGCATTTCGGCTGCAGAGGCGAGACCTAGTCCAAGAGAGAGCTGGGAAAAGAGATCCAATTGAAAGGCCAGACGCCGGTTCTCTCTTGCGATGGGGATTCAGAAAGAAGTTCCTCAGAGAGGGCAACTGACAATAAATCCACATTGGATGCTACCCCTATCTGCTGTCTTCGACGTATTTCCAATGCTCAAGCATACTCATAGAGAGCGAGGGTTGGGAGGCAGGTCTAATACCAACCCGGGGACTATCAGTGTCCAGAAGAGGAATTCGGTCAAAGTAACCCGGGTGGTTATCTACTGAAGCCGGAAGCCTCAGGGAAGAAGGAGGTACTAAGGAGCGCATAACCTTAGTAGCTACTGACCAACCTGCCGTCGGCATAGAACGGAAGTCCGTGTCAATGTCGGCAAGGCAGGTGGCTAGACCCCGGCAAGGAGGGAGGGCAGGTCGAGATTTACTCGGACCAACCGTTTCACCTCTCTGTGTTTGGAGGAAAAGGATCGAAGAAACTACTCCATTGTGACACATAGGCTGGGGTCTAGGGCAGACAGAGGGCGGAAGGATGGCAAAGCAGTCCTCACAGGCCTTGTCAAATGAATTAGAGTGACTTTCAGGCTCTTCAAGGGTAGACGAGAGGGAGTCTTCTAATTCAGAATTACCCTGGGTACCCAATTCTTGAAAGAGAGGGTCCTCTGGGTTGGCAAGGATGGATAAAACATCATCCTGATCCTGGTCTGGCCTGGTGGCCGTAGCCGTAGGCGGGACTCTAGGGACCGGAAGACCCGACACAGTAGCCTGCAAAGTGACTGGAGCATGAGGGTCCAGAGACTAATTCCCCGAAGAATAGACCTTAGGGTCATAGAAATAGGGGGCCCGGCTCAAGAGGGGGATCAGAAGTCTTGTTAAAAGACCTCCCCTGATCAATAGAGATCTTAGTCTGGAGAGGTATCATCCTGTCTGACATGAGATCCGATATGAGAACGGTGGGAGCGAGCCGGGGGGAGTCATAGGAAGAGAACCTATGTCTCTTATGGCGACGATGTCTAGGCTTGGAACTAGACCGGGGCCTGTGCCGAGAGCGTCGCGAACGTCGACTGTCGTCCGAAGAAAAAGAGGAACTGCGTCGACGTCTGAACGATGAAGATGAAGAATACCGAAGCCGTTTACGTGCCCTAGAGGGTCTAATCGGCGACGGAGATTCTGCTCGGCAACTCAGCTCGGCAGAGCTAAGAGTGTAGTCAGGAACAAAATTCGAAGAAGTTTGTTCAATGGAAAAGATCGGGTGTGTTGTATTAGTGAATCCAAAAGAATCCAAAAGAATTAAGTGTATTCACGGAGGAAATATCCGGGGAACAACTTAATGTAACACCGGTTGGCTTTTGTCTGACCAGTGTAAAACACCGGTGAAGAAATACTATAGCACCGGTTGTAGCTTGCCTGGCTGACCTAGTTACACTGGTTGACCTAGTTAGGCCAGGCGTTGAAATGCTACTATGCACTGGGTTCGCAATTGCCAGTTGACCCGGAGCGAGAGTGCATTTTTTCAGAAACAGGTGTGGTTGACCTAGATAGGTGGTTGACCTGTTTAGCTAGCACCGGATACCCAGAGGTATTCACCGGAGAAGCTATATACCCGGATCCAGTCAGAGAGGTGGCAAGCACCGGATGACCTGGAAAAGGTCGGAATAGGGACCCTCGTCCCGGGACCGAAGTCGGGACTTTCACTGCAGCCAGTTGTTGGATGGGCTGTGTCATGGACACAGACGAGCCACTGGAAAAAGAAACATTCTTAAGATTCTTAGGTTGCGTGAAATATCACTGTCCGACCTGGAGGGGGTAGACGAACGCCGAGTCCGGAAGTAGTAGTCAATTTGCATATCGAATAGTTCATGAGCCGGGTCACAGCAAAATGGTCGCATCCGTTCAAAAGGAAAGTTGGAGAAAGGAAACTGGCGCCTCGTAGCAGACTGGAAATAGTAAGCGCCGTTTTAATTGCGGTGAGTTTAATGTTTTTCGATAGTGTTTCACCATAAATCGCGTTTTTGTTGAAAAGATTAACGGATACAGAGCTCCCTATATACGTCTATGCATCCTGGCGGGAGCCACATCGTTTCGCTCTAGCGTTTTTTCAAATTCGCAGTCTTGCAGCGACAGGACGGAGCAATATTTAAGGAAAGCACTAATTGTGCCGCTTAGCATATGGAGTTTGGAACGGATCAAGACCAAAATAATTGAAATCGGTGTTGAATTGGCTTTGCTGTAAGACTTTGAAAAACATGACTGTTGTATTTTGCGCCGCTGATCTGACGTAGTTAGATACCTTTCAATACATATATAGACCCGATAGGAATTTTTTTTCCGGATCGTATTTTCTTGTTTTTCTGAGTGGTTTAAGGTTCAAATAGATAGTTTTAGGCTAGTTTTACATACTTCGATCACATTTTCTGTTTTTGTTTGTTTGTTTGTTGTTTTTTTTGTTGGTTTTTTTTTTTTTTTTTTTTTTTTTTTTTTGGGGGGGGGGGGGGTCCGTGGTTGAGTCCAAGCATGCGTCGGGCACTTTTGGTCACGACCAACTACCACAGCAAGTTTGAAGATCCCGAACCAAACCTTTGAGCAGTTATTAATTGGAAACCATTTCATCAGTTAAGCTGACGATGACCTTGATCTTTGACCTAGTGACCCAAAAAACAAAATGGGTCATCTAGTTGTCATGACCAACCGCCACAGCAAGTTTGAAGATCCTAAGCTAAACCCTTGAGCAGTTATTGATTGGAAACCATTTCACCAGTTAATGTTACGGTGACCTTGACCTTTGATCTAGTGACCTCAAAAACAATAGGGGTCATCTAGTGGTCATGACCAACCACCACAGCAAGGTTGAAGATCCTAAGCCAAACCCTTGAGCAGTTATTGATCGTTAACCATTTCACCAGTTAAGGTCATGGTGACCTTGACCTTTGACCTAGTGACCTAAAAAACAACAGGGCTCATTTTGTTGTCATGACCAACCACCTAAGCAAATTTGAACATCCTAAGTCAAACCCTTGTGCAGTTATTGATCAGAAACCATTTTACCAGTTAAGGTCATAGTGACCTTGACCTTTGACCTAGCGATTTCAAAAACGATAGGGGTCATCCAGTGGTCATGACCAACTACTGCAGCAAGATTAAAGATTCTAAGCCAAACCCTTGAGCAGTTATTGATCGGAAACCATTAAACCAGTTAAGGTCATGGTGACCTTGACCTTTGACCTAGTGACCTCCAAAACAATAGGGGTCATCTAGTGGTCATGACCAACAACACAGCAAGTTTGAAGATACTAAGCCAAACCCTTCAGCAGTTATTGATCAGAAACCATTTTAACAGTTAAGGTCATGGTGACTTTGACCTAGTGACCTAAAAACAATAGGGGTCATCCAGTGGTCATGACCAACTACCACAGCAAGTTTGAAGATTATAAGCCAAACCCTTGAGCAGCTATTGATCGGAAACCATTTAACCAGTTAAGGTCATGGTGACCTTGACCTTTGACCTAGTGACCTCAAAAACAATAAGGGTCATCTAGTGGTCATGACCAACCACGACAGCAAGTTTGAAGATCCCAAGCCAAACCCTTGAGCAGTTATTGATCGGAAACTATTTCACCATTTTAGGTCATTGTGACCTTGACCTTTGACCTAGTGACCTCAAAAACAATAGGGGTCATCTACTTGTCATGACCAACCACCACAGCAAGTTTGAAGATTATATGCCAAGTTGTTTATTAGTTATCGTTCGGAAACCATCGATCTACCGACCGACCGACATGTGCAAAGCAATGTACCCCCATTTTTTCAAAAGTGTGTTGTTGTGGGGTGTTTTTTTTTTTGGGGGGGGGGAGGGGTATAAAAATGCCCCTGTGATACAAAATAAACCGTTTTCATTGACACTTATAATTTTTGTTCTACAACAAAATATTATCGACCTTGGTCGAACAGTTAACGAAACTAATACACGAGCCGAATAAATACTAATACATTGCCAAATAACATATGAAACATACAGAAATTGGGTCTTCGGTGTTTATTCGATTGGTTTTCTTGCGATATACTTCTTTTCGGCATATAAACAAATGAGTTTTGTATATTTTTTGCACTTTTGAAACATGTCTAATGTAGGGACTTTCCCTTTAACCCTTTCCATATTCAACATTTATGTAAGAAGTCGTGACATCATGAATATTTATTGGTTGATTTTTTATAGTGTAAAATTTTCAAGGGAACTATTTTGCTTTTACAAAATCTGTATAACCATATCTATATTATAAGCAAACAGAGCTGAACCTGATCAGATGGCTCCTACAGGAGCTGTCCAAAATGGGTCTACTCTGTTTGCAAAGGTGTGAAAAAGCAATTTATAAAAAAGGGTTAACCAGTTGAATATTCATATAAGAAATAATAACACCAAGAATTAGGGGATAACCGTTGCGTATTTGAAGATTTGCAGCAGTATATCGGTGGTTTATATGTCGCAAATTTAGTTTTACATGCGACGCGTTAGCGGAGCATGTAAAACGATTATTTGCGACATATAAACCACCGATATACTGCTGCAAATCTTCAAATACGCAACGGTTATCCCTATTCTAATGAAACCATAGATCCAGATGGTAAAAAACAAACAATACTTTAAGTCCTTTGATATTTTCTCTCCGTCGTCATAACATGACGTCATGAAACACCGCATATCTCCGCATTACGCATATAGAAAATAGTTCTCCCGGAACCAAGCAATTGTGCTTATATTTAATATACCAAGAACTGGTGTTTTCACTTGATGCTTTGATTTTCACAAATGAAAACCGTTAAGTCATGGTCCTTTGAATTTCTGACGGTAGGTCCCTTTCAAAACTACGAAAGATGAATCAAATTTGACCTCGACATTGCTTGAAATTCCACAATAATTGTGCACATGGACAACGGAATTATTTATTTTTAAATTGTTTGCAATGTGGAACTGGTTGCATATTCAAGATACTTTGGCTGATTGGTGTATTTGATGAGAATGATGATAGGCATTAGACATAGTGGACGTGCAAATGGAAATTATCAGGAGCGACAATCTACAGGCACGTTTGGAATTTGCAACGAGCCCTCGAGTGGTCTAGAGTGGGTGGGGCGAATTCTCATTATGGGACTGTCCTTGAAGAATTGAAGAATACTGCCGCTTCTGATTGTCGGACGAGTCGGCATTATAGCTTCGGACACTGGCTTCATTCTGATGACCGACCGGACTTTTTCATTATTTCCCTGGTTTTGAAACCAACATAGGCCAACAGCTAGTGCATGATTGCGGTCTCTCGGATACAGTGATTTGTGTTTTAAAACTTTTGGCGAAACAAGCCTCAGCAGAAATTGTTTTCATCATTTCGTTCAGCACACGCTCACCAACAGGTCTGGGTGTGTATATGATTCTTCATAATCGACTGAACGTTTGGGTTACTGAATGAAATGGTTCGATCACGGGTGCAGTTTTATCAGGTATGTTTTCAGAGATTTACAGGACATGTTTCCTCAATCCTGCATGAATCATAAATTGTACTTTTGTCAGAGATCTTAGGTTTTCTATGTATACCAAGAAGAGCGAAATTCAAGGTTATGTCAAACCACTTTTCTTTGGAAAGATTTGAGATTTATGGCAGAGAGGACACCTGAGTTTTTTTAGTGTTTTCAGATCATTGTCTGTAATCGGTTGGTAATGTTTTTAAGTGTTGTCAGGTCCTTCTTAAATAGTTTCAGCATGGATATAAATCTCACAGCTACATGGTTATATACCTTAAATCTTATATTTACAGGGTACAGGTGCCACATACACATCAAAACAGAATAGAGGAAGAGAAACGTTTGTTCAAGGACAGTGAATTAGATCAACATGTGAAATAAATGGACTCAGGATCAACTTGTGGGACTTTGCCATAGATATTTGAGTAGAATCGCCAGACTCACATTGACTACAACCATAAAGTGTGTTGAGAAAAAAAACAAGCAAATTGAAAACATTTGACATTTCATTCAGCCAGTGTCTTCGTTCATTCAAACCCATTCATTCAATTTTACTATGAATGCGCGTATGAATATTTCGTAGTAAATTTTCTAGTGATTCGGTTTCCGACAGTATATTCATTTTTCCGACAGTATATCGGTGGTTTATATGCTTCAAATTTTGTCACGTGGACCAATCAGAATGCGTGTTACAAAAATGTTGCATTAGAATAAGTATTAGCTGAATTTTATAATGTAATTTGTATGCAAACTGAGCAAACCCTGATCAGGTGGCTCCTATAGGAACCATCTTATCTGGGTCTACTCTGATTGTAAATGTGTTGATAAAGCATTTGTACGAGATGAAAGGTTAAAGAAGGATGAACGTAATGTGGAAAGCTCCCAAAACACTCAGTCACTTTCGTCTGGAATTTTTTAGCTCACCAGAGCACAAAGTGCTCAATGTGAGCTATTGTGATACCCCTGTGTCCGGCGTCCGTCGTCCGTCTGTCCGTCTGTCTGTCCGTCAACAATTTCAAACGACTTCTTCTCTGAAACCGACTGCCCAAGTGTAACCAAACTTGGTCAGATACATACTGTGGGTGGGTGCTTCAAAAGTTGTTAAAAGATAGTGGGTGGGGTCATCGGTCTTGTTGCCATGGCAACTGTACACAATATCTAGAAAACTCTTCTTCTCCAGAATGACTTGTCCGATTTGAATATAGTTTTCACCAAAATGTTTCTCAGTTGATAGACTTTAATAGTTGTTAAAAGAATTTTGATCCGGCAAAAAACATGGTCGCCAGAGGGCGTGGTCATTTTTTCCATATATGGTAATATTGGAAATCTTTAAAAATCTTCTTCTCTGAAACTGTAAGGCCTAGATCTTTGATATTTGGCATGTAGCATGATCTTATGGTCCTCTACAAAGATTGTTCAAATTATGACCCCCGGGCCAAAAATGGCCCCGCCCAAGGGCTTATCAGTTTTTCATAGGAAAATCTTTAAAAATCTTCTCCACTGAAACTGTAAGGCCTAGAACTTTGATATTTGGTATGTAGCATGATCTTATGGTCCTCTACAAATATTTTCCAAATTATGACCCCCGGGCCAAAAATGGCCCCGCCCAAGGGCTTATCAGTTTTTCATAGGAAAATCTTTAAAAATCTTCTTCTCTCAAACTGTAAGGCCTAGACCTTTGATATTTGGTATGTAGCATGATCTAATGGTCCTCTACACAGATTGTTCAAATTATGACCCATGGGCCAAAAATGGCCCCGCCCAAGGGCTTATTAGTTTTTCATAGGAAAATCTTTAAAAATCTTCTTCTCTCAAACTGTAAGGCCTAGACCTTTGATATTTGGTATGTAGCATGATCTTATGGTCCTCTACAAATATTGTTCAAATTATGACCCCAGGGCCAAAAATGGCCCCGCCCAAGGGCTTATTAGTTTTTCATAGGAAAATCTTTAAAAATCTTCTTCTCTCAAACTGTAAGGCCTAGACCTTTGATATTTGGTATGTAGCATGATCTTATGGTCCTCTACAAATATTGTTCAAATTATGACCCCTGGGCCAAAAATGGCCCCGCCCAAGGGCTTATCAGTTTTTCATAGGAAAATCTTTAAAAATCTACTGAAACTGTAAGGCCTAGACCATTGATATTTGGTATGTAACATGATCTAATGGTCCTCTACAAATATGTAGCTGTGGCTTGTGGTCCTCTGCCAAAAATGTGTAACTTACAATCCCTGACCACTGGGTGAAACTTGGCCCTGCGTCAGGGCTTATCAGTTTTTCATGGGTAAAATATAAAATATTATTTTTCTCTGAAACCATAAGGCTTAGACCTTTAATTAATGGCATACTGCTTTGCCTAGTGGTTCTCTACCAAGGTTGTACACATGATTTCTTGTGGTAAAAAATGGCCCCACCCCTGGGGTTATCTCAGGTGAGCGCTTCAGGGCCTCATGGCCCTCTTGTTTTTATGATTCGACTGGTATTCTCATAGAATATTTTTTTCCACTTCTTTTTACAAACTTGTCTCATCTGGGTCCAAACTATTTGCAAAGTTATCTCATCTGGATCCAAACCATTGGCAAATGTTATCACGAATACATGAAATAGTTTAAAGAGTTGTCATATTTAGACAGGTTCTACTGTATTTCACACTCACCATAGACTGATACTGAGCAGGTAGATTGTTGCATAATGCTGCCAGTGTAGGCTGGATCTTTGGCTGAAATATTGTACAGTAAAGTCTCACCAACACAACCACCAAAACAAAGCCTGGATTTTAAACCCTTTACTCTATGAATATTCATGTAAGAAATAATGACTATTAATTGTTATAATAGTACATGGACACAGGAATTTTTGACCATGGCAAAAACTGTAGAATCATATTTATAAATATTATATCATAAGTAAACAGAACAGGCCCGATCAGACTGCTCCTACTCTCTTTGCAAATTAAGGCATGGAAAGGCATATTTACAGAGTATAGGGGTTAAAACAGGTGGTAGCTTAATGAAGGAGTAACGTTAAGCATAAAGCTCCTGTAGAAGCTTTTTGCATTACTTTAGCCCTACATTAAACGACGACCTGATTTTACAGATCCTATGTTAACCCTTTACCCCATTTCTACGCCTTTGCCCCGTTTGCTTATGATATAGATATGATTCTACAGTTTCTTCCATGGCCAAATAGTCATGTGACATTATAAGAATTAATCTTATTAATATTCATGACGCCATTATTTCTTACATGAATATTCATGGAGTAAAGGGTTAATGATGTGGTTGCATTACTGTATAAACTCCTTAATGAATATTCATGTAAGAGATAATTACTTTACTTCTTAGGCACAACCCAACTACAAGACATACCACTACTAGCACAGGGGGCCAGAGCGTAGGGCATAAATTGACCAAAAAACCCAAAAAAATGACCCCCGAAAAAAAAAAATATATATATGAGTATATATTATAGACAAGGGTTCGAACTGTCAACAATGCCATTTCACTACCTCCCGTAATAAACACGTCATATTTTTTTCACGTATTGATCAAATCGACTAGATCCAACTTTTCCAAATACCTAAATAGTCACACTAATGATAACCATTAACACTTATCGTGTATTTTTTCTTGATCTCGAAAACGAAATAAAAATCCGAGCAAAATGTTGCTCATTTTACTAGGTTGTCAAAGTTCGTGCAATCGTCAATTTCAAGACTGAACAGCAACATAACGCCATGCAGGGGAGAAACGGCAGCATGCAACCAATAAACGAACATATAATATGTAACTTGCCAGCATTAATCACCCGCGAATCGCTCTCGGGTCCACCGATTTCGCAATCTTTCTGTTCAAACCGTCAAATTTCAAGCTGGCTTTCCATGTTGAATCACGTGACTGCAGATGTAAGAGCGTTTGTAAGCTGTCGTTTCATTGGATGTCGATTTCTCCTATACCCCCGAGAGCCAATGAAATGACAGCTTACATATGTAGTCACGTGATTCAAAATGGAAAGCCAGCTTGAAATTTGACGGTTTGAACAGAAAGATTGCGAAATCGGTGGACCCGAGAGCGATTCGCGGGTGATTAATGCTGGCAAGTTACATATTATATGTTCGTTTATTGGTTGCATGCTGCCGTTTCTCCCCTGCATGGCGTTATGTTGCTGTTCAGTCTTGAAATTGACGATTGCACGAACTTTGACAACCTAGTAAAATGAGCAACATTTTGCTCGGATTTTTATTTCGTTTTCGAGATCAAGAAAAAATACACGATAAGTGTTAATGGTTATCATTAGTGTGACTATTTAGGTATTTGGAAAAGTTGGATCTAGTCGATTTGATCAATACGTGAAAAAAATATGACGTGTTTATTACGGGAGTTAGTGAAATGGCATTGTTGACAGTTCGAACCCTTGTCTATAATATATACTCATATATATAAAAAAAATTCGGGGGTCATTTTTTTGGCTTTTTTGGTCAATTTATGCCCTACGCTCTGGCCCCCTGTGACTACTAGGAGATGAGGATGGTCTTCTTCAAGATCGAAGGACGATCACCCAATAACTTTATGAATATTGATTAGCTGATATATATACTATAATATTAGTTACACGGTTATTTGGCAGGGTGTACGGGCTGGTATGACCGGGTTAGATCCCGTATTTCCTGAGGCGTCAATACGGGATCTAACCCGGTCATACCAGCCCGTACACCCTGCCAAATTACCGTAATTGTATGACGACATGACAAAAGAAAACATAACGTCATCACAGAGCAACTATGACGTCGTCTCAGAGCAATTTCGAAAGAGGAATTGAAACTTCACTTGTAAACATTAACGGTAACACGTTGTACTGAGTCTACTGACAAGTTGATAGTGTTAAATTGAGGAACGTATGAGGTACAGTTTTTTACGTTTATTATCGATTATTTGGTTGTAATCCATCCAGAATTATTGGAGTAAGGACGATATGAAATTTCGAATCGACGCTAAAAATAAAAACAAAACGAATGACGTCACGCGTCAAATTTGAATAATTCTGTATTCTCCGTGGAAGCCGCTGAATACGGTACTGTACACCCCGGCAGTTTTTGGCAAACTGACCAATCAAATTCCAAGGATTTACTCTGACTGGTAATAATATTAACAAGGGAATCGGATCTATAAAACGTCCATAAGATAACAGGGCGGACTGTGCTCTGATAGCTTCTAGTGGTCTATCAGACTGGGTCTACTCTTTTTTCAAATGCATCAATGTGTATTTATCAAGTAAAGGGTTATAATTACACATACTCATTAATTCTGATATTAAAAACACAATAATGTTTATTGCCATGACATTATAAGATAGATCAGAACATATAAGCAAACGGAGCAGACCCTGATTAGGCAACTCCAAGAGTAGATGTCTGATCTGGACTATAAAGTAGAGAGTTAAACCTTTAAACGCTTAGTAGCTTTGCCTGCAAAACTTATTGTCTAATGCAACTTGAAACAGTACTTTTATCTTAACTCTTTCATAAGCAAACAGAGCAGACCCTGATCAGATGGATTCTACAGGACCCATCTGATATGGGTCTACTCTGTTTACAAAGGCGTAGAAAAGTGTATCTATGGAGTAAAGGATTAATCTTTTCATAATCTTAATCTTTTTTAATGAGTGTTGGATCCCAATTACTTGGCATTACATGTAGATCCAAATTGTTTGGAAAATTCTCAAAAATTGGTCCATAATGTTTAAAGAGTTAATCAACTTTGAACAAATAATGATCATCTTCATTTCACAAAGTAGATTTCTGTACCATTTCTTTTTTGAAAAGAAAAGTATCAATCTTTTTATACGCCCACCTAATAAAGGTGGTCCTATATTGGCGTGGACCTGTCTGTCCGTCCGTTCGTTCGTTCGTCAACATTTTGTTTGTCCGCAGTTTTCTCGGAAAACTATTTGACAGATATTAATGAAACTTCACACAAATGTTTAATGCATCAAGATCTGAAGCTGGTTTGATTCTGAGGTTTATTTGATTTTTCGTTTCAGAGTTATGGCCCTTGTCCTTAAAAAATAATGCAAATACATGCAAATAGTTTGTCCGCTGTTTTCTGGGAAAACTGTTTGAGAGATATTAATGAAACTTCACACAAATGTTTAATGCATCAAGATCTGAAGCTGAGTTGATTCTGAGGATCATTTAATTTTTAGTTTCAGAGTTATGGTCCTTGTCCTTAAAAAATAATGCAAATACATGCAAATATATAGTTTGTCCGCTGTTTTCTGGGAAAACTATTTGAGAGATATTAATGAAACTTCACACAAATGTTTAGTGCTAAATCGATTCTGAGGTTCGTTTGATTTGTCGTTTCGGAGTTATGGCCATTGCACTTAAAAGAAATAATGCAAATCTATGCAAATATGAGGATGGCCATAACTTTTTCATTTGAAATGATATTTACTTCAATTTTTTTATATGGTTAAACCTTAATATGAATTTTCACATATATTGCGGGGTTTTTTATGAGTAATTTTATTCTAAAGTTATTGTCCTTGAAATTTATGTGTTTGTTGCTTTGTTTGTCGGTCAACTTTTAGTTTGTCTGTTGTTTTCTGGGAAAACTATTAAAATGGTATAAATGAAACTTAACACAAATGTTTTAAGCAACAAAATCTGAAGCTGAGTTTTTTTAGGTTCATTCAGTTTGTCTTTATAGAGTTATGGCCGTTGCACTTTACAAAAATCTGCAAATATGAGGATTAGCTGTAACTTTTTAGCTCACCAGAGCACTTTTGTGCTCAGGGTGAGCTTTTGTGATCGTCTGATGTCCGTCGTCCGTCGTCGTGTGTCGTGCGTCGTCGGGCGTCAACAATTTGAACCTTTAAAAATCTTCTCCTCTGAATCTACAGGGTTCTCAGCTTTCATCTTTGGTACATAGCATCATCTGTAGGTCCTCTACAAAAGTTATATAAAATTATGCCCCTGGGGTCAAAATTGGCCCCGCCCCGGGGTGCCTTGTTTTCTATTGAAATATATAGTAAAACTTTTAATATCTTCTCCTCTGAAACTGGAAGGTTCTAAGCTTTCATATTTGGCACATAGGTTCATGTTCAGGTCCTCTACGAAAGTTATATAAATTATGCCCCTGGGGTCAAAATTGGCCCCGCCCAGGGGTGGGCAGTTTTCAATAGAAACATATAGTGACAACTTTGAAAATCTTCTCCTCTGAACTAGAAGGTTCTCAGCTTTCATACTTGGCACATAACATCATGTTCAGGTCCTCTACGAAAGTTATATAAATTATGCCCCTGGGGTCAAAATTGGCCCCGCCCAGGGGTGGGCAGTTTTCAATAGAAACATATAGTGACAACTTTGAAAATCTTCTCCTCTAAATCTACAGGGTTCTCAGCTTTCATATTTGGCACATAGCATCATGTTCAGGTCCTCTACAAAAGTTATATAAATTATGCCCCTGGGGTCAAAATTGGCCCCGCCCCAGGGGTGGGCAATTTTCAATAGAAACATATTGTGAAACATTGAAAATCTTCTCCTCTGAAACAGGTAGGTTCTCAGTTTTCATATTTGGCACATAGCATCATGTTCAGGTCCTCTACAAAAGTTATATAAATTATGCCCCTGGCGTCAAAATTGGCCCCAACCCAGGGGTGGGCAATTTTCAATAGAAACATATAGTGACAACTTTGAAAATCTTCTCCTCTGAATCTACAGGATTCTCAGCTTTCATAGTTGGCACTTAGCATCATGTTTGGGTCCTCTACAAAAGTTATATAAATTATGCCCCAGGAGTCAAAATTAGCCCCGCCCCAGGGGTGGGCAGTTTTCAATAGAAACATATAGTGAAACTTTGAAAATATTCTCCTCTGAAACTGGAAGGTTCTCAGCTTTCATATTTGGCATCATGTTCAGGTCTTCTACCAAAGTAATATAAATTATGCCACTGGGGTCAAAATTGGCCCCGCCCCAGGGGTGGGCGGTTTTCAATAGAAACATATATTGACAACTTTGAAAATCTTCTCCTCTGAACTAGAAGGTTCTCAGCTTTCATACTTGGCACATAACATCATGTTCAGGTCCTCTACGAAAGTTGTATAAATTATGCCCCTGGGGTCAAAATTGGCCCCGCTCCAGGAGTGGCCAGTTTTCAATAGAAACATATAGTGACAACTTTGAAAATCTTCTCCCCTGAAACTAGAAGGTTCTCAGCTTTCATACTTGGCACATAACATCATGTTCAGGTCCTCTACGAAAGTTATATAAATTATGCCCCTTGGGTCAAAACTGGCTCTGCCCCAGGGGTGGGCAGTTTTCAATTGAAACATATAGGAAAACTTTGAATATATTCTCCTCTGAAACAGGAAGGTACTCAGTTTCATATTTGACACATAGCATCATGTTTAGGTCCTCTACAAAAGTTACATAAATTATGCCCCTGGGGTCAAAATTGGCCCCGCCCCAGGGGTGCCTAGTTTTCTATTGAAATATATAGGAAAACTTTGAATATATTCTTCTCTGAAACTGGAAGGTTCTCAGCTTTCATATTTGACACATAGCTTCATGTTCAGGTCCTCTACAAAAGCTATATAAATTGAGCCCCAGGGATGGTCAGTTTTCAATAGAAACATATAGTGAAAACTTTGAAAATCTTCTCCTCTGAATCTACAGGGTTCTCAGCTTTCATATTTGGCACATAGCATCATGTTCAGGTCCTCTACAAACGTTGTATAAATTATTCCCCTTGGGTCAAAATTGGCCTTACCGCAGGATGGCTAGTTTTCTATAGAAACATATACATGTTGTGAAAACTGTGAAAATCTTCTCCTCTGATTGCCTGGTGAGCGATGTCATCTGGCCCTCTTGTTTATTTAATAAGATATTCACTTCATTTTTTTTTTAAAAATAGTATGACCTTAATATGGAAATCAAGATCTGAAGCACAGATTAGGAAATGTCAACACTTATATAAGGCATGTTGAATCGGAGAAAGTTTGCAAGTGGGCATATTATGTACCGTATGCGGTACTCTTATTTTTTCATCTGACATAGATCCAAACTTTTTAAATATGTTGTACCATAAACTCACCACCTGAGCTTGTAGAGAGATAATAGAATAAATCTTTAACATATCAAATTACTCCTTGATCTTTCGATACCCTGATAACCATAACCCCTTTCTTCATACAAACACCTTTTCGCGTATTTATAAACAGAGTAGACCCAGATCAGATGGCTCCAATACATGAATATTGAACAGGGAAAGGGTTAAGAAACATAAGTAAACCATATGTATATGGACAGACAAAACCTTGGTACATATTGTAGACCCAGATCTAACTGCTCCATAAGGAACAGTTGGATCTGGGTCTGTATGGTTTTCAACAATATCAATTGAATTTAAAGTTATCAAAATGGTGCAAAGACATTAGACCCAAATCAGATGACTCCTGATAGAGGCTCCTCTAGGAGCTTTTTGCATGACTTTCACCATGCATTAAGCAGCCACCTGCCTAAAAGGGTCTAAATTCTTCTATACCGAAAATTCGGATAATCGAGGTTTTACTGTATATCCGATTGTAAACGTTTGGCTATGGTAAAAGTTCCTGTGTTCATATATATTCATATCAATGTTCATGGTGTCACTATTTCTTTCAGGAATATTCATGGAGCAAAGGCTTTATCTCATGAAACGTGTACAAGAATTCATGACAATGTGAATATTTATTGACTGATATTTTATATTGGCAAATAAACACTGGAACTGTTGGCCTTGGCAGAAAATGTACAATCAGATTACAATCAGATTTATATACATGTAATTCCGTAAACAAACAGGGCAGAACCTGATCAGACAGCTCCTACATGAGCCTCTGATTTGGGTCTACTCTGTTTACAAAGGCGTGAAAAGGATTTTACATCAGAGAAAGGGTTATCTGCTTTACAGACCGAGATTGGTTGCCCAAATACTAAGGGTAATAAGCATACAGTAGAACCTGTCTTAAACAGCCATCAAAAAGAGATCTAATTATGGGTCTGTAAGGCAGATGGTAGCTTAATCCAGGTAAAATGTAATGCAGAAAGCTCCTATGAGCTTTCTGCATAACTTTTGTCCTGCATTAGGCAAACACCTGCTTATTAAGACTCTTGTGTTCAAGAAATGAATGGCCACTTAGGGACAGGTTCTAAAGGGTAAGAACAATGGTAAGTCAAAATGTTCCCTTTTTCAACAGTGGCTACATAAAAACTTTAGACTCTTACATAATCGCTGTCAAGCTCATTGTAGACTAACTGCAGTGACTGGGCACAGGCATCACAAACAGGAGGCTGGGATACCTCCTCAACTTCCTCCAAGGCTCTTATTTTGTCTGAAAACAAACATGCAAAATAGATGTATAGGAATAAACAAGAGCTGTCCGCGGGACAGCGCGATCCACTTTCTTTAGTGCTGGATAGTGTAGTGGAAGTCTAAGCCGGAAAGGGGAGATAACTATAGCACAAAATAATTTTAGGGTTATTTACCCTTGTGAAATGGGTACCCTTTGTAATAGTAAATATGCATATTAAATGTGAACCAAATATCTTTGATTGTTTTCTGAGAAATGGACCTAAACAAAAAGGTTAACCGACACCGACATACTCGTAGACGCTGACGGCAAAGCAGACGCCGACGAGAGGGCCATGACAATACCTCCACTTTTTGAAAAATTGGGGCTAAAAAAGAACTACATGTACTCTGATCCAAGTGGGTCATTGTTGATGGAAGAGTGGATGGAATGATAGCTGGGTAAGTGGAAGGATGGATAGTTGAATGGTTGAAGAGCTAAATGGATGTATAGTTTAATGGATTGGCGGTTTAATAGTTGGATGGATGGAGGTATATCTTGATGGATGGAATGATAGTTTGATGAATAGAAGGATGGGTGGAAGGATAGCTGGATGGATAGTTTGATGACAGGATAGCTTGATGGATAAGTAGTTGGATATATAGTTGGATGAATGTAGGGATAGTTGGATGGATGGATAGAGGGAGGGATAGTTGGATGGATGGATAGTTGAATAGATAGGCTGGTTGATGACTGGGTGTTTGTGCGGGTTGGTGGCTGGCTGGGTGGGTGGATGGATAATTGTATAGTTGGATGGACAGTTGTAGGGATAGTTGGATGGATTAATGGATTATCACTGGAAAGATGGATGATAGTTGCACGATGTCATTATTTCTTACATGAATATTGAACACATAAAGGGTTAATATGTTTTTTGCATTCAAAGGTAAAGGTAAGAGATAGGAGGAATACCATAAATTACTCTGTGCTCAGAGAGGCAAACTAAGGCAAATAGTCTGTAAATAAGTTCATCTAGCAGGTGTATGTTTAGTTTATATAACCCTTTCCTTCATGATATCATTATTTCTTTCATGAGTATTCATGAAGTAAAGGGTTAATGATTATTCAGTAATTCATTTATTCTGGTATGAATATTCATTAGCTAAAGCGTTATTAGAGGTGTATTGTACCTAGTTGGGTCTTTGGACACAGACCAATGATATCACATGCGAGCTTGTAGTCGACTCCACCAGCTATGATATTCACGACCTGTGGTGCAATCAACAAGCACTGAAAGAAGCAAGATAAAAACATATCATCACTTTATCTCTTTCCTTCATACTTTTGGCACCTTTGCAAACAGCGTAGACGCAGATCAGACAGCTCCTGCAGACCTTGGCAATAAAGATATAATTCTACTGTGTCTGAAATGGCAAACAAATCCATTTTTCATTGACAAATATATAAATTCAGGTAATGAATATCCATAATGTCATGATTTCATGTGTGCATTGTAGAATAATGAGGGAAAAGATGAACCTTCTACATCTTATAGGCAACATCTTATAATCAACTTTGTACTGGTAAACCAATTGACTTACTCATTATAATTCTGACATAACATGTAAGAAAACAAACTTTGAATGTATAGCTCTTACTCTAATATTTTGACTTTAATAGATCTTAACCCGTTACTCCATAAATAACGCCTTTCTACACCATTGCAAACAGAGTAAACCCAGATCAGATGGCTCGTATAGAAGCCTTTTGATCAGGGTCTGCTCTGTTTGCTTATGATATAATATAGAATCTACAGTTTCTGCCATGGCCATGTGAGCATGTGCTATTATAACAATTAATGTAATTAGCATTGATGATGTCATTGTTTGTTACATGAATATTCATGGAGTAAAGGGTTAATACAGAAGTCATGTGTCCATGTGCTATTATAGCAATTAATCTAATTAGTATTCATGATGTCATTACTTATAACATGAATAGTAAAAGGTTGAGTAAAAGGTTTAAAACAGTTACATTGTGCATACATACAACAGATGCGTTGGCATGCTAATACATTAAAGCACAAGAATTAAATGGCAATTTATCACAATTCCTTTTGTGGTCAAACTTACAACATCCTGTAATGCTCCTTGCAGCCTGTTACACAGACCATAAGCTGTAGCGTTGATTTCTGCAATGGTACCGTTTTCAGCTAATACGGTGTCTATTTCGTCTAATACAGTTTCACACAGGCCGCACTTCAGGTCCTTCTGCAAACACATTTGTTTTAAAAATAAACAAAATACAGTTGAATGTGTGAAATTTATATTAATCCTTTCCCTGTTAAATATTCATGGAATATAAGAAATAACGATGTCATGAATGTTTGTTAGCTGCATTGTTCTAATGGTATATATAAAGTTTATGAGTTTTCGGTATTAGTAGGGACCAAATAGTCAGATCTATTATAATTCCATAAGCAAACAGAGCAGACCCAGATCAGACGGCTCCGGTTTAAAACCGAAAGTAGTGACTTTCACCGATATCAATATCGAGCTTGTAGTGATTTATTTAGAAGATTATTATTTTAAAAATTGTGAATACACGATATCCATTCATGCTATCAGACCGGGGAAATGCCTTTTAGACCAGAATATGGTGTTTTGAATTATAGCGTATTTCTTTTTCGAACCTCAGAGTCAACCTGTGTCCTAGAGAGGTTGGTTGTCACTTTGGTGACTCATTGTAAAAGCGTGTTAATATTCTGAGAAATAATAGATGACTGTTCATCAAGAGTGATGATTTTTTTGATAAATGAGACACAGTTTATGGAAATCGGTGGTCAAATAAGCTTTCAAGGACGATCACAGTGAATGAATCCATCGATTTTTTAGCAGATTTCGGCCGGAGTTGAATACCTTTTACTTATTATATAGAGTATACCTTTTACTTATTATATAGAGTAGGGGTGCAAGACCGGACGGACGCACATATGGACTGACACATTTTTAAGTTCAAAGGGGTATAACTCCAATATTGGTGAAGCCAGAGTTATGGACCTTGTGCATGACACTTCCCCTTATCATGATCTTTCTATGTATGGAGTTTCAATCCAATGGCATGAGCCATATAGGAGTTATTGTCCGGACAAAACTGGCAACCGCCCGCCCGCCCGTCCGCCCGCCGTACATCACCATTTCAATAACCGGAGTTTTCCGTGGATAACCCGGTAAAAATACTCAAAGTTCAAAGGGAGATACATGTAATTCAGCAATGCCCAGCACTAAACACATTAAAATTGTGTCTTGTACAATTGCTATTTGTGGTTATTATGTATGGAAAGTATCAACTGAATAACTTTAAAATTGAAGGAGGAGTTCGTGACAAAAAATACTCAAAGTTCAAGGGGAGATAATTCTGCAATGCCCAGCACTAAACACATGGAAATTAGGTGTTGCCCATCTTCTATTCATGGTCATTATGTATACCACTTATACACTGAATAACTTTCAAACTGAAGGAGGAGTGTATGACATCAACTCCCCATCATTCATGACAAAATGACAAAAATAGTTTTCATGGGGAGATTATTCTGCAATGCCCAAAGGTAAACACATGATAATTGTGTCATGCACATCTACCATTCATGGTTATTAATATGTATACCAAATAAAAATTCAATAACTTTAAAACTGAAGGAGGAGTTTGCAACACCAGCTACCCATGTTCAAATGCTCACTGACCGACTGCCCGCCAGACAGGATGATTCCAGTATACACCCTTAACAAGGTTGAGGGGTATAAAAAAGGTTTGCAAGGGCATAAAAAACAGTTGTTTTGGCTTGGTATCAAAACTCAAATTACCTATACAGCTCATTGAAAAGAGATGTGTCTCTTCAAATTATCACCACAAATGTTTGGCTTTGAGATGTTTTCAAACATATACTTTATTTCTTTTTCTCCAATTAACCATATTTTTGTATCAATTCCTTTAACCTAAATGCGTGGGAACTGAGTATATAAGACTTTGCAAACAATGTAGACCCAGATCAAAACACTGTTTGTCATAAAAATCATTTTTTTAGTGATGAATTTTGATATAATATTTTGTTTTAATCAATATTCAGAAAGGGAGGAGCTATTTTTAATTATTTATCAGATTAAGGGCTATTAAGGGAATTGTGGGATAGGTGTTTACTTTTTCAATGTCTTTCTCAGGCAGTACTTTCTCAGCAACTGTGTTACAGTCGTCACATGTGAGTAATGGAGACCCAGTTGCTTCTTCAGCATATTCCTCTGCAAAGTAAACAAAAACAGTAACCATTATTATTATTATTATTATTACATTGTATTATTATTATACCACATTTATATAGCGCTCTTTTCACACTAGATATGTGCGTTCAAAAGCGCTTCACATGAAATCACTAACTGGAACGATCCGCATGATTATCTATCCAGACAATGAAAGATGTACAATATATATGAAATCGCCAGCCGGAAGGAACTACATGATTTTCCATCCGGTCAGTGAAAGATATGCAAAAGATATACAATAGATATGAAATCACTATCCACAAGGAATAGCATAAACTGCATTAACAAACTTGATACAGACAAGTTGTTTGAAAGCCATGCTCATCAATATCACAAATTAGAATAATCTGTACTAACAAACTTGATACAGACAAGTTGACTGAAAGCCATGCTCATCAAAATCACAAATTAGAATAATCTCAATTAACAAACTTGATACAGACAAGTTGACTGAAAGCCATGCTCATCAATATCATAAATTAGAATAAATGGGCTGACTGAAAATCGTTCCATTTATATGACTATTGGGTCAACTGTTAGCTTGATAGGTTGGCTAAAACCATTGACTACAGACAGTACATACATGTAGTACTACATATACTCAAATCAATGTAAGCATTCAGAATGATAAACTTAGGCAAATAGTGCACCTACCAATCACACTGTTCTTGAAGGGACAGTTTGATGAAAGTCTAAACTATTTACTACTATATTGGTCTAATTTCAAGTTATTAAAATGATGCCAATTTGACCCATTCAGCTTTAACCTTTACTGTTAACCCTTTAATCCATAAATCAGATTTTGCAAACAGAGTAGGCCCAGATCATACAGCTCCTGTAGCAGTCGTCTGATCAGGGTCTGCTCTGTTTGTTTATGACATAATATAGACATGATTCTATAGTTTCTGCCATTTCTAAAACTAATTCTGAGTCCGATCTATTATAATTTTATAAGCAAACAGAGCAGACCCTGATCAAACGGCTCCTATAGGAGCCGTCTGATCTAGATCTACTCTGTTTACAAAGGCATGAAAAAGCAGTTCTATGAATGAAATGGGTTAAATCTGGGTTTACACTGTATGCAATACTCTAATACAGGTTTTGACATGAAATGACTTAAACCTTAACCCCATGAATATTTATAAAACAAATTCATGACCTCGTGAATTTTCAACCATCAAATTGTTATAAGACAAATAAACCAATAAACAAAGGAATGTTTGGCCATAACAGAAACAACAGAATCAGATCTATATTATTTCATAAGAAAACAAAGTAGACGCTGCTCAGACGGCTTCTACAGGAGCCATCTAATCTAGGTCTTTTCTGTTTCAAATGCGTGAAAAGGCATTTCTATTGGTGTTAAAGTATTGTTGAAGTACCTGTACAAAAATTGATGGCGATGCATGAGTTGATAGGGTCTAATCCTTTCTGTACAATATTCTCAATCTGAGGTATCAGGGGGACACACTACAATAAAACAAGCAAGCGTAAAATGGCTGCCTAAGCAGTATAAAGAAAAAGAACAATACTGTTTTAGTACTTTGAATTGACCGGTACATGGGGAAAATAAATAATAGCAGAAAAGGGGGAATGTTTTAATGAGCCATGATCCGTGTATGACACCAATAATACACATTTTGTCACAGATCAATGTTGTTCACTTGCTGAAACACACTGACGTAGAAACCATTATCACGTTAAGTGCTGTTCACAAGTAAACTTAATTTATGATAAATTACAAAGCTTCTAGCACCATACGAAATTCACCACTAATTTCATCAAACACTTCACATAACTACTGCTAAATAGGCATACAAACTCCCAAACTTACAGCAAAGAGGAAAAAATGCGCCAAGCCTTGGATTCGAACTCACAACCCATACAATGTACCGGTACAGAATAAGCATGTACTCAACCGAACAAGCTATTGCCGCATGCGTTTGCATGTGTACCAACTATACACGTGGCTCGTACCAGTGATAAAGGTTTACACTTCGAACTGAACAACCAATTATTCAAGACTACCTTTAGTCACAGAACTACACAACCGATTCTTTAAGACTACCTTTAGGTCTACATGTTATTCGTATGTCCATTAACATATTCACTACCGCCCACCCCTATTTAACAACAAGTATACGTTAATTGCAAAACGGTTCACCTGAAAACAAAACGAGTTATAGGTCTCAGCTAAATAATTTACAAAATGGTTTATACCAAAAGAACGTAAACTAAGGGTGCTAAGAAATTATGATAGAGAGAGAAAAATATTATTGGCTTCTACTAAGGGTCGAACCATCAAACTCAGGTTTCCTAAGCCAATGCTATAACCATTGGATCACGATGGCGGCTATGCTTGTGAAAGTGATTCTAATCAGTTCTACCTAATTCACAAGCATTTACTGAAAAGGGGTTGTGGCAGAAAAGAAAACAATATTAACTGCGACAAAAATATATGCGCCAACTGGGAAAAAATATATAAATAAAAATAAGTAAAATAAATAAATATAAATAAATAAATACTAGTCTAACAGTAAATCATGGTCATTAAAAAGAGTGGCTTTTGTAGAAACACAGGACCCCAGTAATTCATGCACAAAATTCAAATCATATGAGATTGGGCTGCTTTTCGGCAGCCCAAAACCCAATGTCCATAAATCACAGAGGCTGTAAACAGTTTTCAGAGAACAAAGAAAAAATGACAAAACGTCTGGCGTATGCCAGGTAAACACTTTTCACAGCTTTGCTAACAGAGTAGACCTAGATCAGTTGGCTCCAGTAGGAGCCATCTGATCAGGATCTGCTGTTTGCTTATAAAATTAGAATATATCTGAATTTACTCTATTTACTAATACCAAAACATCGTGTGTACGAATGCCATTGTGAAATACCAGCTTAAACATATTCATGACGTCATTATGTCTTCCATAATTATTCAACAGGGAAAGGTTTAATGGGTTGAGTACAAAATACAAGTATCTTACCAATTGTTGGAGATGTGCTGGCAATGCGTTGCATATTTCGAACAGAGTGGCATTAATTTGTGCAATGGTGTTATTGTCTTGGTCAGCAAGTGTTACGACGACATATTTGCATAATTCACATTTGGGGTCATCCTGTGTCAAAAATGAAAATATGATCATAGCTAATTTGTTACGAGAACTGATATTTTAAACTCTTATATACACAATTTTACACCTTTGCAAATATAGAAGACCCAGATCAGGGTCTTCTCTGTTTGCTAATGAAATAATAGATATGATTCTAAAGGTTCCACCATGTTCCAAAATTCATGTATCATGTGTCATTATTAAAATTAATCTACATGTATTTAATATTCATGATGTCATTATTTCTTACATGAATATTCATGAAGTAAAAGATTACACGAATAAGACCTTCAACTTGGCTTCAAGTGATCATGACCGGCTCAGCAGGATCCAAACTGCTTTATATTACACTTGGTCAATAAATTCTATAGTCTCAATGAGTTTGAAAGAAGAAACAGTTTCCAAGAAATTGGGATGTTAAACCTGATGCTAAAATTAAATTAGAGATACAGATTATTCGCGGGGTACCCCGCCAATGAGCTGTATAACAATTTTATTATACTGCAAAGTTTAATATTTTCAGCAATTAATTAGCATTGTTAATGAAGGCGGCGTTTTGCTTCCCCTCAGGGGCCTCATACTGTAAGGTAAGGGCTTATATCACTCTGCCACCCTACTACATTTGTGGATAGAAAGGGATCTTCCAAGTGCATTAGTTTTTCAAAGGATTGAAAAATCGGACGTTAGTAAAACTTTCAGCAGATCAGATATTAAGCAGACGCTATTTTTCAGCATGAGAACGGTAAATGAGTAAATGAGGAATGGCGCAATTCCGACGTCATTTGGATGACGTCAAAGTGACGGTTTTATAATATTCGAAAAATGAGCACTGGAAGGAGCAGCTATCCTGAAATTTACAGGTATTGTGCATAAATACAATTTGAATCGAATTGGGCGTGGATTGTCTGTGTAAAAGAGGAGGTTTAGGGGCTAATCGGTACGTGCCCAAGCACTTTGAAAACATTTGCAGCACCAGAGCAGAATACGACCTTCGCCATGTATGGAGTTCATTTACATTGTTATACCTCAACTATAACAAAAATGTTTCTCAATGGATAACTTTGTTCCGCCTCAAACTCTTGTTATTTTGTTTAAGAGCGGTTGTTTGGATCGAATCAACAAAGTGAAGTCGGTCGGCCATTTATTTTGTTGTAACAATGAATCGAGGCCATCGACAGGGAAAATTCTATTGTTGCTTATGACTCCGTATATACATCAGAATTTTGAGGGATACACGACTTTTATACCTGGCTAATTGACCAATGAAAATTGAGGATTTTACTTTGCAGTATAATAAGTATCAATACTGGTCTTCCAGACAGGTGGCAGTTTAATGCAGGGTAAAAGTTATGCAGAAAGCTCCATTAGGAGTTTTCTGCATGACTTTCACCCTGAATTAAGCAGCCACCAGCCTTAAAGTATCAAAATTCTTCTCTACTAGAATTCTAGTTTATAGGGGTTTTACTGTCTATGGATGATAAACATTTTAAAGCTAGATTTCAGACATCAAGTATTTCAACATCTCATTAGGATATAAACTGTTTAACACTGATTATCTAAACCCTTTGAATACTGAATATTCAAAGTGGAAAGGCCAAGAGGGCTCCTCCAGTAGTCGTCTGATCTGGGTCTACACTATTTCCTACATTCAAAGGAATGATAGTCTTCATTTCATGCATTGGCTCACAACATACCCCTAACTCGACAGTTGATATAAGCACCGACTTCTTTTCCTCTCGTTTCCTGTTTTCATCCTCACATACTTCGGGTATGCAGATGTCAAGAGTATCCTGTAGAATGAAAACTTTGATAGAATATTTGGTCAGCTGGATACTATAATTACCTTAACCATTTTCTCCATAAATACGCCTTTCTACGCCTTTGCAATCAGAGTAGACCCAGATCAGATGGCTCCTACAGGAGCCGTCTGATCAGGGTCTGCTCTGTTTGCTTATGATATAATACATATATGATTCTACAGTTTCTGCCATGGCCAAAATATATTGTGTCGGTGTGCTAATATAACAAATCAATCTAACCAATATTCATGGGGTCATTGTTTCTTATATAAATATTCATGGAGGAAAGGGTTAACCCGTTCCGCCATTTTACTCTGTAGAACTTAGAAACTTTTATTATGTTACCTGCTGTGAATATGACAATGTGTATTTAATCGTAGACGGAGTCATTCTCATTCTAATGTTGATGTTCCACAGAAGCCAACACAATACAACAACCATATATCATTTCCTACTAATTATATTAACATTCATGAATGGTTGGATCCTGCTGAAAAGCTCCAAAATGATTGCTTGATACATGATACAAAGGAGCCTGATATATTTCTTTATATCTTTGCCATGGTAACAACAATCTGTAGAGTTTTATTTTTGACATACTGATGTGTGCTGCCTATTTTTTCTCTAATGATTATTCATTATACCATGAATATTAGTTAGCTACATGGACATATTTATAATGGCAATATGAGCAAAGGAATTCTACACCATGAATATTAGTAAGCTACATGTTAATATAGATATAGATCTATTTATAAATTAGAATTCCTCTGCTCATAATGCCATTAATAATCTGAATTAAGAATCTGATGCTCGTTGTCTTTTAAGAAACTCACCAAGAAAATGTTATTAAGCTCGCCAAAGGCTCGCTTAATAACATTTTCTAAGGCTCGTTTAGGAACATGTGATCTTAAAAAGACAATTCGCGACAGATCCTCTATTTCTGGCATCGTTGAGGTACAATCGTGAAGGTACATATGTAGATCTACATGGGTAAATATACTGGCTAGATCATCGATTGTAAACACATACTTTCTAACATGTGTACATAACTGGTTGTCATGTCCAAAGTTTGTGTTAGTGAAAGAAGAATATTGAGACAACAAAACATGACAGAAACCATCAGGATTCATGAATGTTAATATAATTAGTAGGCGTATATACACATTAAAACAGAAATTCCACTATCCCTAGACCGACAGGAGTTTAATCTAACATCAATAAAACAACCTTATTATACATAAATACTTGAACTGCTCTGATCTAATATTTGGGCCTTTTTATGATTTTATGGCTGAATGCATGTAACAAAAATGTGACGTGTATTTTGACATGATAATCTTTGAAAAAGGCCCTTAGTGGTCGAAATATTAGATCAGAGCAGTTCAAGTATTTATGTATTATATTAATTCCCTATTTTGGAATATAACCTTATTATAGGCGGGAAATTAATTGAATGGAATAAAATCAATACAAACATGCATTAGGATTTTAATTAGAGGCATGTCTTTGCTATATCTCCATTTTGAAGATCCTATATGAGTATAATGCAAAGTATAGCGACGCCTTCAAATAAGGGCCTGTACATTGCACAAACGACCGGTATGTAGAAAACGGCTATCAAAGTAACACCAGTATTGTCATGGTTATACATGAGGGCTTGAACACACATTTTGTTTTAATATTTAGCCTTTATGTAAAGTTTAATCTAATCAAAACTTGGTCAACATCGAATTTTAAAAACATACGTCAACGTGTCTTTCTACTATTTAATCCGAATTAAATCACTGAAAGGTGCCGAAAGAGCTACATCTGTAGCATATCATTTCTTTCAAATACTTCAGCTCAAATAGCCACGAAGTCCTCAATGTGAACCAACTTTCTTAAAAGACAATAGTAGATTTATTTATATTTGAAAAAGTTTACTGAAATGTTTAGGTTACACTCTACCGAAATTTCCAAAGCCGTTGGGAATCGTTCACAAATGTTTATGCCGGGGGCATGGTTAATTGCCTTTAAGTTTATAGATATGGCTACTAATATAGTGAAATATTACAGAAAATGTTATTCTCTGAAACCAGTGGTCAGATTTTTATATGAGTGGCCCTCTAACATTTGTTTTCAAACCATTTTGATACGTTTTACACACTTGGCCGCATGTGACAGAGCTTTCATGACTAAAGTGAAAATCTAAAAATATTCTCCTGTGAAATCACTGCTATGATTTCAATATAATTAATAATTATACTAGAGTGTCGCTTGTGTAACTCTTATTTGAGCTGTTAATTGTAAAACATGGCCATCAGGAATATGGCAAAGTTTCCGAAAACACCAAAAGGCAATGTTGGACTAATGTAAGCAATGATGGAATAATTATTAAAGGATTGGTTTTGTACTGTACTTGTTGAACTGGTAAATTTAACGAAGATCAACATCATGTCATATTTATCGTTTATCTAAATTTCAAAGCTTTTGAAAATCACAATCTAATTTCTGGACATTTCCGTGGGAATATCCGGGACCTTACCTAAGTGAGGTATCAATTTTCAGACCGTTTCTGCATTTTTAAGTTTCGATTTATTCAACCATATGTACGCATGTGCGTATGTGAATATGCCCAGGCACGCCCCTGGCTACATTAAGAGCAAAGGAATTCTACACCATGAATATTAGTAAGTTACATGGATATATTTTTATCATGCAACGTCACCAAATACAGTCACTTCCTACTAGCATATTTTTTCACGTCGACGCTGTATTTTGTGAGGTAGCATACAGTGCATGTGTACTGACCCCACTGGGATGCAAGTTTAATAGCTAGTAGGAGGAAAACAGAAGGAGGAAAAATGCATACTTTGGGATGAATCTAGTATAGCGGATCCCAGAAATCACGAATCATAACAAAGCACAGCACGTGCCTTTTTGAGCCAATAATGTTGCTGGGAAAGTAAAACGCGACGCCAAATGTTATGTTTCATTGCTTTGTGTTTACTTCGGGTCACTGCGGCGACTTTTGTACAAAATATGGCGATTATAAATTGTTGAATAAACGGATTTCAAGCGGGGAAATATTTCATCATATCATTTCTATAACTGGCTTTGATTTTCTGTATGGAAAAGGTTAATAAAGCAGGCTCTATGTATATAGTTTTAAGTATGATTTTTTGATATCTTATCTGGAGCTAAACCATCTCGCCACCTTAAGGAACCAGTCGTATCAAAATGAAAATTGCTCAAAAATACCACATGTGGCATGTATATTACTCAAGCGAGGAGACAATGTCGCAAAATTAAGACGAGTGATGACGTCGTAATCAAGACGCTACAGCCTAGCTAGCAGTATGCATTTCGACCGATAAGCGTTTTACTAACATTGATCAATAACTAGTAATGAAAGAATAACTCCGAACATTCCGAATGACAAAAAAGTATGAATGATTTCTCCCCAGACCGATTGTCCTGAATAAACGTTTTTTCTTGATTTTTTTAAACTAAAGATTGGGAATTTTCCTTAAAAAAATGGATGAAAAACACAACTTTTGCCAATGGGAATATAACCGAATAAGGGCTATATAACCCCCCAAAAAGCCCCGAAGCTGCTATTGTAAAATAAGATAAAATGGAATATCTGTTTCATTGTATACATAAATCTGTTATTACCAGGTGAGCGATTTTAGGCCATCAAGAAAGAACTATTGTGATGCTATGGTTAGTTGAGTGTATATTTACTTGAAAAAATTTTTATTTATTTTTTTAATATAATTTGGTAATGTTCAAAAGAAAATAACACTATGTATTTGCATTTCAGTTATTTATACTTACAGAAAATCGCCTTTTCCTTTATCCAATCTTGAAAATAATAGTTTTTAGTCATATTGCATAAAATCAATTAATTTTGAAAATTCAAAAGGAATTTCATTGTGATCAATGAATGAAGGATTATCAGTTTCTTTTAAAAGTAAATATATTTATATGGATAACTGATATACTTATGTTTCTTATATTAATTTATAAATGAAGATGATTTTCAAAAAAAGTGTTTTCTTTATTACTTTTAATTGGGTTCTTGCCAATCTTGGTAGATAAACATGCATGTCCTTGAATAAAGACATACGCAGATGCTAGTTCTGAGATGAATAATGCCGAGTCTGTCCATGGCAAAAAACTTTAATTATGATCAGATATGTATGTCTGTCTGTCAATGGCAAAACTTTAACATGATCATATGCCTTTCTGTCTGTCTGTCAATTGCAATTTGTTTTAGTTATGATCACATGTATGTCTGTCTGTCAATGGCTAAAACACTTTAACCAAGATCGCGTCTGTCTGTCAATGGAAAAATTATGACCACATCATGATATGTCCGTCTGTCTACAAAATGGTTTTAAACCAAAAGCACGTATACTAAGGGTGCTAAGAAAATATGAGAGAAAATATAATTCAGCTTCAACAGAGGATCGAACCCACGACCTCACGTTTCCTAGTCCATCGTTATAACCCTTAGCTCACGCTGACATCTATGATTGTGCTTGTGATTTTAATAAGTTATACCTAATTCACTAGCATTTTCACTGAAGAAAAGAAAGAAATAACCCCGACAAAAATGTAGGAAACAAATATATGAAAAAAATATATGAATCAAAATATGCAACCGCTGAAAAATATATTGCAATGCAGTAAATAGCAGCCAAACAAATATAAACTCTACTTGGAATTTTCTATCAAACATTTAAATAAAAACTAATCCCGCAGAAACGCATAAAGACTTTTTAAACCTCTAAAAGATTGGCTGCGGCGATACGCCGCAGCCAATGACACTATAAACATTAAGTTGATTATTTGATTTACAATGGCACACGGATACAGGAAAAGTTGGCCATTGTAGAAACTATAGAATCAGATCTGTAGTACCGGTATTTCAAAGGTGCACATAGCAGACCCTGGTCATGCCATAGGAGCTTATGATTTGAGTCTACTTTGTTTGCAATAGGTTTGAAAGCGTATCTCTGAAGTGAATTCAAGTAAAGGGTTAATACATTTTCTATTAATTATTCAAACATGGCATCAGTTTTGACACTGTCCGATTGGATGTAGCTAGGTGTGGTGTAACCTTTCACCTCATGAATAACTATACAAGAATCTATCACTTCAAGAATTTTCATTGGCCGATATTTATAATGGTACCTAGACGAGGTATCTTTTGGTCATGACATGAATTTTAGAATCAGTTCTAAATAGTTCCATGAGCAAACAGATCAAGTATAAACTGACCAGACAGCGCCTTCAAAGTCTACTCTGTTAAAAAGGCGTTTGAATACTGAATTTCCAAGATCCAGATCATACGCCACCTATAGGAATAATCTTATCTGGTTCTACTATGTTTGGAAAGCCATTTCTATCGGGTAGAGGGTTACGTGATAAATATACCTTTAAATTTATGTTTGTTATTATTTTTACTGTACATATTGTCTTAAAATAATAAGACACGCACCAAGGGTGTCAAATGGTTTTAATCAACTCCTTTGAACCTTTTTTTACCATAGATACGCCTTTGCAAACAGAGTAGACCCAGATCAGATGGTTCCTATTGGAGTTGTCTGATCAGGGCCTGTTTTGTCTGCTTATAATATACTGTAGATCTGATGCTGTAGTTTCTGTCAAGATTAATTTGTTCAATGTCCGCTACAAAAATTCAGTTAATTAACATTCATGATGTCAATATGTTTTACACAAACATGGATTGAAGGGTTAATAAAATAAAACGTATGTAATATCTGTAATACATACTTAATCCCTTTTTGGAACTTCACCATGGTTGAAACTGTATTGTTTCAAAACCAAAACAGAACAGACCCTGATCTTGGACTATTCTGTTTGCAAGGGGATTAAAAGACGTACCGTTGGAGTACAGGGTTAATCAGTGTACGTCGTATCTAAAAATTAAGTGTGACACACTTTGGCAAACAATTAAAGTGGGTCCTATAAGAGACAAAACAATCTAAACGTAGAAGATCCAAAGATTAGAACTGTTATTCGTGTATACTATTGTTAATTATACTACATGTATATTAGTTCTAGATTCACCGGACTGATATTCTTGCAAATGAGTGTTTCAACATGCAAGAACAAATTAATTCAACCGTTAACTCTTTGCATGATGCCGTCCGAAAAAATGTCTCGTCTGCAAAATTTCACGTCTGCTGAAATTCTCAACATTGATTTTTTCTATATCTTTCCAAACAATACAATCAGATTATCAAACCGATTGTATCCTGGTGAGATGCCGAGTTTCTCGGCGCCTCATCTGGAGCCAAAGGGTTTGTATAGGTTTTCATGAATTTGCCACTAACGTGTATGTATTTACAGTAAAAACTAAATACTTCGAAATTTCAATAATGAAGAATATGCATCTATTTGGGCAGGTAGCTGCTTAATGAAGGGTGAAAGATTTCAAAAAGCTTCTAGAGGAGCTTTCTGCATGACTATCACCCTGCATTAAGCTGTCCCCTGTGTGATACGTATATTGGAGTGTTTGAATAATCGAGTTTTTGCTGTATTTCTTTGAAAGCGAGGAAACGAGTAAACTGTCATTTACAAAATTTAACATTGTAGACCCTGATCAGAGGGATACTATAGGAGCACTCTGATCAGGGTATGATCAGGGTATGCACTGTTTGTCACTAGACTTCATTTCGCAAAGTGTACCCTTTCATACTGAATGGACTCTGTCGTTAAACAATGATGGACCATTCCATTTTTACACATTGGGAGCCATAACGATAGTAGTCTAGACTATTCGCATGTATATTTCATTAGGATAAAACTGCCATGAATACCAAATGTGTGGCCAAAGTTTTGAAGAGGTCTCCCGAGTACTTGTCAGTCAGTGTCCGGCACACATCCTTGTCCTCGCTGTCTAGGTTCGAGCATGCTCTGGTCACATAGTCCAACACTGACGCCTACAAAATATACACAATGAAGCTGTGCACCCAGTATGTGTAACTGCAGATTAGCAAAGTGGTAATGATAAATATGGTTCACTTGAGATCTATGTGAGAAAAAAATGACATCATGAATACTTATTAAACCTTTACGCCATGAATATTATTGTAAGAAATAATGGCATCACGACTATTAACTAGATTACAATGGCCATAGTATAAACTGTAGAATCATATCTACATGTATCTTGTTTCATAAGGAGCCGTCTGGTCTGGGTCTGCTCTGTTTGCAAAGGCGTGCAAAAGCATCTGTATGAAGGAAAGGGATAAACGAAGTCATTGTTACAGTAAAACCTGTCTACAGCGACCATCCAGAACAAGTGTAGTTTTGTTCTTTTAAGACACGTGGCAGTTTTATGAAGATATTTGTCATGTATTCAGTACTAGTACCCGCTTGCTCATATAAACCCATATGTTTAGTCATAGTATGGTCGTTTTAGGCAGGTTTTACTGTAATTTGTAAATTATATAATTAGTAAAATGCATGTAAATAAGCAACTTTCTGGTCGTAGCAAACCGTGTAGAATCAGATCAGTCACACTCCGTAAGCAAACAACACAAACCGTCCAGATAATTTATACAAAGGCAGAGTCTACTCTGTTTGCAAATGTGTAAATTTATCTATTTTGAGATTCGGACTGTATGTTTGTAGAAAAAGTGAATATAGAACATGTTTTAACCATTTACTCCATACTACGCCTTCCTAAGCCCTTGCCAACAGAGTAGATCCAGATCAGAAGGCTCCTGTAGGAGCCGTCCGATCAGGGTCTGCTGTGTTTGCTCATGATATAATATAGATGTGATTCTACAGTTTGTGTCATG